>CM069446.1:64257559-64295697 GCA_035610835.1 Ophiura sarsii | reverse complement strand
CCCTTTTGAGCCTGCATCAGTTCTTAAAGGGACACTAAGAGATGTGTTGGAGGCAGCGCCCTCAATTATGATAAAAACTGAGATTAGTTTATTTTTATAATTGTATTACATGTATGACTACACCTATAAGAGATTAAGAAAAATCAGCTCTCTTTGTACAAGAAAACGTCCGATTCAAAAAATGCTGGTCCCGTGGGGACCAGCATTTTACGTCCGACAGTATCCCCGTGCAGTACGCGTGATACATAACGCGAACCATATTGCATAGAGGGCGTTTTTCAATAAATAGCGATGATATTGTTTAATCTAGTTTTGCTGTGTTTTTTGTTAGTAGAAACAACAATATGGCGATTTTTAATGTTCATCTTGAATTCTGAAGTAAATTTTTAAACATTTAAACTTTTTTAACACCACTTAATGTCCCTTTAAGACTCCAATTTGATTGAAAATTCAAAAATCGCAAAATTTTTGCGTTCCAAACCCCAATTCTTCGAACATTTTGCGTTCTTAAGCCCAACAAAATCGCAATTTGCGTTTCTTGCTAATCAAAATTGAACCATAGGCCAGTTCTCAAGACCTACTTTTTGAAGAAAAAAATCAGTTCCTAAGACCCTATTTTTTTGTCATAAAATCCACTCAGTTCAGTTCTGTAGCCCCCCTAATTGAGACCCTGGGTGGCACACCCCTACCCCAAAAAAAGTTTGGTGCCCAGTAGGAGGGAGGGAAAAGGAGAGGCCGGGAGCTTTTATTAGTGTCTCTCACTTTTTCCTCTACGTCTCTGAACCACCATGTGAGTGTTTTATAACGAAAGTAATATTGATAGCAAGGAGAGTTTTAGGTAATCAGGCAAGTTAAAACTCAACAACTCGGCCCTCTGAATCACCAGTGGCGTAACCAGGGAGACAGCCCCCCCCCCCCCACCACATTTGCAAAAGAGTAAAAAAATAAAAAGGAAGATAAGGAGGAAGGGTAACGAGCATATACAGTGCAAGTGGGGAGTGCTCCCCATCATTGTCACGGTGGGGACGATGCCCCCCAACCCCCCAAAAAAGCCATTTTTTTGCGCGAATTAGTTTCAATATTTAACTATTCAACAGTGGCGTCGCCAGGCGGGGGGTGAGGGGGGACGATCGCCCCCCACCCCCCCCCCCAATATTGACGTCGGTTCATTTGACCACAGGATTCATGGAATTATGATAGTCAAAAGTACACAGAGTCAAAATGTACCTCGATCGTGCCAAAAATAGGTGAACAATTTCGCGCGCATTTCTCGGTTACAAAAATTCTTAAATTCTTGTCAGTTCATTTTCATTTCTCGCCCCCCCCCCCCCCCCCCCCCCCCCAAATATGAATAACCTACCTATACGCCATGAACGTTTTCTGGACCATTTTAGGGGAAAAAACTAGAAATTTTGGCGCGCTTTGCGCGAGTTAGATTCAATGTTTCTTTATTCAAGTTATAAAAAGATGGCTTAAGGAACGTTTATCTGGACCATTTTAGTTTTAAAAAAGTGACAGTTTGTACGCTCAGGAACGTTTTTCTGGAGCTTTTTATTGTTAAAATAGCATTTTTTTTACGCGAATTGCTTTCAATATTTATTCCAACTTTATAACAACGTTGCAACATGTTTCAAGAACGTTTTCTGGACCATTTTAGTTAGTAAACTAGACATTATTGCTCGTTTCGAGCCAATTGGTTTAATTTTTTTATTATTCAAGCTTAAACAAAATGGCTTTATGAACGTTTTTCAGGACCATTTTAGTGTTAAAATAACCAGTTTTTGCACAAATTATTTTCAATGTTTTATTATTCAAGCTTAACAAGATTGCTTCAGGAACGTTTCAGGACCATTTCAATGTAAAAATAACCAATTTTTGCGCGCTACGCGCGAATTAGTTGGAATGTTTTATTATTCAAGCTTAACAAGATAGTTTCAGGAACGGTTTTTTTAACCTTTCTTTTTACAATAGCCATTTTTTTTACAAATATTTTGTTATTCAATTTGAACAAGATGGCTTCAGAAACGTTTTCTGGACCTTTTTATTGTTAAAATAGACATTTGTTTGCGCGCTACGCGCGTATTAGTTTCACTGATTATTTATTATTCAAGTTTAACAAGATAGCTTCAGAAAAGTTTTTCTAAACCTTTATTTTTACAATAGCCAATTTTTTCGCGCTCCGCGGGAATTATTTTTTATTTTGTGTTATTCAATTTCAACAAGATGGCTTCATAAATAGACATTTTTTGCGCGCTACGCGTATTAGTTTCACTGATTATTTATTATTCAAGCTTAACGAGATGGCTTCAAGAATGTCAATTATTTTCATACTACTTTGTTATTCAATTGGAACAAGATGGCTTCAGAAACGTTTTCGGGACATTTTAGTGATAAATATACATTTTTGGCGCGCTACGCGCAAATTAGTTTCATATTATAAGTCAAACTTAACAACATGGCTTCAGGAACGGTTTGTTAAACTCCCGGTTAAACCTTTCTTTTGACAATAGCCAATATTCCAAAAAATCCAATCCAAGCCAAAAATCCAATCCAGTGTGCCCCCTCAGACTCGTTACCGCGGATAGCGGTGCGAACCAATGAAATTTATTTTTAAGCCCCCCGGGTAAAAAAATCCTGCGCACGCCTATGGATATGGCGCTGCATATGGTCTGTGACGGAGATGACACAAAACGTTGGGACAGAAATTTCCCGACAAAAACTGGTAAATTAAGCTCCAATTGGCCTATAATGCCATATTTGGATGGAGGAAATATGATTAAATTGTAAATAACTAGCGTTTATGAGTATTTTCATGACGAAAATCCCTTCCTCCAAATTAATAATCCCTTCCTCCAAATTAATATGGCATCTGACATTTTACGCGTAACCATCGGAACACAGGGTTTTGGCATCGAACATTGAACAAATGTTATATATACAAAAATAATTCTCCAGTGTTTTATAATTTTGTTATGATGGGGATTATGTTTATGAACAGAAATACACAAAAAGATGTAGTTAAGAGAAAAGACATTACCAGATATGTATAGGATATCAAAGTATCGGGACATGAAATGCGACATTTACCGAAGAAGAATAACCCCTACAAATCTAAATTCACAATTTAAGCACAACTTTGATCTGATGTAAAAACATGTTAACAAGTTTGCTAACACCCGCAGTGAAAATTGGCGAACCCATGGTTCCTGAACAACGAATCGAAACAAAGCGCGCAGTGCGAGCATTGAAGGGCGCACACACAAAGTGTCTTAGACACTTTCAATGCAGGGCTTGAATTAATCGAAGGCTTCGATGCCCCACCTAGTAGCCTTGATGCCCTCAATTTCTGGCTGTTTTTACTCAATTCAAAAGTACATAATGGCCTTGGATAAAGTTGGTGTCCCTTTCAAATTGCCTGCCATTTTCATTTCTTATTTCAAGGGCTGTTTCAATGCATTCCGCATATTTTAGTTTCTTGCTTTATGATTGGTTCAACACTACTAAGAGTGTATACATAATTAATTTGTACAGTACAGTTTCTCTTTGGTACGAATCCAAGTTACATGACTATGTCTAGTCTTACAATCCGACCAAAAACTCTTGTCACAGAATGAACATTGATTGCTATGGTTTCTCTTTGGTATGAATCCTTTTGTGTAGAGTCATTTTACTTGAAGTAGAGAAACTCTTGTAACAGTGTGAACATTGGTATGGTTTCTCTTTGGTATGTGTCCTTTCATGTATGGTCTTACCATTGATGTAGAGAAACTCTTGGTACAGAATGAACATTGGTATGGTTTCTCTTTGGTATGTGTCCTTTCATGTATAGTCTTATTACTTAATGTAGTGAAACTCTTATCACAGAATGAACATTGGTATGGTTTATCATTGGTATGAATCCTTTCATGTATGGTCTTACTACTCGACTGAGAAAAAACTCTTATCACAGTATGTACATCGGTACGGTTTCTCTTTGGTATGAATCCTCTCATGTCTGGTCTTATCAATCGATTGATGAAAACTCTTGTCACAGAATGCACATTGGTATAGTATCTTTTTGGTATGAATTCTTTCATGGCTGGTCTTGTGACTTGAATTAGAGAAACCCCTGCCACAGTATGATAGTTTTCTCTTTGGTATGAATTCTTTCATGGCTGGTCTTATGATTCGAGTGAGAGAAACGCTTATCACAGAATGAACATTGGTATGGTTTTACCATTGGTATGGTTCCTTTCATGGCTGGTCTTACCACTTGATTGAGAGAAACTCTTGTCACAGAATGAACATTGGTATGGTTTCTCTTTGGTATGAATTCTGTCATGTCTGGTCTTACTACTTGATGTAGAGAAACTTTTGTCACAGAATGAACATTGGTATGGCTTCTCTTTGGTATGAATTCTTTCATGTCTGATCTTATCAATCGATTGATAGAATCTCTTGTCACAGTATGAACATTGGTATTGGTATGATTCCTTTTTGGTATGATTCCTTTCATGCATGGTCTTATTATGTGACCGAGAGAAACTTTTATCACACGATGAACATTGGTATGGTTTCTCTTTGGTATGAATTCTTTCATGGCTGGCCTTATCACTCGAATGAGAGAAACTCGTATTACAGTATGTACATTGGGAACATTGGTATGGTTTCTGTTTGGTATGAATTTTGTCATGTCTGCTCTTCATACCTGATGTAGAGAAACTCTTGTCATAGAATAAACAGTGGGTATGGTTTCTCTTTGGTATGATGAATCCTGTTCATGTATGGTCTTATCACTCGAATGACACAAACAGAATGTACATTCGGAACATTGGTACAGTTTCACGTTGGTATGAATTCTTTCATGGGTAGTCGAATTATTACCCAACTGAGAGAAACTCTGCCACAGTGGTATGGTTTCTCTTTGGTATGAATCCTTTCATGGCTGGTCTTGTGACCTGAATAAGAGAAACTCCTGTCACAGAATGAACATCGGTATGGTTGCTCTTTGGTATGAATTCTTTCATGTCTGGTCTTATCACTCGATTGATAGAAACCCTGGTCACAGTATGCACATTGGTAAACATGTAGTATGGGTAGTATCTCTTTGGTAGTGGTATGAATTCTTTCATGGCTGGTCTTATCACCCGACTGAGAGAAACTCTTGGCACAGAATGAACATTGGTATGGTTTCTCGTTGGCATGAATCCTTTCATGTCTGGTCCTATTACCCGATAAAGAGAAACATTGATAAGTTCCTTCTAAACAATGTCCATGTATTCTCCTTTTGTGACGCCTTTGATGTAACTTATATCTGTCAAAGTTATTGAAGAATTGATGATTATAATATTTCCCGGCGAACGGCTTCAGTTGTTTTTTAATGCCATTGTGATAACATCCTGTGAAGAATAAGAGTAACAAAACAATAGATATATTAATTTACAATGCTTTCTTCCCTAATCTCAGTCTTCGATGTCAACTCCAAATAAGAGAGTAAGTGGCAATTTTATATAAACTGCTCACAAAAAGTATCTAAACACTTAGAAATGATCCAATATATAACGGCTTGAAAGGGTATGCCTTAATCGAAGCAAATAACCAAGTGCATAATTTTGTTCTGCGTATTTTGACACCTCGATCGATGAGATACGATGTTGCGGAGCGGAGTTATTGTCATTTCAATGGTCGTGGGTCCAGTTTCAAAAGTGACAATCATCCTATAGAAAGAGGTTTGCAATACTGTTTAGAATGATCAGATTCGTGATTTTCAATAGGGATGAGTGTCACTTTTGAAACTGACCCACGATCATTGAAATGACAATAAGTTAAATAACTCCGCTCCGCAACATCGTATCTCAACGATCGAGGTGTCAAAATACGCAGAACAAAATTATGCACTTGGTAAGGCTTACTTACTCTACTACTCGTAGTTGTACACATTTTACTGTACATGTATGTTGTCTCTGATTTGATCCTCGATCTTAATAATCTTGAGAAGATTCCGAACGAATCAGCCTAGTGTGATTCTTTGTTGTGGTGTCACAGTGGCTCACTCACTGTGTACATTTTGTGCATCCGATCCGAGCAACTAGAGCAACATGACAAATGTCGGAAGTAGTTGGATCGATGACTTTTTGGGCCCCCTAGCTTATTGGATAATGACTTCTATCGCCAGGGATTCTATATGGAATACATATCTCCCACAAAACCCCGATTCTCTTGACCTTATAATAGTTTGTCGCAACTGGTCTAGGTGGCGCTCTATCATTGCCAAAATAATCAGAGGATGTAAGACATGTTTTTATGCCTAATAACTCAGCTAATAATTAAAGGGACATAATGTCATATTGATTTTTTTAAATTTTAACTAATTTACTTCAGAATTCAAGATGAACATTAAAAATTGCCATTATTATTGTTTCTACTTAAAAAAACCACAAGCAAAACTTAATTAAAACAATGTTTTAAATATGTTGGAATACCCCCGCCCCCCACCCCCCCCCCCCTAACCATGTAAAATGCTGGTTGCGGCTCTACCAGCATTTTTGAATCGACGTTTTGTTGTACAAAGAGGGCTGATTTTTCTTAATCCTTATACTTTATAGGTGTAAGTTCATACATGTAATACAATTGTAAAAATTGACAAATCCCAGTTTTTATCATACAATTTGGTAATTGAGAGCGCTGCCTCCACCACATCTTTTAATGCCCCTTTAAGCGGTTTCTAACGTGATCACGAAATACCTTGATTCGAAAATGGAATCCAATGGCGTTAAATTGATAACAGGCTATGGGTGATTTACCCTTTCTAGGCAAAAAGGCAGGAGATAATTTAAAAGCTTCGGAATATATAGAACCCGGGATTTGAAATGCGGTGCAGTCACCTCAGTGGAGAATCGCTGCTGCTCGCTTGTTCATCAGATTATATGTAATTGCTGAGGATCGGATTGAATGAATAAATAAATACCTAAGCACTAACTCCGTAGGCCTAATGTTATAACAAAAATTGTAAATCATTTTCTAATGATTCTAATAAATTTCATCTATTTACCGTATCACTATATCATAAACAGCAGCACATTTTATTAGTGCTCGATACCTAACATCAGGGGTAGCACTGGCTCAAAAATGTGAGGAGTCCCATCACATTTTCAGGACCCTTTAAGGACTGCAAAAACTAAATTTAAGGGGTCCCCCAGAAATATAAGGGGTCCTGAAGTTTGAGCCTTTGAAAATGGTCAAAAAACGATTAAGAGAAATTAGAGGTCACAAACTAACTTATGATTTGGTTAGGGGATAGAGGTTAACTATCTCGGGTGAACTGCAGGGTCGCAAGAAATTGCTAGTGAACGTGTAACTCATACCTATGTCGTGTCCATGTAAATCAGTAGAAGATACTTATAGAATGTTTTGGAAATCGCTTGAAACTTTTGCGGAAGCAATTCGGAAGCGATTTAATGTGTTTAAAAACTGTCCACGTCCATACATCGTCAGATGGGTCCCTTCATTTTCCATTGGGACCCGTTAGTGAAGTTCAATATGTAAACTTACGCGTCCCACACGAAAATGAGGGGGTCCTAGGACGCGGGGACGCGCAAGAACGCGACTTGCCTAACAGTTAGGCAAGGGTCGCGTTCTTGCGCTCTAACATACATCTACATCTACGCCTGTGTGATACTCGGCAAAGTCCAATTCCTGGATATATACCGCCGAGATGAAAAAACCATCAGCCGGAGCTAGTTGGTGAAGTGATGACGTCCGCAGGCAGAGCATTCCATAGCCGAATTGCTGTGCATCACCAGACCTCTCCAGTGGCGGATCCAGGATTAAAATTTACGGGGGGCTGACCAACGTTTTTTTTAATTGGTACCCCAAAAACACCGTAAAATGTCCCCAATTTTTGTTGCCGTCGGCTAGTGTAACTAAGTGGTAGGGGGGGGGGGGGGGGGGGGGGGGGGGGGGGGGGGGGGGGGGGGGGGGGGGGGGAGGGTAGCGATGTGGTTGTCCCAAAACCGGCAAAAAAATCGCATGGTACAAGTGGCAAATGTACCGACGGAACCTACCTATGCCTCTGAAAAAGGGGGAAAAAGTAAAGTAGTACACAAAAAAGGTATATTGTCAAATTTTACGGGGGCATGAGAAGGAGATGCACAGCTTGCCTGCAAGCTGGAGGTGGACATACCCGTTATTAATTACTTCATTGTTTGTTTGGATATGAGTTTCACTGACAGCCAAAAAGGAGTCCAAGTAACTCCTTAGTCGGAGTCAAAGTGACTCCATGACTCCATGTCAAAAACAACTCCACCTTTGGAGTCAAATGACTCCCTAAAGGAGTCAAGCAGCAGTGACTCCTTTAGGGAGTCACTGATTTATGACTTTATGTTAGGAGTCACTGTGACTCCTCAGATGACTCCAATGGAGTCACACCTAGGCTGGACTCCCTTTCGAGGGGTAACAATGACTCCAACTGGCTAAATATAGTCACCATGACTCCAGGTAGGAATAATACACTGAGAACTGGGGGAGGGGGCGGGCTTCAGGGTCATTGACTCTTTGATGTTTATGGTCTTGCTCAATGTATTTGCATTTACTTTGCGAGCAATCACTTCCCTTTTCCTTAATTAATACCAGTGAGAATATGCATATATATCAATATACATTCAACGGTGTTAAATGGTGTTAAATTAATGCATCAACTTAATTCAAATAAATGAAAAGGTTTAAATAAATAAAAGGTGCAAATTAGTTCATTAGCATAATTGAAATGGTACACACGAGCACCGGTGCTAATTTTTGTACCATTGCAATTATGCTAATGACCGATTTGCGCATTTTACTCAGCTAATATAAGACCACGTAAAATATGCAAATTAGCTCCAGAGAGTCAGGATGACTCCTTTGGAGAGTCAATGCATGTTTTAAGTGACTCCTAAGGTAGAAGGAGACCTAAGGGGTCAGAGTGACTCTTTAGGGGAGTCAATGCATGTTTTAGGTGACTCCTAAGGTAGAGTCAATGGGTCTTTACTCTACTTAAGGAGTCAGATGACTCCTTTTTGGCTGTCAGTGTTGTTTTGACTCTATGAAATGTTTTTAACTTTATGTTGCTGAAATTGTTTGCTGTGACCTGTGATGCAAGACGTTGTCTGGGTCAGTGCAGATTTCTCTTGTGTCATTGAAGCAAACAGTTGGTTATTGACTGCCATTTGAAGCAATACATTGCAGTAATATTGTATCCAAATTTGGTACATTTTCAAGCACAGAATTTTATTTGGTGATCTGTTAAAATTTTATAAGTTTCATTTTTGGCTCAGTGTATATTAAACCCTTTAATTCCCCCGGATGGGTATTTCTTAGAATGATAGTCAAAGGTGCGGGGTGCATGGCCCCTCCTTTGAACACGCCACGCCATGTCATCTGTCAATCTCTATAGGTTAAGGGGTGCCCCCTCCAAGCCTTTGGATTATATCAGCGAAAAATGTGCTATTCCGATTCCCCGACTGACGTCACGCGTCTTGAAATGGATGGAAAATTCCCTTTAAGAATAAGCCTTTGGGTCCTTGTAGGTCTTCCACGTTTGTATCCTCATATTCTTTACTTTCCGAATTTGTGGAATGAAAGCCAATGTGGAGGATGCGCGATATGCGTGTATATAACAGATAGGCAAAGTAGCAGGGACATAGGCAAATCATGGCCCGGCTACGTGTAGACCTGTGCCGGGAGCGTACAAAGTGGGGAGCGATGGAGGTGTTTGTATGTACATGTATTTAGCCGCTTGAAAATAAACAACACTCCCCTTTATCTCCTTCTTATTTGGAGGACGGGTACCGGCATCCTAAGATTTTCAAATCGAAGTTTGTGTGCGAAATATCTCGAAAAATACAGCTTGAATTAGTAAGATTTGTGGACACGATATTGGTACAGTATTTATCTCGGCTGAGTTCGAGTGACTGGTTATTTGGAGAATTATGAGGGATAATGTTCCCGCGATAGGGATATTTATTTTCTATTCCGACATCGTCACATCAAAGAAAATGGCGGCGATTGTAGTTATTGTATATCACCATAATGTTTTACATACTCCATGCGCTCCGTCGCTGATCGCAAGCGTGGATCACCGTTTTTCCAATCAAGGGGCGTAATTTTGTTTTGTCGTGGTTTACTACTCATGTGTGTGGGCGGAAACCCAGCAAACACAGAACGTTTCCGCAACGTTGCACCTAGGTTGCAGTTAGGTTGCGTCATTTAAAACGTTTTAACAACGTTTTTATAACGTTACGGTTTGGTTGTGATTTGGTTGTTTTAAGTTGGTCCGTTGAAACGTGAGCAAAACGTTCTCTGAACGTTAAAGTTTAGTTCTAGTTTGGTTGCACTTAGGTTGTGGTTAGGTTGTCATTATAAACGTTCTTACAACGTTATTATGACGTTGCGGTTTGTTTGTTTTAGGTTGGTTCTTGGAAACGTGATTAAAACGTTCTCTGAACGTTGCATGTTGATCATCGGAAACGTTTACATAATGTTTTAACAACGTTAACGGTTGTTTTAGTTTAATCCTTTAAACGTGAAAAGGATGTTCCCTGAACGTTGTAGTTTAAGTTCTAGTTTGGTTGCACTAAGGTTCTGGTTAGGTTGTCATTAAATACGTTCTTACAGCGTTATTATAACGTTGCGGGTTGTTTGTTTTAAGTACCAAATCACACCCAAACCGCAACGTTATATATAACGTTGTAGAAACGTTTTAATGACAACCTAACCACAACCTAAGTGCAACCAAACTAGAACTTAACTGCAACGTTCAGAGAACGTTTTGCTCACGTTTCAACGGACCAACCTAAAACAACCAAATCACACCCAAACCGCAACGTTATAATAACGTTGTAGAAACGTTTTAATGACAACCTACCACAACCTAAGTGCAACCAAACTAGAACTTAACTGCAACGTTCAGAAAACATTTTGCTCACGTTTCCATGGACTAATTAAATAATGAATTACATTTTATTTAAAAAGGTTTATTACGAATCAAAATTTTAATACAAAACAATTTGGCATTACAAATTTGATGTACTAATCTAGGCGTATACAGGGTGACCCAAAAAATGTTAACACTCTGGGCACATAAGATATCTTAAAAAGGACAGGAACACACGGGACTAATCTTGATGTATTATGAAAGCTGAGTAAATAAGCTTTCATTTGCATTTTATTGCATTCCAATTGGTTATTTAGAACGGGAGATATGCTTCAGCAAACATGAGGAAGCAAAATCGGCTTGGTCCAATTTGCATTAATTACAACTATGATTACGAACTTGTAAGAATGCCAAAAACATTATTGTGCAGTAATTCAAAAGTAACAATACCATTGCAACATTTAATCATAAGTTAGAATGTATCGATTATTGAATATAATTGAATCTTTTCATTCATTTATCCAACGATACAAGCAAGTTATAACAGGTGGTATTACCATTGACATTAATTGGATGGACCATTTCAACAAAGAGCATGAAATGTTTCAATTTCAATTTTAAAGACTGCTTTACTGACTTTCTGGTTTCCTTGTGAACTTAGGCATTGTTATGCTTTTCCGTTAGTTCCCGTTTTAACTCAAGCGCAATATGCTCTTTTCTAAGCGTGTAAATCCGTTAAAGTTTGAATCGAATTCGTTCCTCGTAGGTATTGCACATGGAAAAGAGTATAGAACTTGAACTCATGACAAAATACCTGTATAATTTATGTGGAATATATTTATTTATGTCTTTTAATCTTGAAAAGAATCTGGCTTCATCACGACGTTCATATAACGTTCATATAACGTTTACACAACCAAATTATGTTACCTGGGCTGTAATCGCTAATTTGCATATTTTACCTGGCCTTACATGAGTCGAGTAAATTGCGGAAATAGCTCATTAGCATAATTTCAATGGTACAAAAATTAGCACCGGTGCTCGTTTGTAACCTTTAAATTATGGTAATGAGCTAATTTGCAACTTTTATTTATTTAAACCTATTTAAAAAAAAAATTAAGTCGATACATACATTTAACAGCTTTTAACACCATAGAAAGTATTTTGATCTGAATACGTAAGTTCTCATATGTATAGCTAAGGGCAAGTCATTGTTCACTAATGCCATATACATTGAGCAAGAACATAGTACACAAGAAAAGGTCAATGCCCGCCCCATCCCTCTACAACCACTACCATTCCCTGGTTGCCATGGTGTAACTAACCGAATTTGACGAAAGTTTTTTTACACGTTTGGGATAACGTTGTGAAAACGTTCAAGACTAACGTTCATACAACATAAAAATGTGTCAACAAATAAACGTTCTTTGAACGTTTAATCATAACGTTCCAAGAACGAGAGTGAAACGTTGTCACGACGTTCCAACAACGTAATAAATAGGTTATAAAAACGTCATTTGGACGTAATGGTATAACTAACAGAAGTTTTTTAAACGTTTGGGACGTTGTTATAACGTTGTGAAAACGTTCATTACTAACGTTCAAACAACGTAAAAATGTGTCGACAAATAAACGTTCTTCTAACGTTGGATCGCAACGTTCCATGAACGTTGTCACGACGTTCCGATAACGTAATAAAGACAGTATAAAAACGTCATTTGGACGTAATGGTATAACTAACAGAATTTCAAGAAAGTGTTTTAAACGTTTAGGACGTTGTGAAAACGTTCGTGACTAACGTTCATACAACGTAAAAATGTGTCGACAAATAAACGTTCTCCTAACGTTGTATCACGTTCACAACGTTCTTTGAACTTTTAATCATAACGTTCCAAGAACGAAAGTGAAACCTTGCCACGACGTTCTAACAACGTAATATGGTTAGCTGGGAAGAGTTCAAGCGTAATAGAGCATGAAGCTAAAACTATATGAATCCCCCCATCCCAAACGCCACTACGCGCAATTGAGTTTGTTGAATTTTGTTCACCGCTAGGCTATGTACCACCCCTAGAGATTGCCTCAGAAAAAAATTGTGTTTGCGATTTCGTCTTTATTAATCCATCAATGGATTCCGGATTTTGTGAGCATGTACAAATCGCAAATAACTTGGACGAGTTCAAAGTTGGGGTTAATCTGCCTCATAGGAGTAAAACTATTTTTTTGCCTTGAGAAGCATATTTTTCTTAGTAAAATACAACGATGCATGCTCGGGGGTGGTACTCACGTATGTAAGTCATACGGGGAGGTGCCGCTCCAGTGGGTCGTTTTTCATGAGACATCCTTAGCCATGGGTAGGCTTTTCAACTGAAAAATCCTTAGACATGGGTCTATCCAAAATCAACCTTAGAAATGGGTAGGGGATTTGATTCTCCAGCGGCACACCCCCGACCAAACCAAATCTGAGTACCCCCCCCCTTTTTTTCCCGGGGATGTATGAGCGTTGCTATTTTTGTTTGATGTTTACATAACAAACAGAGTCCCCCGACTTGTCGCGGTTTTAGTTATACCATTGTAATACTTGCTACGTCACCATACTTGATGTATGAGGGCGAATCTTTGCTGTATAGATAATCAATTGTTTGATGTTTACGTAACAATTGGATGCCTTTTTCACTGAATCACGCTGGGCCCATTACTCATTAGTACATGGAAAGAGTGTGGACATTTACATAATTATTTTATGTTTACATAACAAACAGAAAAAACTTGTCGCCGCGGTTTTAGTTATACCATTGTAATACATGCTAGTATTACACCATACGGTAATATTGAAGACTGGGGGATGTAATCTATTCAAAATCATTGCCAAAGTTGGCCACATCGTTAGTTCGTAAAGAACTATGGGCAAATCATGCACATTTTTAAACCATTTTAGGTAAAAAGCGGTTTACTTTCATGATTTTTAGTTGCTTGTGCGGGGTTATATAGACATCAGTGAATACATTCTAGCCACATCGTACTACATCGCTGTATTCATCTAGGTAAACAGAGTTTTCTACATATTTTGGTCAACTAATTTTCAAAAAAATGTCGCCCTCTGAAGTCAATGATATGAACATCCCTAGCATTATAATAGGCTATACCTTTTAATTGAATATATTATCGACTCGCACATAGAAATGATCGGTTCTTTAAAAATTAAAAATTAAATTATCCAAACATTAATAATGATATTTGCGTCCATTTTCCAAATTTTGACATTTGTCAGTCAGACTCAGGCCTACTTAATTTTTTTTTTTAAATGCTCATGATTTCTATACGAAAGACATTTTTGTCATGAAATTGATTGCGGCTTGACTTTTTTTTGTATCATCGATCTCATGTACCCCCAAAAAATGAATTATTTAACCAAATAATGGTATTTGGGCTATTTTTTCAAATGTTGATATTTGTCGGTCAAGCCGAGAATTTAAAAATAAATCGTTATGATTTCTATGCGAATGACTTTTTTTGTCGCCAAATTGATTGCGGCTTGACTTTTTTGCATCATCGATCTCATATGTACCAAAAAAATTGAATTATTTAACCAAATAATGGTATTTGGGCTAATTTTTTTTCAAATTTTGATATTTGTCGGTCAAGCCTAGAATTTAAAAAAAAATTGTTATGATTTCTATGCGAATGACTTTTTTGTCGCCAAATTGATTGCGGCTTGACTTTTTTGCATCATCGATCTCATACGTAGCAAAAATAAAATTGAATTATTTAACCAAATAATGGTATTTGGGCTAATTTATCAAATTTTGATATTTGTCGGTCAAGCCTGGAATTTAAAAAAAAATTGTTATGATTTCTATGCGAACAACTTTTTTTTGTGTCAAATTGATTGCGACTTGACTTTTTTGTATCATCGATCTCATACGTACCCAAACAAAATTGAATTATTTAACCAAATAATGGTATTTGGGCTAATTTTTCAAATTTTGATATTTGTCAGTCAAGCCTAGATTTAAAAAAAAAAAATGATTTCTATGCGAATGACTTTTTTTGTCGCCAAATTCATTGCGGCTTGACTTTTTTGCATCATCGATCTCATGCGTACCCCAAATAATTGAATTACTTTGATAACCAAATAATGGTATTAGGGCTAATTTTTCAAATTTTGATATTTGTCAGTCAAGCCTAGAATTTAAAAATAAATAAATTATGATTTCTATGTGAATGACTTTTTTGTCGCCAAATTGATTGCGGCTTGACTTTTGCATCATCGATCTCATACGTACCAAAAATAAAATTGAATTATTTAACCAAATAATGGTATTTGGTCTATTTTTTTCAAATTTTGATATTTGTCAGTCAAGCTTGGAATTTTAAAAAAATATTGTTATGATTTCTATGCGAACAACTTTTTTTGTCGTCAAATTGATTGCGACTTGACTTTTTTGTATCATCGATCTCATACGTACCCAAACAAAATTGAATTATTTAACCAAATAATGGTATTTGGGCTAATTTTTCAAATTTTGATATTTGTCAGTCAAGTCTAGAATTTAAAAAAAAAAAATCTATGCAAATTACTTTTATGTCGCCAAATTGATTGCGGCTTGAGTTTTTTGTATCATCGATCTCATATGTACCCACAAAAATTGAATTACTTAGCTAAATAATGGTATTTGGGCTAATTTGTCAAATTTTGATATTTGTCGGTCAAGCCTAGAATTTAAAAAAAATTGTTATGATTTCTATGCAAACAACTTTTTTTGTGTGTCAAATTGATTGCGGCTTGACTTTTTTGCATCATCGATCTCATATGTACCAAAAATAAATTTGAATTATTTAACCAAATAATGGTATTTGGGCTAATTTTTCAAATTTTGATATTTGTCGGTCAAGCCTGGAATTTAAAAAAAAAATGTTATGATTTCTATGCGAACAACTTTTTTATCGTCAAATTGATTGCGACTTGACTTTTTTGTATCATCGATCTCATGCGTACCCCAAAAAATTGAATTACTCTAATAACCAAATAATGGTATTTGGGCTAATTTGTCAAATTTTGATATTTGTCAGTCAAGCCTAGAATTTAAAAAATAATAATTATGATTTCTATGCGAATGACTTTTTTGTCGCCAAATTGATTGCGGCTTGACTTTTTTGCATCATCGATCTCATACGTACCAAAAATAAAATTGAATTATTTAACCAAATAGTGGTATTTGGGCTATTTTTTCAAATTTTGATATTTGTCGGTCAAGCTTGGAATTTACAAAAATATTGTTATGATTTCTATGCGAACAACTTTTTTTGTCATCAAATTGATTGCGACTTGACTTTTTTGTATCATCGATCTCATACGTACCCAAACAAAATTGAATTATTTAACCAAATAATGGTATTTGGGCTAATTTTTCAAATTTTGATATTTGTTGGTCAAGCCTAGAATTTTTTTTAAAAAATCGTTATGATTTCTATGCGAATGACTTTTTTGTCGCCAAATTGATTGCGGTTTGAGTTTTTTGTATCATCGATCTCATATGTACCCACAAAAATTGAATTAACTAAATAATGGTATTTGGGCTAATTTTTCAAATTTTGATATTTGTCGGTCAAGCCTAGAATTTAAAAAAAAAATGTTATGATTTATATGCGAATTACTTTTTTTGTGGTCAAATTGATTGCGGCTTGACTTTTTTGTATCATCAATCTCATACGTACCCCAAAAAATTGAATTAGTTTAATATAAACCAAATAATGGTATTTGGGCTAATTTTTCAAATTTTGATATTTGTCAGTCAAGCCTAGAATTTAAAAAAAGTAATTATGATTTCTATGCGAGTGACTTTTTTTGTCGCCAAATTGATTGCGGCTTGACTTTTTTGCATCGTCGATCCCATACGTACCAAAAAAAAAAAATGGAATTATTTAAACCAAATAATGGTATTTGGGCTAATTTGTCAAATTTTGATATTTGTCGGTCAAGCCTAGATTTAAAAAAAATGTTATGATTTCTATGCGAACAACTTTTTTTGTCGTCAAATTGATTGCGACTTGACTTTTTTTGTATCATCGATCTCATACGTACCCAAACAAAATTGAATTATTTAACCAAATAATGGTATTTGGGCTCATTTTTCAAATTTTGATATTTGTCGGTCAAGTCTAGAATTAAAAAAAAAATTGTTATGATTTCTATGCGAATGACTTTTTTGTCGCCAAATTGATTGCCGCTTGAGTTTTTTGTATCATCAATCTCATATGTACCCACAAACATTGAATTACTTAACCAAATAATGGTATTTGGGCTAATTTTTCAAATTTTGATATTTGTTGGTCAAGCCTAGAATTAAAAAAAATGTTATGATTTCTATGCAAATGACTTTTTTTGTCGTCAAATTGATTGCAGCTTGACTTTTTTGTAACATTGATCTCATACGTACTCAAACAAAATTGAATTATTTAACCAAATAAAGGTATTTGGGCTAATTTTTCAAATTTTGATATTTTAGAATTAAAAAAATTAAAAAAATTCTATGCGAATGACTTTTTTGTCGCCAAATTGATTGCGGCTTGACTTTTTTGTATCATGGATCTCATACGTATCAACAACAAACAAAAAATCATATAATGATATTTGGGTCCATTTTCCAAATTTCGGCATTTGGCGGTCAGGCAAATTTAAAAAAATCCTTATGATTTCTATGCGAATATAATTGTTGTCAAATTGATCTCATAGGTAACTAAAAAGGTGATAAAACAACAAAAAGCAACTACTGCACTGGCATTTTTTAACTGTAGTGTAAACTAAAGTGCAAGTGAATGGCAGTAACAAAACAAGTAAATAAAGATGAATGATCGAATCTTTGACAAAAATAATCACACTAGAGTTAAGATTACATTATGTTAATATCCATGCTGATCAAATTACGGGCAAAACATCTGTTTTCAATCGACTACGAAAACTAATCTCAGTCATTCAATGCATCGCGAGACTGCCGAATTATACGTATTCGCTGTCAATTGAAAGCAAAACCCATTTTACCGCAAAGCTTTTAATTGCCTCTTTATGCAGTTTAAAGAAATTTTAAGCCAAGTTTTCAATTAGCGTTTGCCTGGACTGTCGGTATACAAAGACGAATTTACAAAATTATTAATTTTAATCGATCGCGGCTATTCCGTTCAAAAGCGCATGTGTGTATATTGCCTTGTTTTACGATGTAAACAATAATATCATATGCCGCCGGGCGATCAGCTGATCGATGTTGAAAGAACACAATGCGCATGCTCTAATCAGTTTCGTTCATCTCTCGCCGGTGATGGCATAACGAATAAGATAGCCAAGTCCAGGGGGGGTAGGTCAGATTTTTTATGGCATCGGGCGGAAGAAAAAAAAACGGGCTTGCAACACTGCCGAATTGAAATCTCGCGTTATCGTTTTCGTGTTTCCGCGAGAATACAATGTAAACAAATGGCGACGCCCATGAAGTGAAATGAAACGAAATGAACAACTAAACTTGCTCTGCAAATCCACTTAAAAGTACAATTATCACATATCTATTACTCAACGAGTGTTGATTCGAGTACGATGGACGTTATTTTGTATTTGGTTTTACCGTGGCATGTAGACATTTGATGTGAAATACGGAGACGTTTTGAACACATTTCTTCAGCCATGGACGGTGTATCAACCGTCATTGTATTCAATTCACATGATTCAGTTCGCAAGAATACACCGAGCAAGAACGGGATATTAGTCCATGGTGAACATGGACTTTATAAGTCCATGGTTACACAGTGTTCATTTCTTCCATCGGCATCGTCTGTTCTGGAGTGGTACTGGTGGTGCAAGTCTTGACAGGAACACATTGACCTAGCTCTGCCATCAGCTGGATTGTAAGTAAGCTTCACTTTTTAATAGTTCAATTATGGGCACTTGTGCAGGGCCGAGGGTAATATCAAAAGCTAATTTGTTATAGAATTAAAGGCTTAACCCCAACCCCTCATGGGGTGTTGCAATAATGCTAACGTAGGGAGACACGGGACGAATAAGGACAGTAAAAATGGTGTGTGCCGCTCCAGGAATCGAACCCAGTCTACCGTGGCCGGAGTCCAGCAGATTGTGTATCACCCAGCAGATAGTGTATCACACTAAGGGATCACGCTCAAAAAAGATTTTGACCTTTGCGTGATTGCACAATGAGATTAGGGTTAGGGTTTTGCTACTCGATTATTTTTACATTGTGACAACAAACAAACAAAACCTGTTTTACGTGTAAACAGACCCCTCAGGATGGGTTGGTTGGTCAGGTGTTTTGTCAGTGTGTTTTTTAACTTTTATCCCCTTGAATTGAAAATGACCATAAAATGTTTAAAAATCTGTAAAAAAAACTTATTGAATTTTGACAAGCCCAAAAAATAAAGGAACTCCAAATATTTGGGTCTGTATTCATCTGCATGTGAACATTTGGTCACCGATTTCTAAAGAATGGGTCGGTCGGGCCAATAGAACAGGGTGGTTTTTTTGTCAGTAAGGGCATCCAGACATTAAAATTGCCACAAATAAAATTTCTTGTTTTGTTTTTTATTTTCAGAAATGAGACGAGCAACTTGCAATCAGCTTATCTGTACCAAATCATGCACTGAGTGAACCAGCCTCACGAACCCCTTCAACTGACACGGATCTCACAGTGTAGTTGGAGAAATAAATGATGACAGCGTTCAGTCCTCCAAAATCATTAGTTAATAGTTATCAAACTTTCATCATCTTCACCTTGATGCCTATTGTATACCTGTGTTTGACATTGACTTGACCTGGTCATATCTCCTATGTGATTGCTTTCACCTCAGCATTTTGAAAAAAAGGATGAAAATTCACAGAAATGCACTTTTTGCAGGGTCAATTGCCATACTTGAAATCAATCAAGAAAAAACATCAAGTAACATCAACATAGTCTGCTTAAGATTTATGATATGGACATCAACAGTGACAATGCTGCTGTTTGGTCTCAAAATATCCCCACAAAAGATGCATTTCATCTGTACAAAGGTCAATAGGGAAGCCCTTGAGAGTGAACAATGACATTGCAGATGAGGGACGGATCTTGTGAGAATCACCGATCACTCACCATCATCAAAACCAAATTATGACAATATAAATGAAAATGACACAAATCAAATGATAATACTGTAAAACAGTTTAATTTCTCGGCAACTTAATTTAGCGAATTATCATTTAGTCAACATTTTGCAGCAGTTTAATTTCACTAATTTGTATCATCGTCCTATTTAATTTGGCAACACGGATCTCCTAGCGAAATTAAATTGCTAGCATAATTAAGTTGTTTTACAGTAGGGTAACGTCGCCAGTTTTCAGTCAGCGCCTATTTTCGGTCACTTCGCCCAAATCGTGTAATGAAAATGACCTCGTCGTTATAAACTGACGGCTAGAAAACCGCCGCATAGTTGATGCCCGGTATTGCTTTAAAATGACGACGACCGATGCAATTACACAATTTTGGCGAAAGTGACCGAAAATAGGCGCTGACCGAAAACTGGCACTTTACTCTATATCAAGACTATTTAAAAAATAAATGTGCATGTAGATGCTAGTTACCGTAGAACTGGGATGACTCAAGGGTAACTTTAGTCCACCAAAAATAAAAGAGATTATTTGACAAATTTTGAGAAAGTTTTATTATGACATTTTTGACCCATCATATTGAAACCGATCAGTCCTTGGCAAGGCTCATCTGAGAAAAAAAAGTTGAGAAAAAAAAAGAAAATAAAACAAAATTGTGCACCTTTAGAGTTACATTAAACCTGCGTTCCATGGTCAATTCTGACAAATTAGATGTAATTTGTTTAAGCTAACAAATAGTTCTTTAACATGAATTTTCATATCCTGGAGACAACTGGTCTGTTTTGATGTGATGGTTCACATTTTTTAATTTGGTGTATAACATATTACCCTGCTATGTGCCTGGAACTGCACCTTAACACACCACCCTATAGGATTTATTTTTATTTAGGATAATATTTCAAATTAAATATGTTGCTTTTTAAAATCCAAGTCAAATTATAAACTCTCATTCGTCACCACACTGGTGAGTTTCAACCCCCCTCGAGATGAGTAATCATATTTTTGTTGCGTGAAGTGTATCACAGTAAATAAAAATAATTTAATTGAAAGGATTTTATTAAGATCATTGACATCTACAATCTTGCTTATATTGTTGGTCAAACATGAAAGGTTTGCAATATTTCAGATGCTTTTTGAGGAAAAAACTGTTTAGGGATGGACCTCTCGAAGTAGGGTCGGTCAGTTGAACAGTTTTATTTTGTCACCTTTCATTTAATACTAAAATGTCTGAAATTTGTGACGGTATTACACATAGGTAACCGACCCCCAAAGTTTTTTAAGTGATTGCACTTGCAGAATAATATTGCACCCAAATCAAATGGCATTGTTAGACAAGGTATGCAGTGACATCATCCCAAAAAGGAATCTTGATTTAAATACCATATAGTTTGTTCAGTACACAAAAGACAACAATTGTGATTGTATTTATTCGCACAAAAATAATTCCTTTTTGTTAACTCATCTATTAATATGGGCGTAATTGTGCATCATGCATTGTGCGCAAGTCGTTTATGATAATCCTGCTGCATGCTAACATTAAAATATACACGTCACGGTTAGAATTAATTTTGTGTGTGGATTAATTCACAAGTCTTGCCTATACTGAACAAAGTATAGTGAACATAATAAATTTAAACTCAACCTAATAGACCAGACACAGGCACATGCATTGAATAACTTCTTAAACAAAAGAAACCAACAATCACAAGTATTATTCCCAATTTTTATTGTTTGCACTCTGTTACAAATAACAAATTAACCATTAAAATGATGTAAATCATTATACGGCCAAACATTGTCGGTTTGAATTCTATCTATCATTAGGCCCGATCACACTGGTCCAACGCCATGAGTTTCGAATTGGTGTGTTGGCCATAAGGCGACGAAAAACGACCCTGTTCTATAGCAAAATGATCTTTCAGGTAAATGGACCCGACAAGTTGTAGTTATGACTGTGATGAAATTTGCCACCACTCTCACCCCGTGCATTAATATGGAATGTCACATGTCTTAAAATTAACAGATTTTCTGGAGTAATTCTGTTATACCCTTCACAGGGGTATTCGTAGTGCGTAATTTTTAAGAATGACGCATACTAACCGATGTTGGTGTGAAGGGTATAACAGAATTATGCAGATTTTCTTTATTTCTTCTTTTTTTTGCTGTTTATTATGGTTTAATGTTTAATCAGTTCCAAATTGGCAAGAAATATTTGTTTTTCATCTCTCTGCACAAAATTAAAAAATTAACGTACATGGTTTTGGTCGCATTAACCCGTCACACATAATGCACAGTGCGCTTGATGTCTTCATGTGCGCCTGCGTCCTTCTGTATTAATTTGCTGCTGTAATTCACCAATTTGGAACTGATCCAACTACTGTAAAAGTGGAAATTTTCTTGCTACATTTATTTTCGCGCTAAGATCAGCAAGCGCAAAAAGAAAAATGCATGAATATATTCCTTTTGTATGTAGGTCTATGTAAGGAACCTCAAAATCACAAATATAAAAACAAGCAAACTTTTTCAAAATTTGCGAAGCGCTAAACTTACTCGCAAAAATGTCCACTTTTACAGTATACCATCTTTGAAACTTGTTCAACGACAACATCTGTTAAGCAACAAAAAAAACCTGTTCTACAGGCCCAATAGAGCCAATTCTTTTTATATTTTCAAATGAAAAAACCTAGAAAACCCGGCGACCAAACCCGAGTGGTCAGTTTGCTCGTAGATCAAGGCAGTTTTTTTTTTGGTCACCTTAGACGCTGGGAAAAAAGAAACCCTGTTCTACAGGTCCAACAGATCCAATTTTTAGAAATTGATGAAAATATTCTCATGCCAATGAATACTGGCCCAATTTCTTTTCTTGTCAGAAAAATGTCTACAGATTTATATGGTCATTTTGAGGGGGGGGGGGGGGGGGGGAGGTCCATGACCCAACCCGAGCGGTCCCTTTTAACAGGGTATTATGTCACCTTTATTTATTAACAGTTTTTAACCTTAATTTTGCTCTGAAAAATGACTGTCCATATTTAACTGGGTGCCCGGGAGTTTTTTACACCTGGTTGCCAAGTTTTAGCTCCAGATGTTTTCAAATTTTGAACAGCAAAGTATAGGACCAGAGCTACTATGGTCAGAAAAGTCACTAAGTAGCTCCTAGTCCACATATCCTTAAATCGAGGCTTGCTACTTTAGTGTATTACATTTTCTGACAATAAGAAACAAGTAGGCTAATTCTTAAAGGAGGGGTCCCGCAAGCACAACATTTTGCATTATATATATATGAAAAATAACTACTGAGCCCAACTTTTGTATTATATAGAATAAAACACCACACTTATGACAGAAACGAATAAAAAACACCATCTTTCAACAAGTAATTTTTAAAATTCTTGGCGATCAAAAATCCGTGTCGATGAAGTCATAGTTATACAATGCATGCATGCATGCGTAAATTTGAGCACCATGCAATAAGCTATAAGGCCTAAAGAAAAAAGTTTGATTGGCCTAACCCGACCGACCCCTAAATACATCACCGACCCTGAATATTTGTTATTATTTTGAGGGGGAAAAAATAAAATTTAAAAAAATTTAAAAATAAAAATAAAAGTGTTTTTTAAAAATACAGGGTGAGTCAAAAAGAAGTGTACGGGAATGAATATTTGTTTAAAAATAGACCAAACAAATTTGACAAACCAATGAGGCATTTATTCAAAGAGCAACTTATCCCGCTCATATGACAAAAGGGATCATTGACAAAAGGGATCATTGAAATCGATCAAAAAAGGGTCTCTTTTATTAAAACAGGCATAGCTCCTGATATAATTGATCGGTTTCAATGATGCCTTTTGTCATATAAGTGGAATAAGTTGCTTTTGAAAACGTGCCTCATTGGTTTGTCAAATTTGTTTGGTTTTTTTTTTAACAAATATTCATTCTCGTACAACTTCCTTTTGACTCACCCTGTATATGAAGAACTTTGTTGCAAAAGGGCTATGGTGCATTTTTTCCAAAAATGAGTTTGATATAGAAATGTATAGGGAAAAATCATATGTTTCAAGGAAACAAAGTCATTTTTTCAAAAAAACCTACATCTCATTGTAAACAGCCATTGAAATTGTTGTTTTGTTGCAAAAGGGCCTGTATCCAGAATTAAATCGGGATACAGGCCCTTTTGCAACAAAACCACAACTTCAATGGCTGTTTACAATGAGATGTAGGTCTTTTTGAAGAAAAAAATGACTATATTTCCTTGAAACATATGATTGTGACTATACATTTCTATATCAAACTTATTTTTTTTAAATGATTAAAATAAATGATTTTTTTTGTGTGGTATTTTTTCTCTATGTACAAACAGATGGAGTTTTGTTGCAAAAGGGCCTACATCCAAATTTTCAAAAAATGTAAACATGATTTTAAAAAAATTGAAAACTAGCACATTTGAAATTTATTTCAATTTAAATTAGTATGTAGTGTACCTCTTTCATAATCCATTCAGTTTTTCAATTGCTCAACTTGAATATTTAGAAACAGTTTTTTGACTTTCTCAATAAGAGCCAAAGTGGATGCAGGCAAAAAACCTCTTCATATATAAATATAAAAATTAAAGTATTAAAGTTTCTGACTGGTTGCTTTCATTTTCGGCTATTTTAAGTCCCCAAAGCAGGTGATTTAAATTTGTTTTTCAAAAATCCCGACCGACCTTCCCTATTTGTTTTTGTCATGTTAGGCCACTCAAACCATTTTTTAGGCCTGACCATGAAGTCATCGACACTGGGACTTTCAATCACCGCGAATTTTAAAAATTGCATGTTGAGAGATAGAGATGGCAGTTTTTATTAGTTTTTGTTACTATAATCAAAACCAAAATTTGTCAATCACAGGGTCATGATCTGAGCGCTCGTGATCATTACAAAGGTTGAGCGTGTCCTTGCATGCAGTTCGTTCCAAAACAGTCGCAACACGGCGTGCGGTCTTGTTGATTAGGGCCGCGATTGGTCGATTAATTACTTATTTGTTTACAAGTATGTAACATCTTCCAGTTTTACTGTGCCCTTGATGTCGTGATTACGCATGATACGCACTAGTCGCATGGGATGCTGGGGAATCGTATACGCTGTGATCGACCATTTTTTGTTTTGATTAAAGTATGATGTTTTGTTCTATATAATTATGCAATTTTGGCTAAATAATGTTGTGCTTGCGGGACCCCTCCTTTAAAAGCTACAACATCATTGTGTTGAATTAACTGATGCCAAACCAAAAACCAGCCTTTTCATCCCCACTTGTGGTGTTTTTAATCAAAGCCAAAACCCAATAATCAAATATTGACTCATGTGACTCCTTGATCAACTAAATTTATGTCCAGGTACTGTACCATGCGCAGAGCATTTCTTGATTGCTGTACCATACAGCCGACTAATTGTGTTTGGTTCTGGCCTTATTATCTATACTCCTCCTTCACTTGTACTGACTCTCTATTTATAGTTTCCTTTGCCTTGAGACTAGAAGTGAAAATTGCTTACGACACAAAATACCAAGTAAATTTCACTGTAGAAGATGGCATCCCATTACAATACTACATGTACAATTGGTATAACCTTGCTCAAAGTTTTTACACATAAGGTAATAACAATATATACCTCAGTGATCAGAACAGCTGATGGTATGCAGCTTTAAAAACTTTGGTCTCTATAGAGTCTAGATTCATCACTGCATCGCCCAATGCCATGAATATAGCTACATGTACATGTATGAGACATATACATAGATAGATAGTTAATTCCATCCATAAATCCAAATGTGAAGTCCCTTGGCCATCATATTCCCTGTTCCATCCACACTTCAGACAAATTGAATCCCTTGGTCATCCTGCTCCCTGTGTCCCACTGAGTACAGGCCATCCGTCTTCGTAAGATATCCAATGCTTGACATCCATTTGGAGATCTATTATAATGCAACCTAAAATCAATATTGTAAAAGGGAAGAATTTGTTTTATTATTTTGAGCTGCAGGGGAAATCATCTTAACATTATTTAAATTGATTATTTTGTGTCCAGGTCAAATGTTTGAATTACCTAATATTTACTTTTTAAAATGGGTTGTAGCATTAATAAAGGCACTGTTTAAATGCAACAAATACCCCAGCAACTTAATATTCTACGTCCAATCTAATGTCAGAACAGAATCAAGGAACATAATTCAATTTGTGAAAAAACTTAGTTTGAGTTTGCATAACAAATATAAATATTTCATTATTGCTTTTGATGGTGCCAGCAAATTCAATGAATATCCCAATTTTGTTTACTTTCCCAATAAACATGATAAAGGAAAAAAACAAAACCTGTTGTACAGGCCCATTGCATTAGAAGAAAAAAAATTTCTTCCCCTTTTGCTTGTTATTGTAAACAAATATTTACAGATTTTTAAAAAGTAAACAATAAATATGGTCAAGAAAAAACATGAAAGGAAAAAAGCCTGACCGACCCGAGCTGAGAGGTCCGTTTCCCTGTACAACCGGACCGGGTGGCTTTTTTTGCCAACATGTTTCTTTCTTTGTTTAATTTGGCAGTGTCCCTTATAAAAATCGCAATCAATTCTGCAACCTTACGCAAGGTTAAATTTGGAAAAAATACAACCTTGCGCAACCAGTTTGGTTCTTCTGAGAAGGTTGCACAACCTTGCAGCAATCATCCACAACCTTGCGACAAATGTGTGCAACGTTGCGCAACCTGGTACCACCTTGCTGATGATTGCATTTTAGTAAGGGGTGTGTTGGGGGTACACGCTTGGGTCCGGATGGGTAAACCCTGAACTTTTCCTTAACCCTAACCAGGGGTCGCATTCTGACGCGTCTGCGCGTCCTAGACCTCTCACTTTCTAATAGTGACGCGTCAGGTTTCAAATTGGAAAGACTTGGGGGTCCCGATCAAAATTGAAGGGACCCCTTAATTAAATTTGACGATGTATGGAAATGGAAACCTTAAGAAATTCTGTAAATTACATATATCCATCCTTTCCTCACAATATAAATTCATTAAAACTGCCCATAAAAAAGTAAAATTTTCAAATACCCAAACTTCAGGACCCCTCAATTTCTTGGGGGACCCCTTAAATTTGTTTTTGGAAGTCCTACGGGGTCCTGAAAAATGTCATTGGACCTCTCACATTTTTGATCCAGTGCTATCCCTGACCCTAACCCTACTACACCACACGGCAACAGATTCTTTTTCCGACCCCAACAATTCACAAGAAAGAAGAAAAAAATCGGATCCCAGTCAAAAACCTTAAACGGGGGTTACGGTTAATTAATCAATTAATGCAGAAATGTAAAGATCTCGAAACTGTTTTAAAGCTGTCCAATATTTTACATGTTCAGAAGTTTGTCCAAGGGTGCAAGAATCCATTCAGATTATTGCCAAGGATTTGATGAGAATCTATGAATTTTCCTCCATTCAATAAAATATTAGATAGAATACCAGAATCAACTTGGATTCTCGGAACTTTACCGGCGAGAATGGATTCTTGGATTCTTCTCAAATTTCTGACCCTGTTTAATGCTCATTTAAATCCAAATGAGTTCAAACTCACATATAGTTAATAGGAGTAAGAATGGATATCCACCAATCCTCCATGTAAATCATGATCTTCCTTTGCATGGCACTCAACTTGTTGGAGACATCTTCCAGGAAGTCCTTACAATGTATCTGTTTTGGCAAACATGCCTGGGTCCCATAAGTCTACTATAGAGTTGTGCATGTGGACTGAGTTGGTAGGATCCTGGCAGGAATCCTACAAGAATGAACAATCAGGCATAAAGAATTAGTTTAAAATCATGAAATTGCTGATTCCTTGGTAACTCGTATTACGTTTTTAGCAGGCTATTCTTTAATCTCCATTCCCTACATCTCTGTAAGAATAATTTGAATGAAGTTTTCATCTTTTGTATTGTAAAAAATGCCCAACATGAAAGATCAGCTGCTCGTGTTCATGTGAGACCACTGCGAATATCGGTAACACGCATTACGGGCTGAGACGCACTAAAAATGTCCCAACATTTATTTGCTTAAACTAAAACTAAACCAATCTACAATTAATCGGTCACTACTGTAACTTGTAAGCAAGTAATATAATAAGGTTTATAAACACAATAATTCAAATTCTTTTTTCTTTTTTTGTCAATTTAAAATGGCAAAATATTCAGTAACACATGTTACACTCTGTCCAGCCATAATTCACTAGCATTTGATTCTTTAAACATTGCAAATTAACCAAAATCTTGACTTTTAGCATCTTTTACTGATTAGGATTCTGGTTACTCATGTTACGATATTTTGATGACTTATTGTGAAGTGGTGGTTATGAATTTATCTAAATGTTTACTATTTTAATAAAGGGTCTTACTAGTAGGATTAAAATTATAAATAAGTGGCATCAATTAAAACCAAACCATTTAAATGTTGGTGCTGGTGCCACCACTGTTCAATTGATACCCTGTCACCCAGGGTCATGGACCACAGTAGCTGTGACTTGGGGTGACGTTCATGCACAAATCTCAATGTGATGTCTCCACCAGTCAGTTCCCAGTCTGCAATTTGCTGATGAATCTCATTCCTAATTAGCCTTTATCATTGGCGTAACAACCAGAATTATACTTACTGCAGAAAATGATGAGCACTCTGCTTGTGTATGTAAATCTTCATTAAGTTTTTGTAGAGGGTGTTTTTTCCGGATGTATCCCCTTAGTGTCGGTATTTGCATCTTTCTGCCATTCTGCATTTTGAAAAAGGAATAAAAGGAATGAAGTCATATTTCATTTTATTCATTCCACTACTGTTAGTGTTAAAATGTATACATGTACCTAGGGCTGGAAATAGCACCCGCCCGCCTGCCCATAGCGGGTAACTTTTGTGTCGGGCAGGTGACTCGATGATGCAAAAGTAGAGTACCCGCCACATGTTTTGAACCCGCCACCCAAAACGGTGGTGACTTCGCACTTTTCTGAGAAAAAAAACCGGTGGTGACGTCGCACTTTTCTGAGAGAAAAAAAGGTGGTGACGTCGCACTTTTCTGAGAAAAAAAAAGGTGGTGACGTCGCACTTTTCCAAATTGTGTCTCAAAACAGGCCTGCGTGAAAAATGAGCTCTTCAAAAAACCGACATAGTGCTAGTCTCAACCGACAGTGCCAATATTAAACAACAATGCCATTCTCAAATGACGACAGTTATTAACAATCACACAACCGATGACGGTTATTGACCACAACCGACAATGTTTTTTGACAATCACACAACTGACGGAGGCAATCTTAACCGACAGGCTTCAGTCTACAGTCTGAACCGACAAAATTATAATATTAAGGGAGCAATAAATAAATCAATGCATAAATCTGGAATTCTGGAAAAAATGGCTGATTTTACATGATTTGAGAAAAAAGTATCCAAAAATCTTGAAAAATACCAAAAACTGGTTCGGTCAGATCTTTGAATAGTTTCATCTGGATTGTTTGTTTGGTTTGGTCAGGCCGTAAAAGAGGGGTTTTTTCATCGCTTATTTGTCAGCTCAAATAAACGGATTGTTACGGATGCTCCATAGACGCCTGGGTCGGTCTGCCAGGTTGTTTTTTTGTTCCTCCAAAGGAAACATTCATTGATTAATATAAGACGAACTTGAGGAACATTTTCAAAGTGAAATAACTTTGTCAAAGGTGGTTAACAGATAACACATGTCTTGTTTGTGTGCAAATTTCATGTCACCTTCAGTGTTTTCACTGGGCAAAATTCTTGAGGGTGAAAAATTATGGCCAAATTAGCGCTATGATCAAAACAAAAATGTATCGATCACAGTGTACACGATTCCCCAGCCCAGCGTCCCATGCGACTGGTGCGTAACTGTGTCATTCGCGATGGCAAGGGCGCAGTAAAACTGGAAGATGTGACTACTTGTAAACAAATAGGCAATTGACCAATCGCTGGCCCTAATCAACAAGACCACACGCTGCCTTGCGACTGTTTTGGAACACACTGCATGCAAACACACGCTCAACCTTAATTTGTAATGATCGCGAGCACTCAGATCATGACGCTGTGATCGACAATTTTTTTGTTTTGATTATAGTGCAGTGTTTTAGGCAGGAAAACAATGGAATTTTCAACATTTTTCACTATTGAGTAAAATTTTCAAGGGTGAAACTCAAAAGTGAAGGATATTTCACCCTTTGTATAGGGTGAGTGAAAGCACTGCTTGTGCTTCTAAAATAAGGGCAATCCTGTATTTTTTAGGGGATAATTGATTTGGCAGAATAAACTGAATGCTTCATGAATTGACTAAATTTCATGTACAATGTATGTATTATAGTCAAATTTATGAATAAAATGGTTCATTCCGTCTAATCAATTTATCCCCCTAAAATAAAGGATTGTCAAGAACCAATTGGAGTTATGCAACTCAACTTTTGATGACTATTTTAAGGATGACCCTTCATGTAGAATAGAAAACATCAAGTTGAAAATAATAACACTACCTTTATTATAACTTTAGATCTTAATAAACAGAATCAAAGCAAATAATTCTTGATTATTTCCTCGCAGTCAATGCCACCGTCTGCGTGACCATGACAGCATTGTGCGCCAGTAGTTCTGTAATGCAGTGCGTTGCTAGACTGTTAAACCTTTGGATGAACGCGAGTGCTCTGATCGACAAATATTTGTTTTGATGTACACTTACATAATTTACAGTTACACTTCAGGGCCGTCAGCAACTTTTGCCCAAGGGGGGTGCGTTTTCACGATTTTTTACCGGAAAGGGGGGTGCGTTTTCACGATTTTTTACCGGAAAGGGGGTGCGTTTTCACGATTTTTTACCGGAAGTAGTAGTATGACGTCAGAGTGTTAGTGCTGCGCACGCTGACAATGCGAGCGCCTTGGCGCGATGCCGCGAGTGCCTCTGGCGCGAAGCCAATAACGGGTGGGGTCCAGGGGGCGAAGCCCCCGGAAGCTCTGAGCATTACAGCGAATTTAGGACACAATTTTCATGTATCTTGCCATCATTGACCCCATTTTCCATTCATAAAACAACGTGTTACCTTAAAAAAAGAAAAGAAAAAAAAAGAAGAGATTTTCAAGGGGGGTGCGTCCGCACCCAACCCCCCTTCTGACGGCCCTGCACTTAAATGCACTATGCACCTATTTAATTGCATCCCCGGCCCGGGGACCCGAGACATGACGGGGACCGTACAAAAAATGTTCCCCGGCTATGTGGGGGCGTGTACTGGGGACGTACAAAAGGAAAAAATATGCCGGGGAATGGAATGTAGTGGGGGTGTAGGGGTTGGTACACAAATGTATACCCCGGGCGTGTGTACACATACATAGTGGGGACGTACGCCAAGGTACACAAAATGTATACACAGGGACAGTAGCTGGGGTTTACACTTTGTCAGAAATTGTCACAGCTATGGGGGGCCGGGACTGTACGCCGCTGTACACTTTGTCCCAGCTAAGGGGGGCTGGGACCGTACAGCGCGCGGCGACGTACACTTTGTCCCGGCCGCGATTTTTCTTTTTTTAGGGAGTCAACATTTGTATGGTCTCATGCAGCGTCCGAATTAAAGAAAAAAATCAGGTTGCCCGCCGGGCAACCAAGCAGGAAATTATGGTTGCCCGGCAGATTTTTTGGTTGCCCGTTCTGTAAAATATTGAAATGCATGTGTTAAGTGTTTCACTTCTTGTAAACAAATTGGTTGCCCAATAAGTACATGTTGGTTGCCCGGTGCTAATTTTGGGTGTCCCGGGCAACCGGGCAACCACTTAACGCAAACGCTGGTCTCATGGTAAAATCAGTTGACTTTTTTTCTTCTTTTTTTTAAAATCATTTTATTCAGTGAGTTTTGCTTTATTCCGTATTAAAACGAAATAAATAAATTTTACAAATATTGACTAGTAAAAAAATAAATCGTGTCACGGCCATGGCCGGGACTGTAACAACAGGGACGTACAAATGATGGTGCTCCGCCCTGCGGAGACCGTACACGCACGGGGGGCCAGTCAAACATAATGTTGTACACATGCGTGACCAAAAAAACGCGTAAAAAGGGGTGTTTTTTCAGTGTTGGACGCGTCACGCGTTAAGCCGGTTAAGGGTATCAAAAACGCTGATTTTCAAGAAAAAGGGTGGCTTAAAATCCCGGCTTAAAATACAGGTCGAACGTGTTTAGGGTAACTTATTTTGTTCCCCGTTAAATAGACAAAACTTGTTTAGGGGTCATATTCTGGCAAGAACTTGTTTAGGGGTCAAAATTTGCAAGGAAAGCGCGCTAAAAACTTGTTTAGGGGGTAATTTTGCTTGCAGGGTAAAACTTGTTTAGGGGGTGTCTGGAAAAAAATTGGTCACGCATGTGTACACCATTATGTTTGACTGCCCCCCCCCCCCCCGGGCGTACACGGGGCGTCACAACAACAATTTGACCCTCCCTGATACATTCCAGTTTAGCTGTTTAAGCTCTATAGTAATTACCACCACATCAAGCATCAAGTGTGTACATTCTGCAATACACACGCAGACCCTCCGAATTCGGAGTTTCTGGAGACACACACAGCCTATGAAAAGCAATCAATGTTACGACTCATGTGCGTGTGTCAACTCACCTTATATACTGTTATTGTTAACCTCTCTGTCGTACAATCAGTAGCTTATTTATATGTTGTTCAACAACTCCCCCATACCTAAGTACAGTAACAAAGCGTTGTTGATTTGAGATAAACCCACTGTTCATATGCAAATTACTAGGATAGCGAACCTTATTTGGAAACCGCGAAATTGTAAACAAACAAAAATGTTCGCACAAATGTGTTCATTTTTTCGGCGTATAAATGCATTTCGCCATGAAATCCTTAAAGTTAGCAAATAGCTTTATATACCGAAATGTAGCTATACCCCTGAGGAAAATATTCTTGGCGAGGGCCATATGTAAAGGTTCACTTCTAAAGCCACAATTTTAGCCGAACCGTCGCTACCTGAGCGCAAGAGAATCGCATTTTTTGCATCATCGCGGCGAAATGTGTTCGCTTTGATCTCCAGGACCGTACCACTATTGAAACGGAGGGGTGTGTTTTGATTTTATACAAATATTCTATAAACATGTATCAAAATGTGTTGTGTAAATTAAACGCATTCTTGATTTAATTTTTCTCCGAATGTTAAAGGTGGTGTGTGAATAAAATGCTATTTACAAAATATTTTTAATTTCACAATTACTTGCGAAATAATTTGTCTTCTCTCATGTTTACCTTTTGTAACCCAGCCCATTCTGAAGTTCGATCGCCCATTTACGGGGAACGGACGATGTCCAAATAAGGGCCTAATTATAATAAACGTAAACTTTTTTTTCTCGATTTTTAAAGAGCAGCTATTTTTTTATGTCAAATTAAGCCTATTAAAACAAGTTTTGTACTTCGTTTTCATTAATTATCCAAAACGATATTCACATTTGAATGATGTAAATATGTTTGGTCGTTGTTGAACGGGGTTCAACAAGGTCTTCGTCGTTGTTTATCTTGAATCGACAACGGTAAGACGGGTTTATTTTGCTCGGGCAGCTAAAGCTGCCCTCGCAAAATAAACCCGTCTTACCGTTGTCGATTCAAGATAAACAACTCCGAAACCTTATTGAACCCCTAATTGTAGAATTGTTTAAATCCAGTTGTGGTGTCAACAACATCACTCGTCAGGGCTCTACACTCGTCCCCGCATCAATCTGTGTGACCGGATCATAATTCAGTCTCTTTAGAATATCTGTGTTCTGTTCGTATAACGACGTATTGCGATATTGCTCAGTGATAAGCAAAGTCTGTTGAAGAGACACTAAACATTGTAACGGGTTTTTCGTAATTTGAAGGAAAACTGTCAAAATAGCAGTTCTTTAATGTCTTTTTGCTAAAAAACGTCCCGTGGGCCACGCTTGTTTTTTCTTGAAAATGCAAGTTAAAGTCTTTATCTTCCAGTTAAGACTATAAAAAGACGTGGCCCACGGGCCAATTAAATACAATCAGTCGGTTAATATTGGTCTCTACGAAAATCTATCCCATAGACTTGTGTACAAAATACAATTCGCCATATCGCAATTTTGGAAATATCCTTGGAAAATCCCCCAAATTTAGTAACAAAATAAAACGATGTCCTTCCCCCCCTGGCCAAGTCGGCCCTCGTGATTGTGAGGATTGTTAGTTCAAAATGATGTTTTGGAATTCAATCAGGCAACTAAATTTGACTATCATGTCACACCTTGTGTACGTAACTTCGTGGATGGACCCATGTTCATCTTAATAAACTGTTTATGTAAAGATTATTACATTACTGTTTCTACTGCCTATTCTTCTTTGTATATTGTGCATTTTGTGTACAAGTGTGTTTAAATGTGCACTTCACTCAAACTTTCACCAGCCCCATTCCATTTAAATGGAATTTGCATTTCAACTCTTGCTAATTAATAGACAAGCATGTCTATATAAATTACATGCTACAATCAGAGAGATGTTATATTACCTACACCTCCCTGCTACAATTGTATTGGTGACAAAACGTAATGATATACCACTAATGAGTACTGAATCTTGTCCCTGCGTAGAAAGGCAACATTTCAGTCAGTCGTCGGGTCACGCGTAGCGGCTCTATTTTCTAGTCCAAGCAGAGTGCACAATTTAGCGTTGGCTGAGAGAGGCTATGAAACAGCCTCACTGCGAATTGCGATTTTTCCACTTTATAAACAGAATCTGGCCAAAATAATATCAAATAAATGTTGCTAAAGGATGCATACGAATGAACAACATGATATTTTTTGTATACAAATGTTATTTTAAGGAGTAATTCTCCTTCCAAAAAAGGGTGAAATGACCATCAAACAAACCGATTTTTCTCGCTAACGAATATGCGCTCCCATTTCTAAATTACACTACATGAAAGAGAAAAGCCTTAGCTAGGAAAAATCCTGTGTACGTAAAATCATATCTATAGCCAGAATTTTATGTCCACCGTAAGAATAACACTAACCTAAATATTACCGTCTAAAACGCGCGAGCCACCATTTTCCAGCTGACCTTGTGACCTGTTCAACCAGTCGGCTTACCACGCGCGCTCTGATTGGTCAATAACAAGGTCGCAAGTTCTATATTTAGAAGTGCACGACTGGTACAGACTACAGTACTGTACATGAGTAATTGTGCCGACATATTTCTTATTTCAACCAAATGATATTGTGGTTTTACAGTAGGGCCCAGGAGTTATATTGTGTAACATGGTTCTACGTGGAATAACATTTTCTGGATGAGATATAAATCGATTAATTAATACTAATAGTGTTGTTAGCCTACATGTAGCTCCAAGATTTGGATAGTAAATGTAAAATATAAAAGCAATACAATATCGTGCGACTTTTCATATGAATTATATAAATGAATCACATTTTCATCACTAGGAAAATGTTTGATTCCCACTCTACTTATCATGGGGGTTATTTATTTGCATTGCCAGTGCCAGCATCTTCATTATTTCTTTCTTTCTTTTTTTGGAGGGGGGGGGGGGGGCGGCAAAAAAAGGGGGGAGGTAAGAAAATATTATGGGGGCATGAATTTGGTTTTAAACTAAATTATTTATCATGGGGGCTATTTATTTTCATTGCCGGTGCCAGCATAGTCATTATTTTCTTTCTTTCTTTTTTTTTTGTGGGGGGGGGGGGGGGGGGGGGGGGGAACAAAAAAGGGGGGGGGGGTAAGAAAATAATATTATGGGTGCATGAATTTGTATTTAAACTAAAAAAAAAATTTTTGAGGGGGCGGGGGTACTGGGCGAATTTTTTGGGGGAAATGCCCCCCCCCCCTACACCTGTAATGCCGCCACTATTTATTTTTACTTCAACGTTCAGACAGACACCACCAGCAAATGTGACGACTTATTTAAGTAGAAAGATTGACATTTTCGCTACATTTTGATACCAATTTCGACCCTTTTCGTTGCGATTTTGATGTAGTTACGGTCTGTTGTGACGCGCTTACGCACCAGTCGCATGGGACACTGGGGAATCGTATACGCTGTGATCGACAAATGTTTGTGTTGATTATATAAAAACATAATTTTTTTAATTTTGTAACATGACAATATCATTAATATTAAGTTGTCTTTAATAAATTGAGTTCATGTTATAACCTAATTCAAATGGCATTCACATTCAGCTGGCATTTAGTAATTACTAAATTGATAAACTAATTAACCATCTTCCCATTTAATCTAAAATATCAGGGTATTGTTGACTATTGTGAATTCATCATCTATCAAAAACGTCATCATCCATGAATCGAATGAATGCAACGATTTAACAATAACATTCATTCATCTGACAATCCACCGTGAGTTACGATTGATGTCCATAATAAGTTTAATAAATTCATCACACTGCCGAGAATCCTAAATCTCGCAAAATTTAGCGTTACTAAAATCCTGATTTACTAGGCCTCAAATCAATTGCACCCATACAAATTTGGTATGCAATGAAAGCTTAGACACTGCTGTATACGATGTAAAAACAACAGATATACACCTATTGGGAGAATCGCGGGTCCACCTTAAGAACAGAGTGCATCAATTTGTTCCGAAAAATAATGATTTTATTTTAACCGGCCGTAACTACATCAAAAACGCAACGAAAATGGTCGAAATTGGTATCAAAATATAGCGAAAATGTTGATCTTTCTACTTACGTCGCCATATTTGCTGGTCTCTGAATAACATACGGGCACTTGAGCAAAGCGCTAGTCTCCTATCGCAGTCTCGTGAAATCTCGAACTTACATCGTGCGTAAGTATGCTGTGACCTCCGGACTAGAAATCGGGGTCAAACGCTGCTCTGAGCGTGACCCGGCGACTGACTGATTTTCTTACCCGCATGGTCACCGCTAAGTCCTTCACCTCGGGGTTCACCTAGTACAGGAAACCCATACGTTGGTGTTTTTGTTTGTTTTTTTCCCCTACCAACGTATGGGGAAATTGTATTGCGAGAAACTGTCAATTTCATTTGCTGTATGAAGTGAATGGAGTGCATCTCAAATGATTTGCGCGGTGAATTTAGTCTCATTCCCATCGCCAACATCTTATACGCACATCACTTTTGGAGTACCTTTAGAATACCCTACCATTTCGAAGCTGCCCTTTTTCTAACAATCTTCTTCGACGCCGCGGATCGTGATGTATCCCGTAATGATCTTCAACAAACGAGCTAAGGGACAACACTTTAGAGAAAATATCGCGCTGATTTTTCTAAGTACAAGGCAGAATAGATAAGCTCAACTTTTTTTCAAAACAATCAACATCGGCGAAGTCCCGGTGTTGAAGCCATCATCTTCGACGGCGCGAAGCTCAACCTTTTTTCTAAATAAATCTACATCGGGAGGAAGAACCGGTGGTGAAATCATCATCATCGACGGCGCGAAGCTCAACCTTTTTCTAAAAACATCTACATCGTCGAAGCTCCGGTATTGAAGCCATCATCTTCGACGGCGCGAAGCTCAACCTTTTTCTAAACAAATCTACATCGGCGAAGTCCCGGTGTTGAAGCCATCATCATCGACGGCGCGAAGCTCAACCTTTTTTCAAAACAATCAACATCGGCGAAGTCCCGGTGTTGAAGCCATCATCTTCGACGGCGCGCAGCTCAACCTTTTTCTAAACAAATCTACATCGCGAGGAAGAACCGCTAGTGAAACAATCATCATCGACAGCGCGAAGCTCAATCTTTTTTTCAAAACAATCAACATCGGCGAAGCACCGCTGATGATGCCATCATCATCGACGATCATCATCGACGGCGCGAAGCTCAATCTTTTTTTCAAAACAATCAACATCGGCGAAGCACCGCTGATGAAGCCATCATCATCGACGGCGCGAAGCTCAATCTTTTTTTCTCAAAACAATCAACATCGGCGAAGCACCGTTGATGAAGCCATCATCATCGACGGCGCGAAGCTCAATCTTTTTTTCAAAACTTAAATCAACATCGGCGAAGCACCGCTGATGATGCCATCATCATCGACGGCGCGAAGCTCAATCTTTTTTTCAAAACAATCAACAT
>CM069446.1:64174123-64257459 GCA_035610835.1 Ophiura sarsii | reverse complement strand
TAACAGTTTGTTACAAGTGAAACCCCAGAAGTCCATGCAATATATCATCTCGTGTGTAACAATAAACATCGTATTTAATTGAATTGGCCCAATGAGGATTTAATGGCGGTCGTCGTTTTCAGCCTGAGTAGTATAATTCCTCCTTGACGAAGTCGTACTATAGAATTAATTACGTAACATGCTACCAAAAGGGAGAGGACGTATTGTGTGTTTTTTTTAACTGAAGCAATGCTCAATGACCCGTTTAATGATTAACTCGTCGTCGTCGTCTACGCTTTCCGGCTGTGTTGCCATTGCGCTCGCAACTATTGCTTTCCAGGTCTTGACCTGTATACGCTCAAGTTGCGCTTTGACAATTAGAGTAATAAACTCAGTGGTCCGTCACGATCCACTCCCGACAACCTAACCTACTCTTTACGAAGGTGTCTGAAGGCGCATATTGCTCAGATTGTGCTCAGTCAATCAGCAAACTCGCATAGCCTAAGCTACACACTCACTGTTGCGTTTGATTTGATGATATGATCAACAATATAATGTCGCCGGAAAAAGCCAAAAGCATAATTTTGCGGAGCAAATTCACAATTTGTTGGGTTATTGCCTTGGTGGTATTGCTCAATGTGTTTGAATATTATGAATCCCCAATATCCAACGGCAATACACGGAGGATCGGTGTAAAAGATCCATCGCCAGTATTTCGTCAAATACAGAGGTAGGTCGTGTCTTTTTCTTAAGCCTTTACATTTTTACCTAGTCGCCCGGCCTAGTCGCAGTAAACACAGTAAGGTGCACAATTGGTCCTTTTGGAAATATCATTATAATATCGTACCTAACTGATATAAAATATATATCTGATATCGACGATACAAACGATAGTTTGACGATATAAAAGTAAAGATGATTTAAGTGAGTTATAAATTTGCGACGATATATTTGATATTTTTGATATTTCCGATATAAATGATATAAAAGATACAAACGATAGTTTTGACAATATAAAGGATAGAGAGGATTTGAATGCATTGTGAATTTGCGACGATATATCTGATATTTGCGATATTTGCGATACAAATGATATAAAAGATGCAAACAATAGTTTTGACAATATAAAGATGGACTATGATTTTCTGACGATATATCTGATATTTTGATATTTCCGATATAAATGATATGAAAGATACAAACGATAGTGTTGACGATATAAAAGATAGAGATGATTTTGTGACGCTATATCTATCTGATATTTATAATATTTCCGATATAAATTATATAAAAGATACAAACGATAGAAAAGCTTACAAAAGAAGATACAAAAGATAGCTTCGACGATATAAAATTAAAAGATACAAACGATATGTTTGACGATATAAAAGGTAGAGATGATTTTATGACGATATATCTGATATTTTTGATATTTCCGATATAAATTAAATAAAATGATATAAAGGATAATGAAATATAAATTATATAAAAAATACAAACGATAGTTTTGACGATACAAGATGGAGAGGAATCGAGCGCATTGAATTTGCGACGAAAAAGGACTCACTTTTCAAGTAAACGCCAAGCATGTCCGAGAGCTTAATTTAATGTAACCTCTCGCGGATCACGACATAAACTGCGCGACATCCTCGTTGCCTCTGCGTCACCATTAAACGAAACGCTTAATTCAACGCACCGTTCGCGCGAATATCATCTTTTGCTGCATGCGCATCTAACGTGTGTTTACGCGCTAAACATTACACATAAATGTGCAGGAATTTTCTCATTTAAAGCCAATTATCAGAGAAGGTAAGTCGGTGTGACCCCATTTTTCTTATTTCATTATTTGAAAGAATGTATAAATGCGCAGCACATATTGAAAAAACAAGAAAAGTTATCGAGCAGATTTTGTGGAATCTTCCATTAAAGTCGATTTTTTCGTCATTTCCTATAGAACCATGTAGTATTTTTTTGGAAAAAAGCACCATTTTTGAAACGGATATAGCTCAAAAACTAATCCCGTTACCCCCCCCCCCCTTTTTTTATTTTAGATTCGTGGTCAGCACCGTTGAAAATACCTAATAACAAAATGTCAAGAATATTTCACGGTTAATTCTATGTGTCATGAAACCCCTTAAAAGCCCCATCCAAATTGTTAAGGTTTAGCATGACAACGGGACTGAATTTCGCTACAAATAGATTATGGGTCGTTCTTTAAATGCCCCGTCCAATATATTAAGCTTTAGCATGACAACGGGACTGAGTTTCGGTACAAATTACGTCGTTATAAATGATAGCTCGTTCTTTAAAAGCCCCATCTTCAGTGACAAAGCCATATCCCTTAAACCCTTACAGCCCCGTACCCCATGAAATCCCATTTCCCAGCCCGTCGGTTCCACCTGGCGCTGAGGTTTTTGGGTGAAATAATGGCCCCGGGCTACATAGCTTCCCCCGTGGCGCAGTTGGTAGAGCGTTCGCCTGTCAACCGAGAGGTCGTGGGTTCAAACCCCGGGGCGTGGCACCTCTTGTTGTGTGTGCTTTATTCGCTTGAAAAAAAAATCGTTGGAAAATCCACCGGGAGTGTTAGGGTTAAGGAACGATTTTGTTTCTTCTTTTTAATTTTCACTTTTTTTCTCTAATTCAGACTTGATTAACCCTTACAGCCCGTACCCCATGAAATCCCATTTCCCAGCCCGTCGGTTCCACCTGGCGCTGAGGTTTTTGGGTGAAATAATGGCCCCGGGCTACATAGCTTCCCCCGTGGCGCAGTTGGTAGAGCGTTCGCCTGTCAACCGAGAGGTCGTGGGTTCAAACCCCGGGGCGTGGCACCTCTTGTTGTGTGTGCTTTTTTCGCTTGAAAAAAAATTTCGTTGGAAAATCCACCGGGAGTGTTAGGGTTAATATCGCCAGGATTGAATTTCAGTATCATGTGACAGGGTAAATCGATAATAATGGGTCGTTCTTTAATAGCCTCGTCGAAACGGTTGAGGTATCTTTAGCTAAGGTGCTTCTTAATATTGTATTGTGGGACCGTAGCTAAAATAGATTATGGGTCGTTCTTTAAAAGCCCCGCTCAAATTGTTGAGATTAAGGCGATATTTCTTATGGCGCAGATGGTGTTTGAGGGCCGTGTCCAACCCCTTGGAAGTGGGGGTGCTTAAAAATATAAGATATATCGTCGCAAATTCACAACGCACTCAAAAAATCTCTATCTTTTATATCGTCAAAACTATCTTAAGTTGTATCTTTTATATCATTGACATCAAAAATATAAACAAATATCAGATATATCGACGCAAATTTCAACATCTCACTTCAGGGGTTTCATGACACATATAGAGTACGCGCATGCCGTTTTCACCTTTTTTTCACCAACTTAAAATACTAGCGTATTCCGCTGTATGCGCTTGCAAATACCCGCATTTTGACGAGCGTACTTTTGCCGCAAGCTGTCGCGTTTAAAATGTCAACAACGCACGCATAAATGCGTAAATCATTCGTGTGCGTAAATGCGGCAATTATGAATAACGTTTATTCAACGTTTTTCAACGTTGATTATCAATCAACGTTGTTACAACGTCATTTTGCCCGCTGGGGTAACATGACGTCCCATCACACATTCGCTCCCACACAGACGATGAATGGTCATATCAAATAACGCCTCCCGATACCACCCATGCCTAATCATCACGCTTCGCGAAATTGACCACAAAAATTACGAATTTTCTTCATACGTTTTTTGTCAAATTTTGACCGCTTACCAGTAAAGTTAGCTTTGGATTGGACTCATTCCGTATCATTTCTGGTCACGCGTTCGAAGCTCGCCTCGTTTCGTGTTACACACGGATTTTGGCTTTCGCGACAAGATTTAATTCATATTTGCTTGTATACCATATTTGCTTGTATACCATGTATAACAGCATGAAACTAAAAAGGTGTAACTAACAGCACCACCCTATTGGGAGGCGAGCTGATAACGCGTGACCTTCTATAATATTTCGATCCATTTCGACTCATTTCGATCCATTTCACTAAATACTAATAATACCCATTTTTAGGTCGTCCTTAGTTATGGCTGCAATGGGAATTTTATATTTATTCAAACTACCCAACCTTGACAAAACAATTATAGAATGCAGAATGGAATGTTATAATGTTGTCCATTATTAATACATAATACGAAATCACTTTCAAAACCTTACATTTTCATATAATTACAGAATTATCCACTTATCAAAAGCCATAGGCTAGATAGACGATATTATAGATGGTGTGACCGGTGGAGTAGTGCCCGGCGGTTTGCGTGCGCACCTACAGGGAACGGTGCTGTAATTCACGCTTGATTGATCATTACTTACCATGCGTACGGTGTAATAGTGCAGAAGTCATAGTATGCATCCCTAAGCACAATGAGAGACCAGGTACTAAATCTGGTTGCCCGGCGGTTTGCGTGCGCACCATAAGGGCATGTGCTTTTAAAATTGGCGCTCAGTGATGTGTGTTTTGCTTTCATATAGTATGATGTATGCAGTAGTCATGGACTAGTACCCCTAGCATGTCTTTAGACCAGGCGCTAATCAATATGTAAACACTACTGATGTAAACAACGGTCACCTCATCTATACAAAATCAAATCATCGGCTAGACGAGTATTATGTATTATGTAACACTATCAAATCATAGGCTAGACGAGTATTATAAAACATCTAATCTATTTATTGCTTTAAATATAAAGAATGAAAATAAAGCAATTTCATTTACTCGCGATATGCAGGATTCTATACATTCATTTGTTGACTAATTTTTTGTTATCAATTCAATCGTTTATACTCAGTCAGTATGCAACCACGCGAAAAGTCGTTCCTTTTCTAACCCAGCACTAGCGACCCGGAAGTACTCACCCGTAGCGATACCGCTTCGCAGTCATAGTTCTTTTCATGATTATAATCACACATTTCAAACACATTTGCCATGAAATTGTATAGTAAAAAGGCATATTATGCAAATAATATTATCTAATATTATCTGTGAACTTCATGACATGTTGTATTTTCGGTGCAGATTATTGCAATCCGACAAACCCGAATTCAAGAAAACTTGACGAAACTAAAGCCAAATTCACGGTAAAAAAGTCGCTTCTGAAGAATCAGGCATCAATTTTATCCATCGTATCATAATATTCATAGTCTTTTGTAACTAGAAACATGCTTACAATTTTATTAAAAAAATTAGTCCGGTCAAGTGAATGCTTATAAAATAGCTCCTCGAATCTTGTCTCGATCTGAATTCATTTCGTAGCGTCGACGGGTTGTTGATCAAGTGTTTAAATCTCACAATTATATTCAGATTTGCTTGATAGCTCAGATGGTAGAGGGCTGGCTTTGGGAGCGAGAGGTCCGGGGTTCGAAATCGATCCTTCTGCGCTACACAATGTCATATGATATTTTTTTTACAGAAAGGCTATTCTGGGCAAAATGAATAAACATTTCACAATTTCATCACACAAAATGCATGAATTCGGACGTTTTCATTGGAAAAACGGTATTTTTTTTCAAAAATTTCAATAATGAATTCAAACGCGGGCATGAAAATGAAGCGCGGGCGTGTTACGGGAAACTAAAAATCAAGTTGGCGAGGCCTAACGGTGGGGGGGGGGGGTCGTAAGTTTCGTTTTCTGACCGAAAATCGGGGAAAATCAAACTCCGTTTTTCTTATCAAAAAAGAAGTCGGGCATCAATGTTTTTGATATGAAATTAAAGCTTAAGATTCCGTTAGTACGGAAATTGCTCTTAAAATATCGTACGAATTTTAGTCCAGTCAAGTGAATAGTTACAAGAAGCAAAGTCACGAAAGTTTTTAAATTCTAAAATTAGCGATAAAATCACTGTTTGTGGACCAAATATGTCAGATTTGGCATCATATTATAGAGAAAATTACGAACAATCCACCTACTTCTTCATCATGGCTGCCAGCTAACCCTACCTCAATTAATTCAGGGAAAACAAACTTCCCTTAACGTTTTAGCGCAAGGTTGACATCCTGAAATCGATCTTTGCGTGGGTTAGAAATCGGCAAGGTCACTCATTAAAAACGATACCTGCGTGCTGACTGTACTAACCTTGCTGGAATGAAAGGAAGCGGGAAATGTTAACACCTCACTGGTCCGAAAACGGCAGTTTTATAATTTGCATTCTATGTACATAGGCCCTACCCCATTCTCCTGATTAGTTCTGTTGTTGACAGTAGCCGGGGGTGTACCCTTTGTCCCGGGGTGTACACTTTGATGGTGCGAGGCAGGACAGGCATGGGTGTCGGGTGGGGTGGGTTGAGGTTGGGGTGGGAAGGCCTATGGTCACATTTTTTAACCTGGGCTACATTTGTGTTACATTGGTCATTTTCATGAAATATACATCATTTTTTTGTTTTGGTAGAATATATTAAAATATTTACATCTAAAGGGTATGAAACCATATATATCTGGAAAGCTCATAATGTAAGGATTGTAAATTCTTAAACTAGAAATCAAATATACAGGTGACCTAAACATTATACAGGGTGTAACAATTAAAATGTTATACAAAATGATGATTTACTTTTTTTTCTTCCACAGTCTAAATGCAGGACCTATATGAAGGATATACATGTTTTTGTTGTATTTGAGTAAATTACCCATCCATCGAATTCAATATTAATTAGTCAGCTTATTAGGAAGTATATATATACGGGGTGGTCAAAATACCCAAATGTTTAATACTGAAAAAACACCAATTTAAACAAGTTATGAAATATATGATAATTCAGAACAAGTTTGAGAGACTATCGTTTAGTTTAACCATCACTATGTGATTATAAAGCATTGTTTCACACAGCAATTTAATATACAGGGTGTTTAATAAACTACCATGTACAGTACGTGAGTATTATGTTGTCATCTCATCCACTACAGTTATTGATAACTTAACTCAACCTGCAACAGTGTCGAATTTGTCCTCATTTCTCATAGAACCATGCAGTCTTTTTTGAAGAAAAAAACACACCATTTTTGAAACGGATATAGCTAAAAAATTAAGCCCGTTACCCCATTTTTTATTTTAGTTTCGTGGTCAACACCGTTGAGAATACCTAACATCAAAATTTCAAGAAAATGTCACGGTTAATTCTATGTGTCATGAAACCCCTTAAACCATCTCTATCTTTTATATCGTCAACACTGTCGTTTGTATCTTTAATATCAAAAATATCAAAAATATCAAAAATATCAAAAATATCAAAAATATCAAAAATATCAAAAATATCAAAAATATCAGATATAGGCTATCGTCGCAAATTTACTAACTCATTCAAAAAATCTCAATGTTTTATATCGTCAAAACTATCATTTGTATCTTTTATATCATTTATATCGGAAATATCAAAAATATCAGATATATCGTCGCAAATTTACAACTCACTCAAATCATCTCTATCTTTTAAATCGTCAAAACTATCGTCTGTATCTTTTATATCATTTATATCGGAAATATCAAGAATATCAGATATATCGTCGCAAATTTACATCTCACTTAAACCAAGCTCTATCTTTTATATCGTCAAAACTATCGTTTGTATCTTTTATATCATTTATATCGGAAATATCAAGAATATCAGATACATCGTCGCAATTCATAACTCACTCAAATCATCTCTATCTTTTATATCGTCAACACTATCGTCGCAAATTTACAACTCAGTTTCTCTCTATCTTTTATATCGTCAAGACTATCGTTTGTATCTTTAATATCAAAAATATGAAAAATATCAGATATATCGTCGCAAATGAACAACTCACAAACCATCTCTATCTTTTTTATATCTTTTATATCATTTATATCGGAAATATCAAAAATATCAGATATATCACATTGGAATAAATGTGTCACTTGTATCGGCATTAAATATATCTAAAATATCATTTATATCGTGGTTAAATAATAAAATATCAATTATATCCCCTATCTCTTTGTACATATATATATATATATCGTCGCCGAATATCAAAATGACCATATGTGCACCTAACTCAGTAAACATGTAACTCAGGACTATAGTACTGAATCAGTCCCGGTATAGCGTCCAGAACCCGGGTTTTGAGTAGACACTAACTGGACAAAACCCGGGTTTTGCGCAACAACACTCATGCAGGCCGGTGTGAGAGAGAGGCCACAAATAAAAGATGAAAACAGACAAAAATGAGGACAAACCGAATGCAATTAGGTGAAATGGCACATGGCTGAATAGTATAGACTAAAATTCAGCTCGAATATAATTGAAAAAGAGGAAATCTGCTAAAAGGACTCACACCCCCTAATATAGGAGAACCCCGTGACAGGCATGCCACTCCCGAATGTTGCGAATATTTTGGACTCTGAGGATATTTAACCCCGAGTGATATACCCATTCCTCCCACTCCAATATTGACAATTGACTAAACATTGAAAATTCGGGGGTTTACCGTAGAAAGTCAAGTTTCCATACACGTGTTGTCATAAAAATGTTTTAATCTGAGTGCCACCCCCACCATAACTTTAATTTTAAGTAGCCTACAAGTTAATCAGCATATATAGGGCCTAATATTTACACTCACTCAACACACATCAGGAACATTGCAAAATGTGTCTCACGGCCCAATGAACCATTCATTAATTCATTAAACTGTACAACGTATTTCTGCGGAAAACCCGGGTTTTTCGTAGTCTGCGGAAAACCTGGGTTTAGCGCAGAAATACGTGCAAAAAAACCCGGGTTTTGGGCAAGGCCCCGTTTTTGTATGCGCAAAACTAGGGGCTAGCGCAAAACCCGGGTCTTGCGCAGACCCTAGTTTTGGACGCAGCACCGGGAAATCAGTAGTTTGATAATGTCCCGTGTTCAGTTGTTAATGATAGATGAGATTCGCAGGTCCTAGCAGGGATTATAATAATTATGGGATAAAAAACTCCCAAGACAAAACCCCGATTCTCTTCACTTGACCTTAATAGTTTGTCGCAATTGGTATAGGTGGCGCGCTATCATTTCCAAATAGTTGGGGGCTAAGGGATTATTTGGTTCACATTCTTCTAAAAACACCAAATTGGACCCATATGTTGCTCATCGATACTCTTTTGATTTGTGATGGATGCCAAAATTGGAGCCTTCTGGGAGGGACGGCCATATTGGCCAATTCCAATATGGCCGCCATACTGGGGGATCAAAAATTCAAATTGCTTCAATTAATGTGCATTAGAATTGGTCAAAATATTCCTTATGTCCATGCTCATACCAGTATTTCAGCGATTAAAATTGACATGTCGTATAGGGTCACTAGGGGTCATTGACCTATACAGGGGTAAAAGTTAAAACTTGTTCCGATTTGCAAGACATGCTCCGAATTAGATTAGACCTGTTTTATCTTGTTTGGTTCAATCAGGCAAGAATAAAAGTCAATCATCATAACCAGGTCAAAGGTCAAGCAAGAAGAGGTCACTAGGGATCATTTTCTCATAAAAATCAAGGTGCCCTGGTCTCAGACCAGAACTAGATCTAGTGCTCTTTTTATGTCAGCCTAAACAGTACTACATTTTGATTACACTTTAAGATACGTAGATGCGATTCTTGGTTGTGATTCTTTTTTTCTCCTTTTTTCCTTTTTTAATGAATGTTGAGGATTTATTCATGTAAACTTAAATAATGTTCTGTAGGTGATAGGATTTACTTTAGTACGGTCAACCCTGTCGTTATACACCTTTGTTTGTCCTCTCACATGTAGAAACGTGGCAGCAAAAGTGATATGACTGTGTTTGCAAAAGGACAAGCTTTAAATAGAGGAGCTTGTGCAAACACAAGTAAATGCTCGTTCTCATAGGTTTTTATGAATAACCTTTCATGAATTTACTAATCTGTCTAGCAATTACTTAATTAGTAATTATTTTTGCTTACAATTTCTAGATTTTGCTTATAAGTTATTGCTTATTTTTCTGTATAAAGATTCAAATAAATGGTTAGTGAAAGCAATTGCTTATTTTTATGAATACGGCCTAATGCCTATAACTTATAATATTTATATATAGTTTTCAATAGCTCATTTTAAACACTTTATAATATTACCATAAATTGTATAGTAAGATATTCATGAACGGATTAAAGCCTCGGACATGCCGGATTAAAGGTCAACCAAAATGGTGATTCAAGTTTTTTGTTCTCGATGGAGGATATTGTAAAAAAACAAAATGCAAAAAGAATTACCCTTTAATATTGCACCGAAAACAAACTATAGAGTTTCTAAGCATAAATAATTTGTATCATAAATATTGACGATGGCAGGTAATACTACCATGTATACGTCATGAGTGTTACCCAGGCTCGCACACAGAACCTCAATAGGTCGATAGCGTAAGCATCCACTCATGACTTTTGTTTGTGCAGACTTATCGATCGAGACCTGGACCGATACCGAGTTGGGAGTAACACCTGTTACGTAGTAACGCGTCATCCGTCCCACACTAAAAAAGAAACACTGGAAATTATGATTGATTTCTTGTATATATTTTTCCCTGGACAATATTTTAAAGAAATTCTTTTTGCATAATATTCTTCTAAACATACCCCATTGAATAAAATATACTTGAATCACCATTTTGGTTGACCTTTAAAGCTCATCACCATACAACTGATTTGGCCAAATACAAAATATAGCTAGTTTCTCGTCCTAACTTTTTGGAAAAAAGGAGGTTGATAGCACGTTTGGTTTGCTGTTTTGTTGTTGTTTGTTTGTTTGTTTGGGGATGCGATATCATTACCACCATGCTATTGCGTGGTTGATTGTGTAACATTGAGAGGACGCTTGCAAAATATTGTTCATGGTTCTGGGGGTTGATGAATACAAAACCTGCCTCAAAATGCCGCTCATTGGACTAAAATCAAATCTAGTACCAATATATCAGCTTCTTAAAAACATTAATAATAATAAAGTTATGGATGAAATAAAGTAGAAGTTAAATTAAAAGGCAATGAGTGCTCAAATGTCTAGAAGGGATACATTATATGGCTGGTGTTTTTGTAGTAGATAAGCAGTATAGTATGATTAACCCTAACACTCTTGAGTACTCAAAATTAGGGTTGCACAAAGTGCAGGAGCAGGGAGCACCACTCCCGGCAAATAATGAGCAGAATTGGGGAAACAATGCCAAGTGGAAAAAGAATAAGTATTGGGGAAAAGGGTGAAAAAAATGAGCCACAAATGCAACTTTGGGTTATAAGCTGTGTTTGCACAGGTATACTAACTAGTATTTATTGTTTTATTGCTTTCCCCAGTGGCGGTGCTACAGGGGGGCATTTTCATACCAAATTAGTTAGTTTTAGACCAAATGTGACAATTTTAGCGTAAAATGGCACAAGCGCGCATCATTTTTTTTTTATGCCGACCCCCCCCCCCCCCCCCCTCAACCCAAACAAAAAAAATCTTCTTAAATGTAAAATTATTACTATGGTACTGGTACATGAGTAGGTGGGGAAATGTTAAGCTCAAAATCTTGCTCCTGAGGAAGAAACAATGTTGTGCAACCCTGCCAAATTACTACGATGCAGTGTGCTTGTTCCACCGCGGCAGTTTTTCGATGAAATAATGGCCCCAGGCAATATACTTGGCGAAGTACATGTATACTGAGCCAAGTAAAGTTGACCCCCGTGACCCAGTGGTTAGTCGTTCGCCTCAGAACCCAGAGGTCCGGGTTAGAGCCCCGGGGGTGTGGGGGACTTTTCCCCCCTCGCTTTTTGGCCCAAAAATATATTAAAGGTGCCTCGGGGGTTAGGGTTAAGATATTGATGGGTGTTGCACTATCGGAAGTGTTTGGTATGCATTAAGAAGTAGGAGTACTTGAGGCCAAAAAATGTACTGCTTTGTCTCAGCGGCCCGCGTGCATTGCTTTAAAATGGGATTTCGCGCGTATCCCTACGCGCGGCAGCCATCTTATTAAGTTTCGTTAATACTCGGCAACCTTGTGACTGAGAACACACATTCAACCAACTTTGTGAAGTTAAGAGATAAAGAAAACACAAGCATTCAATGTGCATTGATCATTATGATTACTTTTATTAAAAAAGACATAGCATAACTATTGACTATATTTTGATTTTGATTTTTTTTTTTTAAATCGCATTGCACATAGCTTAGCCAAAATGCGCTGAGACAAAGTTGTTGTTTTTTTACCTTATAACAATGTATGGCTATGTTGGTATGGGTAGACACGTGGAAGGTCAGCAAATCAAGACATGCAGGTGGGCATGCAGGTCATGATTCTTTTGAAGGTTTTCAATTAAATTCCGTATTTTTTGTCTTATTGCAAAGATAATTACATAATAATCATAAAGTCACTTGATGTATCCAAACCCGTGGCTACATACAGCCAGATCGGGGGTTTCAAAAGTGCGCCTTGGCTGACGTGTTGACAAAAACCACGTTCCTCCCCCGAAGAAACTGACCTCCAGTATTATCCGCATGCAGGACTTGTCCGACAATGAGTATCAATTGAAATTCATTGTACATTTGTATGAGTATCAATTGATATTCATTGTTTTTCCGAAAACATTATTTAACGAAAGGCCCACAGCAGCATCTCACATGATCCCGCGGTGCACGTAATTGACAGCTGGTTTCGACCGCGAACCACTATAAATTAATTAGATGGGGCGCTTAGGTATGATATCTACAGGCCTAGAATACTCCTTCACATCAACCTGAGGACCCCTGAGGTATCCAGATGCTAAGCGCTCCTGTAGTTTAGAAAATATTGGTCTAAAATATAGTTTCACCAAAAGATAATGGGATTGGCAAAAATAGCATAAATGACCAACGCCCTCTATAATCCATTCGTGGTTTGAGTTTGGCATTGCGATCGGGCGACTATAGTACAAGCATGCATGCATATGTACGCAATATTCAATTTAGATGTTGTTGCTTTCGAAATACTAAATTGTATTTTTACACAGAAAACCGTCCTCAAAATCATACTTTTGATCGGATTAATAATTTAGTATAGGATGTTCGGTTATGAGTTATTATTACAATGGTGTGCGTCAAGGGGTAAGGTCAAATATGGGTCATCTTAAAGTCCTGTTTTGGGACTTTGAAGAAATGTTTAAGAAAATCCAGTGTGGTTTGGGCTTTCTTTGGCATTTAAAAAAATCGACCTACCGACCCGAAAAAAGTGAGGTGAAAGGGCAAATCCAACCTTTCCTTTTTTAGGCCTAATTTAGCTAGTCGGTAGTGTCGGTAGGTCGATTTTATTTTAAATTTGCAATGTTGTGACAATTCAGCCGGTTGGTTGCGATGACAATAACAGTATATACCATTATTTGTTATACTGTTGTAGCCTAATACAAAATCACCGCTCCCCTCCCCCCCCCCCCTCCCCCCCCCCCCCCCCCCCCCCAAGCCCCTTGGAAGTTGGAAGTGGGGGTGTTGGGATGCTGCAGCACCCCCTAAGATTTTAAGATTTTTGAAAAAATATACAGTGTCAATCCAATTATAAGTTCAAGAGCTGGAGCCTGGAGGGAAGGGTAGGGATTATGATATTGATAGTATGGACCAAACAGCTAGCAAAAATCACCCCATGTTAAGATGTTTCAAAAAATATACAGTGTCAGTCCAATATTAGTTACAAAACTTAATTTTTCCAAGCATGATTTCAGGAACGTTTTCTGAACCATTTGTAGTTGGATTTAATGTTAATTGTTCTAGCATAACAAGATGGCTTCAGGAATATTTTTGGGACCATTTCAGATTACAAAACTTTATTTTTTTGCGCGCTTCAAACATATTAGTTTCAATGTTTAATTTTTCAAGCATAACAAGATGGAATTGTGAGATAGGCTTATACGACGGGTATTCATAATATAAGTTAAACGTTTAACGGGTTCGCCGTCGGACAAGTTTTATTCTGTCAAGCTTTCGTCAGGATTAGCTCTTGACTTCTTCAGGACCAAATTATTATAATATTAAACAAAACATAGAGATTACCACTTCTCTTGTTATCATCATTTGGGCTGCCCCTTGCCCTATGATTTGAGAGTAGGTGCCCTTTCTTACTTGTGAAAGAATTGGTGGCTCTGAAAAGAGCCGTTCAGATGGATTGCCGCTTTTCCACTGAACAGAGATGGTGGCTCTGCAAAGAGCTCTGCACGTAGGTTGCCACTGGCCTACTATATGTCAATTTGGTTCTAATAGAACCTCCAAAGTTAAATATATTCAAGCATAACAAGATGGCTTCAGAAACTTTTTCTGGACCATATTAGTTAGAAATACTGGAAAACGCATAATTATGTTCAATATTTCATTATTCAAGCATAACAAAATGGCTTTAGCGTGCTGCTGAGACAAAGTTGTTGTTTTTTTGGCCTTATGGCCCTGTAGCCTACTCCGATATAGGGAAGTCATTTAAACCATCGCATAACACAAGGTAAAAGCTGAGCCTTTTACAAAAAACCTACCCAGCAATGCTGTGCACACACTTTAACATCTTCAAAAGATAACAATTGAAAAAAAATACAAGTAAAGAAAAAACACCTACCCAGCAATGCTGTGCACACAACACACTATAAAACATTGAAGGGGGGAAAATACAAAAACCTACCAATCAATACTGTGCACACAAGACACTCTCACGCTATCTTCAGAAGATAAAACATTGAAGGGGGGGAAATACAAAATACCTACCCAACAATGCTGTGCAAACAACAAACTCTCATGATATCTTCAGAAGATAAAACATTGAAGGCGGGAAAAATATGCAAAACCTACATTGTACCCAACAATCTGTGCACACAACACACTCTCACGCTATCTTCAGAAAATATAACATTGAAGGGGAACAAAAAACGTACCCGTATTCACGCTATCTTCAGAAGATAAAACATTGAATGGAAAAAATTCAAAAAACCTACCCAACAATGCTGTGCACACAACACACTCTCATGCTATCTTCAGTAGATAAAACCATAAAACATTGAAGGGGGGAAAATACAAAAAACCTACCCAACAATGCTGTGCACACAACACACTCTCATGATATTTTCAGAAGATAAAACATCGAAGGGGGAAAAATACCAAAGAACCTACCCAACAATCTGTCCACACAACACACTCTCATGCTATCTTCAGAAGATATAACATTGAAGAGGGGGAAAATATTTAAAAAACCTACCCAACAATGCTGTGTACACAACAAACTCTCATGATATTTTCAGAAGATAAAACCTCGAAGGGGAAAAATACCAAAGAACCTACCCAACAATGCTGTGCACACAACACACTCTCATGCTATTTTCAGAAGATAAAACATTGAAGGGGAAAAAATACAACAAACCTACCCAACAATTCTGTGCACACAACACACTCTCATGATATTTTCAGAAGATAAAACATTGAAGGCGGGAAAAATATACAAAACCTACATTGTACCCAACAATCTGTGCACACAACACACTCTCATGCTATCTTCAGAAGATATAACATTGAAGGGGGAATACAAAAACCGTACCCGACAATGATGTGCACACAACACACTCTCACGCTATCTTCAGAAGATAAAACATTGAAGGGGGAAAAAATACAAAAAACCTTCCCAACAATGCTGTGCACACAACACACTCTCATGATATTTTCAGAAGATAAAACATCGAAGGGGGGAAAATACCAAAGAACCTACCCAACAATCTGTCCACACAACACACTCATGCTATCTTCAGAAGATATAACATTGAAGAGGGAAAATACAAAAAAAACTACCCAACAATGATGTGTACACAACACACTCTCACACTATATTCAGAAGATAAGACTTTGAAGGTGGGAAAAATACAAAACCTATCAACAAAACTGTACAAACAAAAAAAGTCTCATGCTATCTTGCTGTGCACACCAGACACTCTCATGCTACCTTCATGCTATCACATGCTCAGAAGAGATAACATTGAAGGGGGAACAAATACACACAAAAAACCTACCCAACAATGCTATGCACACAAAATACTCTCATGCTATCTTCAGAAGATAAAACATTGCATTAAAGGGGGGAAATCCAAAGTTCCTACCCAGCAATGCTGTGCACAAACTTGGGTGATTATTGTGAACAGCATTTTGCTGAGAAGGGGTTTTTTTTCATTGAAGGAAAAAGTGTTAACTCCTGAAGATAGCATGAGTTCCACAGTCGAGAAGATAAAACATTGAAGTGGGAAAAAATTCAAAAACGTACCCAAAAATGCTATGCACACAACACACGCTCATGCTATCTTCAGAAGATAAAACATTAAAGGGGGAAATACAAAAAACCTACCCAACAATGCTGTGCACACAACAAACTCTCATGATATTTTCAGAAGATAAAACATCGAAGGGGAAATACAAAAGAACCTTCCCAACAATCTGAGCACACAACACACTCTCATGCTATCTTCAGAAGATATAACATTGAAGGGAGAAAAATATAAAAACCTATTAACAAATGCTGTGCAAACAAAATACTCTCATGCTACCTTCAGAAGATAAAACTTTGAAGGAAGAAAAATACAAAAACCTACCAACAAATGCTGTGCAAACAAAACACTCTCATGCCATCTTGAGAAGATAAAACATTGAAAGGACAAAAATACCAAAATCCTACCCAACAATGCTGTGTACACTACACACTCTCATGCTATCTTCAGAAGATAAATTATTGAAGGGGGAAATACCAAAATCCTACCCAACAATGCTGTGTACACGACAAACTCTCATGATATTTTCAGAAGATAAAACATCGAAGGGGGAAAATACCAAAATCCTACCCAACAATGCTGTGTACACGACAAACTCTCATGATATTTTCAGAAGATAAAACATTGAAGGGGAAAAATACCAAAGAACCTACCCAACAATGCTGTGCACGCAACACACTCTCATGCTATTTTCAGAAGATATAACATTGAAGGGGGGGGGGAATACCAAAATCCTACCCAACAATGCTTTGTACACGACAAACTCTCATGATATTTTCAGAAGATAAAACATCGAAGGGGAAAAATACCAAAGAACCTACCCAACAATGCTGTGCACACAACACACTCTCATGCTCTTTTCAGAAGATAAAACATTGAAGGGGGAACAAATACAAAGTTCCTACCCAGCAATGCTGTGTACACGACACACTCTCATGCTATCTTCAGAAGATAAAACATTGAAGGGGGAACAAATACAAAATACCTACCCAACAATGCTGTGCAAACAACAAACTCTCATGATATCTTCAGAAGATAAAACATTGAATGCGGGAAAAAAATGCCAAACCTACATTGTACCCAACAATCTGTGCACACAACACACTCTCATGCTATCTTCAGAAAATATAACATTGAAGGGGGAATCCAAAAAACGTACCCGTATTGACGCTATCTTCAGAAGATAACATATTGAAGGGGAAAAATACAAAAAACCTACCCAACAATGCTGTGTACACGACACACTCTCATGCTATCTTCAGAAGATAAAACATTGAAGGGGGAACAAATACAAAGTTCCTACTCAGCAATGCTGTGTACACGACACACTCTCATGCTATATTCAGAAGATAAAACATTGAAGGGGGAACAAATACAAAGTTCCTACCCAGCAATGCTGTGCTCAAACTTGGGTGATTACCTTGATTTTTTCAAGAATCGAGGTACTGTATCTGTACTGTTTCTTTCCTCTTCTTATATTAGTCGTGTCATGAGACCTATAGCTCCGTAACCATTGACCATATTTAGTCATAAGTACCCTTATGTGCACCACTACTCAGGTTGTAAAGCACAAGGTTTCACATGTCACACAGGGGTCACAAGGGGTCATTGAACTTTACAGGTGGGAAATGTAAGACATGCTCCGATTTTGACAGGGTTTGTTTTATTTTGTGGGCATTGATGAGACAAGAACAAAAGTCAATCATAACGTTAAGGTCAAAGGTCAAGAAAATGTCACTAGGGCTCAAAATGTACATGTTCACCCCATTCACTCCGAGAGGAAATGACCTATGATTTTTAGTCAAAAGATTCTTCCTGTCCATGTTCATATAGGGTGCTTCTCCACTAAAAGTGACATGTCAAACGGGGTCACTAGGGGTCTTTGAACTATACAGGGGAAAAATATAAGACATGCTCCGATTTTGACCGGATTTCTTTTATTTTGTGGGCATTGATGAGGCAAGAACAAAAGTTAATCATAATAACCAGGTCAAAGGTCAATAAGGGGTCACTAGGGGTCATTGAACTTTAAAAGGGTAAAAATTAAGACATGCTCCGATTTGGACCGGGTTTCTTGCATCTTGTTTGGTTTGATGAGCCAAGAAAATAAGTTAATCATATTGACCAGGTCAAAGGTCAAAAAGAGGTCAATAGGGGTCATTGAACTTTACAGGGGTAAAAGTTAAGGCATGATCCGATTTGGACCGGATTTGTTGCATCTTGTTTGGATTGATGAGCCAAGAAAATAAGTCAACCATTTTTATCAGGTCAAAGGGGTCACTAGGGGTCAAAATGTCGGTTTTCAATCCGTTCACCTAAAATGCTTCTCATCTCAGAGGAAATGACTGATGTGCATATAATCATAATTGGTCAAAAGATTCCTTAGGTCCATGCCCATACCGGTATTTCAGCGATTGAAATTGACATGTCGTATGGGGTCACATGGGGTCATTGACCAATACAGTGGTAAAAGTTAAGACATGTTCCGATTTGGACCTGACTTGTTGCATCTTGTTTGGTTTGATGAGCCAAGAAAATAAGTCATCATGTTTGCTGGGTAGGGTTTTTTTTCCTTCTCAATACAGTAAAAATTGTTATCTTCTGAAGATAGCATGATTTCCACAGTGGGAGCACATCATTGCTGGGTCGTTGTGTTTGTTTGATTTTGATTTTTTGGGGGGAATGTTGTTACCTTAATTTTTTTCAAAAATCGAGGTATTATATCTGTCGTGTTTCTTTCTTTCTTTCCACAAACCGGGCCTTACACACGGTCTACAAAATGCATCTCCTCCTACATCTTACATGCTACAATCACCAGACTTGGTCAGTAGAACCCCCCCCCCCCCCCCCCCCACACACACACACCTAACCTTCATGTAGGGTGTTCAAAGTTTGGGGTCAAAGGTCACACAGGGGTCACTAGGGGTCAAAAGGTGATTTTCACTTAAAAAGCATTTGCAATTTAGTGAAATGACCTAGGATCGTCAAAATTGGTCCACATATTCCTTATGACCGTACGCATATAATAGTTAGGTTTTTAAAATCAAAAATCATTTGGGGTCACTATAGGGGTCAAAATGTAAATTTTCAATTCGATCACTTAAAATGCATCTTGTCTCAGAGGAAATGACTCATGACCTTCACAATTCAATTGGTCAAAAGATTCCTTGGGTCCATGCACATGTAGGGTGTTCAGCGATTAAAAGTGACATGTCATACTAGGGGTCATTGAACTTTACAGGGGTAAAAGTTAAGACATGCTCCGATTTGAACCGGATTTGTTGCATCTTGTTTAATTTGATGAGCCAAGAAAATAAGTCAATCATATTGACCAGGTCAAAGGTCAAAAAGGGGTCACTAGGGGTCAAAATGTTAATTTTCACTTCGATCACTTAAAATGTATATTGTCTCAGAGGAAATTACTGATGACTTTCATAATTGGTCAAAAGATTCCTTGGGTCGATGCACACATAGGGTGTTCAGCGATTAAAAGTGACATGTAATACGGGGTCATACGGGGTCATTGAACTATACAAGTGTAAAACATAAGACATGCTCTGATTTTAACCGGACTACTTTTTTCTTGTGCGCATTGATAAGCCAAGAAAAAAAGTCAATCATAAGTTTGTGGTCAAAGGTCAAGAAAAGGTCACTAGTGGTCAAACTGTAAATTGTAATTCCATTCACTCAATATACTACTTTTCCAATAGGAAATGACTGATGATTGTCAGAATTGGTCAAAAGATTCCTCGTATCATTGTTCATTCTTACATGCTACAATCACCAGACTTGGTCAGTAGAACCCCCACCTAACCTTCATATACGGTGTTCACAGTTTGGGATCAAAGGTCACACAGGGGTCACTAGGGGTTAAAAGGTTATTTTTTACTTAAAACGCTTTTGCAATTTAGTGAAATGACCCAGGATGGTCAAAATTGGTCCACATATTCCTTATGACCGTACGCATATATAATAGTTTGGTTTTTGAAATTAACAATCATTTTTTTAAATTAACAATCACTTTTTTCTTGTGCGCATTGATAAGCCAAGAAAAATAGTCAATCATAAGTTTGGGGTCAAAGGTCGAGAAAAGGTCACTAGGGGTCAAATGTAAAATTTCAATCCATTCCCTCAAAATACTACTTGTCCAAAAGGAAATGACTGATGATTGTCAGAATTGGTCAAAAGATTCCTCGTATCAATGTAGGGTGCTCCTCCACTAAAGGTGACATGTCGCACGGGTTCACTAGAGGTCATTGAACTAAACAGGTGTAAATCTGAAGACATTCTCTGATTTTGACCAGACTACTTTTTTCTTGTGCGAATTTATAAGCCAAGGAAAAAAGTCAATCATAAGTTTGGGGTCAAAGTTCAAGAAAAGGTCACTAGGGGTCAAAATGTGATTTTCAAAAACGCTCTTACATTTTAAAGAAACGTCACAGGAACTTCAGAATTGGTCAACATATTCACGTTTATCACGTTTGAAAAATGTTTGGGGTCACTACATGTAGGGGTAAAAATATAAATGTTCACTACATTCACTCAAAATGCTACTTGTCCGAGAGGAAATGACGGATGATTGTCAGAATTGGTGAAAAGATTCCTCGTATCAATGTTCATGTAGGTTGCTCCTGCACTAACATTGACATGTCACACGGGTCACTAGAGGTCATTGACCTTTACAGGGGTATAAAAAAAGTCAATCATCATAACCAGGTCAAAAGGTCAAGAAGAGGTCACTAGGGATCATTTTCTCATAGGAAAAATCAAGGTAGTCTGGTCTTAGGGTTTCACACAACTAAATAACGTCTGGCCCCACCCCCTTTGAGGCAAAAGTCCAAAACCGGCCCGTTTCTATGCCGAAACGGGAGGCCTATTGTAAATTACAGTTTAAAAGTAGGATATTTACTACATGTTATGGCGAAATTAATATAGTGTGAATTTTGACAGACACATCAGCGTTCTTCAGGTCCAAAAGAATTGATGCAATGATGATTTTTTAATATTTTAACAGAGACATTTGTGTTCAGGTCATTTCCGGTATCTGACGCAATAATCTTAATCAACAATTGCGTGTGACCAGGAAAACTCAACTCGTACTTTTTGAAAAGGCTCTAGCTCAAAATTATGCCAGTTACCCCCCATATATGAGTTGTTGAGTTAGTAGTCATGGCTTTCATCATGTTCATCTTCAAGTTGAAACCAAATTTCAACAAGTTACCAGTTTCTTATAACGTCGAGATATATCCATTTTAAAATTGTGCATTTCACGTGTAATCCTATGGGAAATGTATTTGGTGGTGTGCAACCTTAGACCAGCGCAAGATCTAGTTGTTTTTCCATTAGGCCTAGAGTTAAATCAAAAAAAATGATCTTCTGAATTTAGCATGAGCATGCTTACGTTTTAGGGGAACCTATTCATTTGGTTGTGTGTTGGGGGTGGAGTGTGTGTATAGAATAATCGCTAATAAATCCCCTCCGCCCCTCCCACCCCCCCCCCCCCCCCCCCCCCCCCCCCCCTCTTCCTCCTGCCGCACAGAAATAAATAGATTTCTTATTCTGTTTGATTTATCCGCAGATCGGTGTCACAATCGTCGTCTGCTACTGTTTGGAGTGAAGGTCTTGTGACAAGGCCGATCTTAGAAGATTCAGTGGCAACATCACAACTAACGGAGCTGCAAAAGACTTCAAATAAGACTAGCACCGTGGATGACAATAACTTGGGCGGACAACTAATCACTGATAGCTTCACCGATAGTCTTCATCCCAACACTTCAAATAAGCCACATTCACAACCCAAAGGAAAATGCTCGCGTCCAATCACCAAAATAGTATTCATCAAAACTCATAAAACCGGAGGTACATCAATAGCCACCATGTTTCATCGATTTGGAGACCGCAATAACTTATTGTTTGCTCTTCCTAAAAAAGGTCCTATATTTTCACACTCACAGGATCATTTCTCAAGAGAATTTGTTTTACCGATGCCGAAAGGTCTGGCCAAAAATAATCGCAGTTTCGACCTTCTTAATAATCACGCTGTGTACAACCGAAAGGAGATGGACGCGGTAATACCAAAAGCTAAGTACGTCACTATTTTACGTGATCCAGTTTATCAACTTGAATCTGCTTTCGGATTTTTTGAGATGGCCGAATTCTTTGGGATATCGAATGATACAAATCCATTTGCGACATTTACGAAAGATCCGCTATTCTTTTACGCACGGAGCTCGGAAACTAAATGGAAGTGTCGCATTAAAAACGGGCAACTGTATGATTTGGGGATATTTCCAAACTCGAGCAGCCTGCAGATCCAGAAAAGAATTGACAAATTGGACAAAGAATTTGACTTGGTTCTACTCACCGAATATTTCGACGAATCGCTGATACTTTTAAAACAGTTACTGTGTTGGACCTATGATGACATTATCTACACACCAAAAAAGATCCGGGAAGACGACCGTCGTTACATCATTTCGAATAAGTCGAAAAAGCGAATACGCCGCTGGAACGCCGGTGATGTTTTACTGTACGACCATTTTAACAGAACGTTTTGGAAACGGGTTGCGGCTTATGGTCATAGTTTTGAGCCCGATTTAGCAGAGTTTAGACACTTAAAACAAATCGCGAATGATAAATGTATGGCAGTGGGGAAAAAAGACAATACACACACGAAAAAGAACTGCAAAGACATGCAGCGGTCGGTGGTGCATTACACCGAATATTTCAAACAGAAAATGATGGAGCTCGATGACAAGTATGTAACAAATCAAAATCAGTCCGATCCTAATCGTCCATTATAAAAAAGCAGCCGTAACACTTTAAAATCCAGTCTTTGCAGCCAAATCAACAGAAAGTAAACAACTGAGCACACTACTGGCAGTTCTATTCATTCCATCATCCTTTGTATACCGGGTGCCGCGGGTGGTTCAAAAAAAGTTGACCAAGTTTAATAAGGTAACTTTTCAACCACATTTATAATTTCAGAGATTTTGTTTCTACTTAGTCTTGATATAGCAGTAACTTTTAAAATCATCCTAAAAGCTTGTTTGGTTTTTCAGATATGATTCATTACAGAAAGCATGAACAAAACTGTCTTGTCCCACGGGAGCGTCCTTATACATGTTATAGTAGAGATGGAATGCACAAAACGGAATTGTCCGTGGGAGCTTTATCGTAAATACACACAATTGTTCACAATGTACTGCTCCCGTGGACAAGTCAGTTTTGTGCATGCTTTCTGTAATGAACCATATCTGAAGAACTATAACCAAGCTAAATGTACCATTTTTGAGGATAATTTCAAAACTTACTGCTGATCAAGACTAAGTAAACATAAATTATCTGAAACTATAAATGTGGTTGAGATATTACCTTGAACTTGGGTCAACTTTTTTGAATCACTGAAATATTGTTATAAATGTTTTCCCTTAGAATAATGTCTAAAATATACCTATATCCCAAATTCGTTTGAACAAACTTATATGAACTGTCATTAATTTTATGCAAAATCTAACGCAGTAGTTCAATGGGTTCCCAGTGAACTATTGTTTTCAATTTTACTTTTTCTTTTTACCAAGTAAAATTTTTACTTTTCCTTTTTATCAAGTATGTATTTTTACCTTTTACCGTGTATGTATTTAATTCTATATGTATTTTATTCTGTAAAGCGCTGTGGTACCTCATTGTGTAAGAGCGCTATATAAATGCCTTGTATAATAATAATAATAATAATAATAATAATGGGTTCCCAGTGAACTAATTGTTTTCTCTCAATTTGTAGCATGCAAAGTGTCCTAATACTTCTGGTTGCTAAGTGTATGCATACTCTGGTCCTAAAGTATTAACATCTCCACATTATTAAATCTCATTAAACAGTTTGCATCAATCCATTCAAGGTGATTGTCACTTTTAATAGACGTGATTCATAATTGGCGCATTTACTTCAAAAGAGGGCCGTGCTACCCAACTGAGCATGCTCAGAGCAGAGCAATCAGTACTCCGAAAACGAGGCCAGTGATGTAGCAGAGACGTGATGTAGTTTTTCAATGTGGTGAACTTTGCACTAATCATACCAAAAAAAGTCTTCATACTTCTGAGCTGTTCAATATTTGACCTTATTATACATTCGTGATAAACATGAACGTATAAACTATCTATTTCCGCTAGTGTGAAATGAAATATTTGCTGGTAACTAACCGACACTATCTAGGAAAATAAAGAAGTTCACAGTTCATTGCATTGCAGTAAAAGTACGAGATTGTAATGTTTATCGGCACACTAATTGCTCTGAGCATGCTCTGTTAGATTTCACACCCTCTGTTGACGTAAATGCGCCAATTATGAATAACATCAATAGTACGGATCAGAAACCATCGAAATGTTTGGTTCAGGGTCACAATGATTTTTTGCAATGGGTAAGTACAGTACCACAGATTAAGGGGTCACACTTTTGATTAGAGCTCCATAGGGACATAGACAAAAACACTGATATAAAACTCTGTTTAAGACCACTAAATTGCCAAATTGGACCTTGTAGAGTGATTTTTTCTTAAAGATGATCACATTTGCTCACCAAAAAGTGCAAAAAATAGGAAGGTTAGCCTGTTTTTGTTTTTGTTTTCTCCAAAAAACCGGCGATGGAGCAGACTACATCTCTGACGAGCTTGGAAATGTCACTGTAATCGCAAATGTTTCCAGTAAAAAGCACAAAATTGAAAGATCTCTCCAAATTTACCTAGATGATATTCACATTTTATAGTCACGGTGCATTGTTGGTGATGTCCCATTAATCCTAATTAATCAAAAATCCGTAGGCATTTACGCAATTGTATTACTGTCAAGTCTTTTTAATTGAGGATTTTGCGATACATACTTTCCGATTCTTTCCGATCCTATTTTCAAACACTGTCCTCAAGAGTAAGGGATAACCCAGTTAGTGCAGTGCACCTTCGGAGGACAATAAGTTATATCGTGCTTGCAGGAATAAAGGGTTCAAAACCGGTAAGCCCCCCCCCCCCCCCCCCCCCCCCCCCCCCCCCCCCCCCCCTCTCCTAAAATTATATCAGGTCACGGGTGTTTTTTACCTTGACACCCATAAAATGTAGTTTTTTTGTTAATTTTAATTGTTTGTTTTTAGGATATTGTATTTGTGTAACCCTCTATGACAGCGGTTTTTAACCTGGGGTTCGTGACTCCCATGCGGGTCGTTTGGGGTTTTCTAGGGGGTCATGAATGAAGGGGTCCTAAATATAGCTTTTGTGGGAACCATTTTAATATTTCGCTATAAAAAGGCTTGGAAAAACAAAAGAAAATATGCAAAATTTCCCGCACGCTACACTGGCATCATAAATGTATAACTAGGCAGTTTCAGGTTTAATAAATCGGGCTGGTTTTTTTTTAAATTTTAAATCTTGGGGGGGGGGGAGGGGTCACGGTACTGACCAACAATTTCTGATGGGGTCGTTGGGCCAAAAAGGTTCAGAACCACTGCTCTATGGGATTGACTTGTGTTTGGGCTTATTTTAACGGCAATTTTAGACCCTTTAATAATCTGAAGAGATTTTTTTTTGTATTTTCCCCCTTCAATGTTTTATCTTCTGAAGATAGCGTTAATACGGGTACGTTTTTTGGATTCCCCCTTCACTTTTGATTTAATACAGCTCGTTAAAGCATAATTAGTCAGGGTGGTTGAGGAAGTAGAGGAGGAGGAAGTGGAGGAGGAGATGATTGTATAATATATGGGTAAAAATGTACCGTTGTCTTGTAATAGAGCAAATTCTTATGTCAATAAGTGCGCAATTGCGTAACTAACCAAATTAGTTAGAATTGGACCAAATTTGAAAATCTAAGCGTAAAATGGCACAACGAATTTGCGCTATAATTTTTTTAATGCCCCCTAAAATAAAGTATTGCCCGCCTTCCCCCCTCCCCACAACAACTTTATGAGGCTGGTGCCGCCACTGCCCCCCCCCCCCCCCCCCCCCCCCCGGTTTGAAAATCAAAATTGGCGCTTCTAGGACACCGTAGAAAAGAGACATTTCACAAGTTAGCCTCCAACCAATCTTTAATATAATACTATCCAGTCATGGACGGTACAGTAGTTGAAAGGTGTACTCCAGCAAATCTCACAGTTGTATTTTATTTGATGTAGTTTGTTAGGGGGTGGTAATTTTCTTTGGTAGGAGAGGGGTCCCAAGAATCTCATTTACTTCGTCATTTTTTTATGACCGCCCCCCCAACCCCCTAACGAAAGCGATAAATTGTATAATCAGATGTTGATTATTTGTATACCCCCCCCCCCCCCCCCCCCCAACACACTATCAGCGTGTTTTATTAAGCAAACCGGCTTTTACCCGTCTTATAAAAAGCAGGATAAAAGCCGGTTGCTCGTGTAAGAGACGTGTTTTTATTGCAGTACGATAAACAAACTTGCCGCTGACCTCATTATAATAAATGCCAGTGAAAGGTCGTAAGCAGGTCACTCGCGATGCATTGTGGTATTGACAGTAGCAAAATGGCGTCTGCCGTACGACATTTACAGTGCGCTAGTCTGATGTCACATGACTATACCCATTTCCGCTTACCATCGGCAAACGCGCTGAGCTGGAACCGTGCGTGTTTATACTGACGAAAGACTGCTTTTCCTAATCGGTTTCAACCGCTATTATCCTTGGTTTCGAAGGATAAAAGGCATCTAAAATCCAGGAGAAAAAAACCGGTATGAGCGGGCAAATGCCGGTGGTGGTGTGTTTTTACTGGGGGATTTTAATCCGTTAGCAGTCATATGCCTGCTTTTTTCTTCAGTAAAAACACGCTGAATGTGCTAGTATAAGGCTTGAAGGTCTATCTAGTTTATTGAGGTAGCAACTGATGAGGAGCGAAACAAACTTAAGGGTGGCCTAGCCAAAATTGTGTTTTAAAAGTGTTAAAACATGTAGAATAAATGCGCGCAAATGATTTCAGTATATTAACTTCCCCCTATTAAAATGCTATTAATGTTATGACCCCCCCCCCCCCCCCCCATTCAATATTTGTTTGGATTGAACAATTTCAATCTAAAAAAGATTGGCAGTGCTGACACTCCACGTGAATTTCGCGACGTCGTGAGTCTATGGAGGGAGGTGGTACCGTGTATCAAAAAAGGTGTTATCTTTTGAAGAGGACATGAGTTCCACAGTCGATGGGTGATAATATTATTCTTTCTAAGTGTGACGTGTGTGCAGTGTGTGCACAGCATCCTTGCTTTCAATACAGTAAAAGTGTTATCTTCTGAAGAGCATGAGTTCCACACTGTCAGTCGATGGTGATAATCATTCTTTCTAAGTGTAAGCACATCATTGATGAGTCGTTGGGTTTTTGTTTTTTAGGGGGGATGTTGTAAATTTGACTCACATTAATGAGTCAAATTTCAGATGACTCGGTATAATGAGTTAAATACGAAATGAAAGCGAGGCTGTAATTCTGCCATTTTGTCTTGCACATGGACTGGTGACTAGCGTATGTTAGTGATTGATGACACAAATGTTGTCATTTCTTTAGGTATTTCTTTGCTGTTGAACACTGCATAGATTGCCAAGAAATATGTGGAACCTCTGGAGTTAACAATCAACAGTAAATGTGCGTATTTGGAGGAGATTTTTAGTTTCAGTAAGCTTACAGTGTTCCTACCTGTTTCGTTACGCTGCAGTAAGCTTAATGGATATATGTTAACTTTCTTACTTGACAGCACAGGCTGAAAAAGAAGGCAATACGGAAAGCTCCATGCAGGGAAATTTGAGCATTTGGAGGGAAATGTTGGCATTGTGAGGGAAATGTTACTCTTTCATTAAGAAATGCATTCCATTTTGGAGGGAAATTCGGAATCGCTTGCTGGGAAAAAAACATTTTTTCAGGCCATGCTTGACAGTTGGACTTCTGCCTATTTGAAATAATGGTAACACACTGTGTACAGTCACTAATACTTATCGCAGATCATCATCCATGTCTAAAAATCTCACAAAGCAACGCCGTTCTGAGACTCGCTAGATTTCCAGTCTGACTCAATCGTTGAGTGCATTTTTTTACTCAAACAATTGAGTCCAAATATTTACTCAATAGTTGAGCAAATATTTGGCTCAACTGGTGAGCAAAATGTGACTCAACATGCATTGAGTACGTTTCTATACAACTGTTGAGTAAAAAGGGAACCGCTCAACATGGAGTAAGAATTGAGTAAAGATTTACGCCTACATTGAGTAGATAATTGTATCCAAAAACAAGAGAGCTGTTAACTTTTGAAATGAAGCAAACCAATTATTTATATTTAAGAATCCAACTGTGTTAAACGACAAAAAGACAGCTAAAACCACTTCTAAACACAAATAACACAATTAGCTAACAAAAGCCATTCATAATGGCGATTCAAGTATATTTTATTCAATGGGGTATGTTTAGAAGAGTATTATGCAAAAAGAATTTCATTAAAATATTGTCCAGGGAAAAATATATACAAGAAATCAATCATAATTTCCAGTGTTTCTTTTTTAGTGTGGGATGAACTGTATATGGATGACGCGTTACTACGTAACAGGTGTAACTCGGTATCGGTCCAGGTCTCGATCGATAAGTCTGCACAAACAAAAGTCATTAGTGGATGCTTACGCTATCGACCTATTGAGGTTCTGTGTGCGAGCCTGGGTAACACTCATGACGTATACAGGGTAGTAACCTGCCATCGTCAATATTTATGATACAAATTATTTATGCTTAGAAACTCTTTATTTTGTTTTCGGTGCAATATTAAAGGGTAATTCTTTTTGCATTTTGTTTTTTTCAATATCCTCCATCGAGAACAAAAAACTTGAATAACCATTTTGGTTGACCTTTAAACAAATTGCAAACCCTGCCTAATGCCTATTATAAACGGCGTATGGATAAACTGGTGAAATTGTCTCTGGGCCAAATCCAAAACCGCCGTTTTTGAGAGGGACGGAATTTGAGTGGTATTTTAATTATCCTGATATCCCAGTTAGGAAATTAGATACCTTAAGTATATTACTTGAATGATATACCAATACACTACAACATGCAAGACAAAAACATAGCAAGTTGCCATAGCAACACATTTTGTCCCTGCGAGGGACGGAATTGGCTACATAAAAAATTCCGTCCCTTGCATTTTAAATAATGTGTTGCTACAGGAACACAATTCATCCTAGCTATTTTGTTTGTCTTTGTTGTTGAAGTGTATTGGTTACTTGTTCAAATAATATCATTAATTTGTCTAATCAGTGTAACTGGAATCAGTGTAACTGGAAAAGCAGACCATTAAAAGTGTAAAATTCCGTCCCTCGCAAAATTACAGAGAAATTCCGTCCCTCGCATACACAAATGTGTTGCTACGGCAACTTACTCCATCATGATTGGGTTTCTTTGGTTTGTAGTTGAAGTACAATGAGTGATTATTCAAATGACATACTTGAGCTGGTTAAATTCCTAACTGGAACAAACTGACAATCAAAAATGAAAAGTATGTCTCTTGCAGTTGACATACTTTTGGATTTGGCACCTCTGACATGCCAAACTTCATTCAACACTGTGTATCTCACAAAGCTTAATAATTTACGAAGGATATCCATGACATTCAAACATGAGTGGATGGATACATACCCTTTCCAGTCATGAAATATCAAGAAGAATTCATAATTTATATTACTTAGAAATTTGGCTATTCAAGTTGAACTCCTTATGGAAGACATGATCTTAATCTGGTGACACGGGAGTAAAGATTTTAAATGGACGCAATTTTCGGAGACACACTGTATTAAACATTTGCGTAACATTTGCGTGGATGAACTGATATATTCAATTATCAAATAATTATAATTTATAATTCATCAAAACATTTATTTTCTTCAAAACAATCACATATAATTATATACATGTAAAATCATTTTGCAATTCATCAAAACATCTTCATCAAAACAGTCGTACATATCAGAATAATATGTTCATTAACACTTTCCACGTGGCAGGCGTCTGCAGAGACGACAATCCAAAATTTCAGGAAATGTTTCAAAAATGTTAACATTATTGATTTTCATTACCATATTTTGAATCACCATCATGAGAAATACACTGAAAAGTACAAACATGCCTAGTTGTTGTTTTGTTTAGATCGGAACCTGTGAGAAGTGTCTGCGATATTTTAAGTATAGTGGAAACTATTGACGCTCTCAGCCCTTACAGTCCAACCAAATACCACCCATCCACCTCTTTTAGCTGGTCTACCTCTGGGTCTTTCCCCATTTACAGTGCCAACAATTGTAACTTGGGTATCTTTGAGGGTTCATACGCTGAGCATGCTGAATATATCCATAGTACCGCAGTCTTTTGATGGAGATCTTCTCAATGATATTATGTTGGAAACTATTGACGCTCTCAGCCCTTACAGTCCAACCAAATACCATCCATCCACCTCTTTTAGCTGGTCTACCTCTGGGTCTTTCCCCATTTACCGTGCCAACAATTGCAACTTGGGTATCTTTGAGGGTTCATACGCTGAGCATGCTGAATATATCCATAGTACCGCAGTCTTTTGATGGAGATCTTCTCAATGATATTATGTTGGAAACTAGTGACGCTCTCAGCCCTTACAGTCCAACCAAATACCATCCATCCACCTCTTTTAGCTGGTCTACCTCTGGGTCTTTCCCCATTTACAGTGCCAACAATTGCAACTTGGGTATCTTTGAGGGTTCATACGCTGAGCATGCTAAATATATCCATAGTACCGCAGTCTTTTGATGGAGATCTTCTCAATGATATTATGTTGGAAACTAGTGACGCTCTCAGCCCTTACAGTCCAACCAAATACCATCCATCCACCTCTTTTAGCTGGTCTACCTCTGGGTCTTTCCCCATTTACAGTGCCAACAATTGCAACTTGGGTATCTTTGAGGGTTCATACGCTGAGCATGCTGAATATATCCATAGTACCGCAGTCTTTTGATGGAGATCTTCTCAATAATATTATGCTGGAGTCCCAGTGTTTCTGATTTTATCGAGAGCTTGGTTACGCCTAGTATCTTTCGTTTAGGCAGGTCATCTCAAATACAATTAGCCTGCTCTCATCATCTTTCTTTATAGAGCCCATTTTTCAGAGCCGTATAACAGGATTGACACTGTTAGAGTTGAATTTTAGTTGGACTTGAAATCTCCTTAGAGTCCCATATGTCATTTAGAATTTGCATAGCTGCAATTAGTGCTTTACATATTCTGAGTTGGATGTCTTCAGTACAGGTTCCCCTCTTTGTGATTTTACCACTACGGTACGCAAATGCTCTACTTGTTTAAGATCAGTGTTGTTTATGTTGATTTTAACTTCAAAGTCTCTCCAGCTGATATTAACTAGGACCTCTGTTTTGGCTGAAATATCCTTGAGGCATCACAAGGATGAAAGTACTTATGTTAAGTTCAATTTCTAGAACTTTTTTATTTATTTTTTCAGCTTATTTGTCACTGTACATTTCATTGTAAATATATTACATAGTTCATAAACTATTTCAAAATTCACTAGTTGCCTATGTATTTTTAGATGTGTGCACTTAATATAAACTGATAATGTGTTGCATAGCAGTAGAGGTGCCACTTTGGAAGCAATCCCAGATTTTAAAGCAATTTCCTTGATTGCGCAAGGTATAGAAACATTTGCCAGCTTTAAAGACATTTTGAAACCACCAACTCTCTGCAATCTCTTCATCTGTATTACGTCCACAGATAAAAACAAATTGGTCATTTTACAATAACATTATTCTACGTGTGTTGCCAAAACACTGCTCCAAATACTCACGCAATTTTCAGCTAGATACCAATCAGGATAATTTTCAGCATGTCTTAATCTCTAAGCGATCTTAATCTCAAAGCATCCCACAAACGAGTTATTCCACATTTCGTCAAATATGCAGACCGTAATCTTTCCTAAATTTACACTGTATAATTATGGTATCTCTCCTCTTTTTAGCTATGTTCAACGCTAAATCTCTTGATAACCTGTTGGAACCGCTTGTAAGATAATTAAAACTACTACTACAACGACCATTCTACCATATTAAGACAATGTACATTTTAACATTTATTTGTTTACAACTTTTATACTGTAGTATTTTTGCACTCAACACCAGCAACTAAGAAGCAATAAAATACAAATACAAAAAATAATGCCTATAGATTTATTCTTCAGATTTCAATTTATTTACGCTTTTCACATATCCCAGGAATTGTAGCCACAAAGCCTGCCACGTCGAGGGCCCACTCAAATTCACGCGTTCCCATAAATTAAATACTTTGGATGACAGATACAATATGTTGCCAAATGTAAAATGATAATTGTTCCGGGAACGAGGCTAACGAGGTAGCCGAGTAGTGTAGTTTTTCAATGTGGTGAACTTTGCACTAATCATAAACAATGCTTCATACTTTTGACTTTATTACATTCGTGAAATAAACTTCAACGTATAGTTTGAAATTAAATGTTTGCTGGTACCCGACACTATCTAGGTAAATGTAAAAGGTTTTTTTTACGAGATTGTATATTATGTTTATCGAGTATGTCTCTCTCTTTAGACATTAAATCGCCAATAATGAATAACGTCTATTAACACTCATGTGCAATTTTCAGCTATACCAATCAGGATAATTTTCTGATTATAATAACACCTTTCACTACTTAGGCTTGCATCACATTTTTCTTTTCTTTTAAATTTACCCCCTTTCTGGGCAGCTGTTTGTCTTTATCGGTATAGCAGACATGAGATTAAGAGAATGTGTTTCTTTCAAACAAGCTGTTTAAAAACACATTTTTTTGCACTTTGCCAAAAAGGTGAAATCACAATGTCTTAATGGAGTGTAACTTCATTAAAATAAGTCCGATATTCATGATCTAAACTTTTAATGAAAGGGTACAGTTAGCAATTATGATGATGTAAACACAATTAACCTCATTCATTATCAAATATTTGTTATATAATTTTAGATCGGTTTATTTTAGAACTAATTTTGAAAGCGATTCTGAGAAGAATTTATTTCAGATTTAGTAAACATTAAGTTCTTCCCTGTGGTAATAATGAATCAATCCACCCGAGGGATCCCCCAACCTCCAAATAAGGTCATAGGAATATTGATGAAATATGTCATTTACGAATTTTAGCCAATCCAATTATAATCGTTCAACTGTTGTCAGGGAAGAAGCCGTCGTAAAATGGTAAATAGATTCAGGGGCCCGAGCAATGCCCTGCCTCTAAAACATTCAAATTATTAAAGTCAAGGACTTTAAAATTCTGTGAATGTTACCAAAGAAAACATGTAGATGATTGGAATATTATATCAGAGAATTGTTATTAAGAGAAGGATGGTCAGTAAGGGCTTCTATTGTCCCTACGTGCGTTACGATCGATTCACCATGAATGGAGTATTTTGATCGACCGCAGTTTTCTTCTATTTCTGATGGCCTCAAAACAAATACATGTAATTGATATCACAAGGTCAACGACAGTTCTGGAAGACCAATGGAAAGAACCAGCACAGATCAAATGTTACAAGCCTTGATGTGCGTTAAAAATTAACCTTTGTCACATTATTAACATTGGTAGGTTTCTCTTTGGTGTGAATCCTTTCATGTACAGCCTTGTTAAATTGATCTGCGAGTGAAAGCCTTTTGTTGCATTGTTGACAGTGGTATGTTTTTTCGTCGGTATGAATCCTTTCATGTACAGTCTTACTCTCTTGTTGCAATATTGACATTGGTATGGTTTCTCTTTGGTATGAACCCTTTCATGTACAGTCTTACTATGAGCAGTAGAAAAACTCTTGTTGCAATATTTACATTGGTATGGTTTTTCTTTGGTATGAATCCTTTCATGAGTAGTCTTGGTAGTTCATTGTGAGAAACCTTTGATACAATATTTACATTGGTAGGCCTATGGCTTTTCTTTTGTATGAATCCTTTCATGTACTGCCCTGGCACTTAAAGTAATGAAACTCTTGTTGCAATATTGACATTGATATGGCTTCTCTTTGGTATGAGTCCTTAATTCATGTACTACCACGTTACTTGAACGAAAGAAACTCTTGTTGCAATATTGACATTGATATGGTTTCTCTTTGGTATGAACACTTTCATAAGTATACAGTCTTACTCTGAACAGTAAAAAAAACTCTTGTTGCAATATTGACATTGGTATGGTTTCTCTTTGGTATGAATCTTTTCATGTTCAGTCTTGGAACCTATTGTGAAAATCTCTTGTTGCAACATTTACATTGGTATGGGTTCTCTTTGATTGAATCCTCTCATGGCTAGTCAGGGACTGAGTTTTAAAATGAACAGAAGAGTAATAAAAAACTCTCCTGGAGTTTTTAAGGGGAGCATAAGAAGAGCAGTGACAAAGAAAGTGACTGAGGATTGATCAGATTTTAGGGGAGCTATTAACTACTCTCCTAGAGTAATTAAGGGGAGCGATTAAGAGGAGAGCAATGCTCTATAGCGCGTCTTGTGACCTATCTGTGAGAAAGTCTTGTTGCAATATTTACATTAGGATGGTTTCTCTTTGATATGAATCCTTTCATGTACAGCCTTGTTACCTGCTTTAGAAGAACTCTTGCTGCAATATTGATATTGGTATGGTTTCTCTTTGGTATGAACCCTTTCATGTACAGTCTTACTCTGAGCAGTAGAAAAACTCTTGTTGCAATATTGATATTGGTATGGTATGGTTTCTCTTTGGTATGAATCCTTCCATGCACTGCTATGTAACTTGAAGTAGAAAAACTCTTGTTGCAATATTGACATTGGTATGGTTTCTCTTTGGTATGAACCCTTGCATGTACAGTCTTACTATGAGCGGTAGAAAAACTCTTGTTGCAATATTGACGTTGGTATGGTTTCTCTTTGGTATGAATCCTTTCATGTTCAGTCTTACTCTGAGTAGTAGAAAAACTCTTGTTGCAATATTGACATTAATATGGTTTCTCTTTGGTATGAATCCTTTCATGTTCAGTCTTGGAACCTGATTGTGAAAATCTCTTGTTGCAATATTGACATTGGTATGGTTTCTCTTTGGTATGAATCCTTTCATGTACAGTCTTACTATGAGCGGTAGAAAAACTCTTGTTGCAATATTGACATTGGTATGGTTTCTCTTTGGTATGAATCCTTTCATGTTCAGTCTTACTCTGAGTAGTAGAAAAACTCTTGTTGCAATATTGACATTAATATGGTTTCTCTTTGGTATGAATCCTTTCATGTTCAGTCTTGGAACCTGATTGTGAAAATCTCTTGTTGCAATATTGACATTGGTATGGTTTCTCTTTGGTATGAATCCTTTCATGTTTAATCTTACTCTGAGTAGTAGAAAAACTCTTGTTGCAATATTGACATTGGTATGGTTTCTCTTTGGTATGAATCCTTTCATGTTCAGTCTTGGAACCTGATTGTGAAAATCTCTTGTTGCAATATTGACATTGGTATGGTTTCTCTTTGGTATGAATCCTTTCATGTTTAATCTTGTTACTTGAATGTGAAAATCTCTTGTTGCAATATTGACATTGGTATGGTTTCTCTTTGGTATGAATCCTTCCATGCACTCCCATGCAACTTGAAGTAGAAAAACTCTTGTTGCAATATTGACATTGATATGGTTTCTCTTTGGTATGAACCCTTTCATGTACAGTCTTACTATGAGCGGTAGAAAAACTCTTGTTGCAATATTGACATTGGTATGTTTTTTCGTCGGTATGAATCCTTTCATGTACAGTCTTACTATGAGCGGTAGAAAAACTCTTGTTGCAATATTGACATTGGTATGGTTTCTCTTTGGTATGAATCCTTTCATGTTCAGTCTTGGAACCTGATTGTGAAAATCTCTTGTTGCAATATTGACATTGGTATGGTTTCTCTTTGGTATGAATCCTTTCATGTTTAATCTTGTTACTTGAATGTGAAAATCTCTTGTTGCAATATTGACATTGGTACGGTTTCTCTTTGGTATGAATCCTTCCATGCACTGCCATGTAACTTGAAGTAGAAAAACTCTTGTTGCAATATTGACATTGGTATGGTTTCTCTTTGGTATGAATCCTTTCATGTTCAGTCTTGTTACCTGCCAGAGAAAAACTCCTGTTGCAATATTGACATTGGTAGCGTTTCTCTTTGGTATGAATCCTTTCATGAATAGTCTTGTTACCTGCTTGAGAAAAACTCTTATTGCAATACTGACAACTGTATGGTTTCTCTTTGGTATGAATCCTTTCATGTTCAGTCTTGGAACCTGATTGTGAAAAACTCTTGTTGCAATATTGACATTGGTATGGTTTCTCTTTGGTATGAATCCTTTCATGTTCAATCTTGTTACTTGGATGTAAAAAACTCTTGTTGCAATATTGACATTGGTACGGTTTCTCTTTGGTATGAATCCTTTCATGAACAGTCTTCCTCTGAGCAGTAGAACAACTTTTGCTACAATATTGACATTGGTATGGTTTCTCTTTGGTATGAAGCCTTTCATGGTCAGTCTTGGAACCTGATTGTGAAAATCTCTTGTTGCAATATTTACATTGGTATGGTTTCTCTTTGGTATGAATCCTTTCATGGCTAGTCTTGTGACCTATCTGTGAGAAAGTCTTGTTGCAATATTGACATTGGTATGGTTTCTCTTTGGTATGAATCCTTTCATGTTCAGTCTTGTTACCTGCTTGAGAAAAACTCTTGTTGCAACATTGACATTGGTAGCGTTTCTCTTTGGTATGAATCCTTTCATGTACAGCCTTGTTACCTGCGTGAGAAAAACTCTTGTTGCAATATTGACATTGGTATGGTTTCTCTTTGGTATGAATCCTTTCATGTTCAATCTTGTTACTTGGATATGAAAAACTCTTGTTACAGTATTGACATTGGTATGGTTTCTCTTTGGTATGAATCCTTTCATGTTCAATCTTGTTACCTTCTTCTGAAAAACTCTTGTTGCAAAAGCCTCTCTTAGTCGTCAAGAATTTGGGTTTATTTCTGCGTGTGTGTCCTATGTGCCTCCTTTTTTCATCTAATGTTTGTTGTTTGTAATTAATACACTTTACGTACCAGTATGGATGTATTCTCATCTGATGGCGTTTGATATGCCAGCGATATTGAGATGTATCATCATAGAATCGGTGACAATACTTGCACCTTAGAGGTTGTATATACGTGTGCATTCCTGCTGAAGAGCCCATCATGTTGCCTGAAAATTAATCAAAATTAATCACATAAACGGTGTACTAAAAGTGATTTAAACAATAATGTCACCAATTTTAATCCTGTACTAATAGTATAAACTAACTACAATGTTATGATTCAATAATAAACAAGCCCCTGGGAAGTGAGGGTACTTGGGGCGCTGCAGCACCCCCCCCCCCCCCCCCCCCCCCCCCATGTTTTGTTAAGGGGTGCGCACCCTCTAATATTTTTAAAATTTTGAAAAAATGTACAGTGTGTGTTCAATAATAGGTTCAAGAGCCGGACCCAGGATAGGGAACGGGTAGGCTAATACTAAAATTGTATTATAAAAAGGGTATTGCACTACACAATGATTTAATATGACCAAGTAGACCATGTAGGGCCCTACTGCAAAATTAGTTTCAATTGTTTAATTATTCAAGCATAACAAGATGGCTCCATAATGATGTTTTCTGGACAATATTAGTTTAAAACTTTTCTTGCGCGCGCTTTGCGCGTTTTAGTTTTCAATGTTAATTATTCAAGCATAACAAGATGGTTTTAGGAACGTTTTCTGAAACATTTATAGTTAACAAAATTGAAAGGTTTGCGCACTTCGCGCGTATTGGTTTTAATATTAATTATTTCCCAGCCAACATCGATTGTGGGCCACCAGTGGGCCCTCATGGGACCCTTAATATTTTGGCCACTTTGAAAAGAAATTGGTATAGACAATTTGTTCAAATATCTCGGGATATGTTCATTTAGTGTAATATATCATTTAAAAGCTTATATTGTGTTCATCTTTACAATGATATCCAATTTGAAGCAATCCCTTGTACCTGTGCTCAGCCACATGCTTGATTAAATGGGAAGAGGTCGCAATCTGAAAGTGCCAAAATCAACACTATTGCCAGTGTGCTTAAAAGTCCGAGTCAATAGATCATCTCACTACACTGTAATGTTCAATGTAACACTTCATTGAACAGACGACTAAAGATGTGTTTGAGCACGAAATAGTGATTTGAAGCAATCCCTTGTTCCTGTGCTCAGCCACATGCTTGATTAAATGGGAAGCGGTCGCAATCTGAAAGTGCCAAAATCAACACTATTGTGTGCTTAAAAGTCCGAGTCAATAGATCATCTCACTACACTGTAATGTTCAATGTAACACTTCATTGAACAGACGATAACGATGTTTTTGAGCACGAAATAGTGTTGATTTTGGCACATTCAGATTGTGACCTCCCAGTGTTCACAAGCAAGTAGCTGAGCACTGGAGCAAGGGATTGCTTCAAATTTGGTGTTATTGTAAAGATGAACACATCAGCTATTATAGGGTGTGCAAGAATTGATGTACCCCTACATTGGTCAGTTTGCAGATCTAAACAAAGAAACAGTGTGAAGAAACACATTCATATTTATGGTGATAGCACATTTTATACTGTACAATATATCTTGCTCTTTAACGCATCATAATTGACCAATGTTTGACGAAGTTAACACCAGGTTTGGAATACCCGCATCTCCGAAGAAGATGCATATTAGTCAGATCAACATCGAACCATTCGGCAAGCAGGTCGGCAGGGGAGTCTGACGAAGTTACACCAGGTTATGTGAAACATTAGAACATTGAATATACCGGAAGTTGCGGAATATTGGATGGTATTGGGTAGGCGTACACGTGGAGGGTGGGTTAGGGTAAAAACAAATTGATTTTTTTTTAACAGTACTGTAGACATTGATGTAACTTTCTTGCATACGATTTTGAAAATTGCCACTTTTTCTGAAAACATCATTTTGGTAAAATGTGATTGTTTCGGAAGAAGTGAAGATGCCATTGATGATTAAAAAAACAAACTTTTGATGGGTAGCCAAGCGTTTCCCCTTTCAGAAACATTTCAATTTTACAAAACGTACATTTGTGTGTGGAGTTATGCAACCAAAGGTGATCGAATTTTAGGGGGGACTTACTTTTTGACCCCTTTATATGGTCAACCAAAAGCCAATTCTCCAAATGCTATTATACATTGTAGCTACAAAATTGGTCAATTTTAAGAACTGAAGAGCATACAGATCGTAATACATTCATACACTTTTACAATCAGAGAACAGGAAACTAAAATATGCAGAGTGCAAATGTTGATATGCTCACAATAGCATTCACACTGCGGGGTCGTGCCATTATTCAGACATCAACATCAGCGCGTGCGCATTGATTTTTACACTTTCTCTCGAAACAATGCATACGCATTTATTGACCTATAACTATAACTATAAATTCATTCCAACCTTTACCCTCTGGGGCACAATTGTTGCCATTTGTGTACATGGAAATACACCTGCATGTAGCAACAATAAAATATAAATTCAGTTTCTTTCAATGCTTTCGAACATACTCGACTTCCATTTTAATGTCAATATTGGATTAACAAGTACATGTTATAAGGCTATACACCATAATATAACACCCAACAATTTAACTCCAGATAAACACAACACAAAAAGTAAGTCCCCCTCTAAACAGTTCGTCATAAAATCGTACGGTAAAACAATTTACCAATAAAATTTAGTTAGAAATAATCCTATGACTGTTTCCTAAGTGTTGTTTAAAAATAGATGTCCATGACTTCATGGCTGAATGAGCTCAAATGGAAGAAAAAGACTGCCCTTCTCAAAAGTCACTACTGTGGGATCACTGCCTGGTTAACAGGGGAGTGGGTGGCTATCTTTGAGCTCTCAGCCACTCCCCTTCGTGTGTACTGTGTTTAAATGCAAATGTGTTGTATGAATTGAGCGTTGGTTGGCATGAAACATATATATATATATATCTCGATTGACACGAGGCATCTGCAAAAACAACTGTCTGTGTGTTAATTTGTAGCGTATGGGGGTAAATAGGTATTTCAGCGATTAAAAGTGACATGTCATAATGTGGTCACTAGGGGTCATTGACCTATACTTACTGGTGTAAAACTTAAGTCATGCTGTGATTTTGACCAGACATGTTGCGTCTAGTGCGCATTGATGAGCCAAGAAAAAAAGTTAATCATGACTTTGGGGTCAAAGGTCAAGAAGGATCACTAGGGGTCAATATGTGTATAGTCCACTACTATAGTTTGATCAGTTCCAAATTGGCGAAATGAATACAGAAGGACACTGGTGCCCATGAATAGTCAACAACTTTGTAAATAAGCGCCCACCCGAAATGACTTAGATAACCGCCCTGGGCGCTTAATAGGGATATTGTACACGGTTTAGACTTAGTAATTTAAAAGCGTGTATCTACAGAGACTGCAGTCTTGGTCGCTAGCTATCAATACGGATCGCATTCCGAATGAACTTTGTGATGCAGTAAAACAAATGCGTAAAAAGGTGAATTTCGATGAAGAAGCATCGTTTTTGCAGCAGAATGTGTAAATAATTAATAATTTAATAAGTGAAGCAATACCGTTTTTGGAGGCAGACTAGACGGCAACCAGAAACTCAATATCGATTGTGAAGGGCCTTATCCCGGCGAATGGTACAAATATACTGCCATGAGAGATGCAAAATTACACACTATTGCAGTCACCTCGGGCCCATAGTTTTAATCCAGAGACTCGAATAAAGGCAGAATATATTTGTTTTATACGTCATTCATGAATATATTTCTAGTTCCATAAAGTTTAAATTCAAAAATCAATCTGTGAGTTCCAATCTTCATCTGTTAAAAAGTTTTAAAAGAACGATCGTCATGCTGCGCCCGGGGATGCAAATCGTGCTCCCTCTCGCGTCACGCGGAGTACAATGCCGCGTGAAACTACTGGCGCACTTGCGCCATAAATAGTCTTCTTGGGAGCCGTAAATAGCACTTTTGGGGAGGCGTAAATTGTACTTTTGGGAGCCGTAAATAGTACTTTTGGGAGCCGTAAGCCCGTAAATAGTACTTTTGACAAAATAGCGTGTTTATTTTTGATCATGAGACTCACTTTTAACCAATCAATGAACAAGAATATATATGATTTTAATGTTTTCACTCATTTTTTTCCCCAAGGGTATTTCACCCTTATGAAAACGAGGGCATCAATGATGCAGAACCGCGACATTTTTGCAGGTTTTACGTAAAAGGGAGCTTTAGCATATCTACAATAATGACCAATGGTTGCAGGTATCTATTGAATGCCCCTCGTAAGGTCAGGTAAACATGTTTTTAGTGATCAATTGATTACTCATACCTATATTATCACAGAGAAGGTTATCAAGAATGGTGCCTATCAGCTGTCCAGTGGGATAATTTTGGAATGTTGAATTTTCAGCTTAGTTTAGTTTCAATTGTACTTTACATTTCAGCAACAACATTACCAGCCTATTTTACAACACCACCTAAGATGATATTAACCTTGTTAACATAATTATGCAGGGTCCCATGTTACAACTGTAATCTAAAAGTGAGTTCCAATTGGACTTTAACTTATTGGTTGAAGACTGAGTGTTATTTTTAGAGTTACAGTTAATTGAATTAGTTGTTGCATTGAGGAGTTATAGCTAATTCAATTTGTTGACTAAAATATGCAAATTATCTAATTATCATATTTACACATATGCAAAGAGATCTAGCTTACAAAAATTGGGCAGCCGATCATGTCCCATCATACTAGCTAACTTGGAAGTGTATCAATATGCACATTAGGACATTAACATAATTACAACCATACAAATAAGCCCTAACATTGATCAATAATAAATCTAGTCATGTCTAAACATCCTAGTTTGGTAGAGGTTAAACAGTCTATTAGTTATAATTAATTGAATAAGTTGTTGCCAAAGTTATAGCTAATTCAAAAACAAATCTAAAATATACAAATGAGCTAATTATCATATTTACACAAATGCAAATGAGATCTAGCTTGGACCAATGGTACATCTGATCATGTTCTAGCACACTGTAGCTAACTTGGAAGTGTATTACCCATTGTTTTCAAAATTAAGAGCCAAATCAAAGATTTGACCAAATATGCAAATTAGCACATTAGAATAATTACATCTAAAGCCCTAACATTGATCAATAATACATTTGGTCATGTCTAACCATGATCTTAGTTTGGTAGAGGTTAAGTTGAGCTAATTCAACATTTTGACTAAAATATGCAAATGAGCTAATTATCAAATTCAAACAAATACAAATGAGATCTAGCTTGGACCAATGGTGCAGCCAATCATATCCTACAATACAAGCTAACTTGGAAGTGTATTACTCTTTGTTTTCAGGATTAAAAGCAAAATCAAAGATTTGACCAATATATGCAAATGAGCTTATTAGCATAATTACAATAATACAAATAAGCCCTAGCTTTGATCACTGATAGGTCTGGTTGTGTCTAACCATCCTAGGTTTGGTAGAGGTTAAATTAGTCTATTTGTTGAAGATGTATATTGAATTGAATTAGTTGTTATCTTCAAGAGTTATAGCTAATTCAACATTTTGACTAAAATATGCAAATGAGCTAATTATTATATTTATACAAATGCTAATGTAATCTATCTATGACCAATGGTGCAGCCGATCATGTTCTACAATACTAGCCAACTTGAAAGTTTATTACTCATTGTTATTAGGATTAGGAGCCAGGTCAAAGATTTGACCAAAATATGCGAATGAGCTCATTTGCATAATAACAACCATACAAATAAGCCTTAGCATTGATCACTGATAGATCTGGTCATGTCTAGCCATCCAAGTTTTGGTAGAGGTTAAATCAGTATAAATTGATGAAGATTATATTTAATTAAATTAGTATTGTCTTTAAGCGTTATAGCTAATTCAACATTTTGACCAAAATATGCAAATAATCTCATTAGCATAATTACAACTATAGAAATCAGTTTTAACATTAATCAATGATAGATATAGCCATGTATAACCATCCTAGCTTGTAAGAGGTTAAGTCAGTCTATTCATTGAAAAGTTATATTTAATTGAATTATTCCTTGCATTAAGGAGTTACCAATTCAAATATTCAGACAAAATATGCAAATTAGCTAATTATCATATTAGCGGAAATATAAATGAGATCTAGCTTGGACTATTGGTAGAGATGATCATGTCTTACCATTCTACTAGCCAATTTGGATGTGTATCACGCATTGTTTTCAAGATTAAGAGCCAAATTTAAAATTTGACCAAAATATGCAAATGAGTTCATTAGCATAATTACAACCATACGATTCAGCCCTAACATTGATCAATGATAGATCTAGTCATGTATAACCATCCTAGTTGTGTAGAGGTCAAGCCAGTCTATTCATTGTTGAGTTATATTTAATTGAGATAGTCCTTGCATTAAGGAGTTACAGCCAATTCAAGCATGGAGTCAAAATATGCAAATTAGCTAATTATCATATTTACACAAATGAAAATGAGAGCTAGTGTGGACCAGTGTTGGAGCTGATCATGTCTTACCATCCTAGCTTACTTGGAAGTTTATCTGTCATTGAACTCAAGAGTAACAGCTAAAACTAAAAATACTGCAAGTCACGACTTGTGAATCCCCTGGCTGGGAGATCGACAAAATGAGGTCAAAGGTCACATAGGGGTCATGTTCCCCGGTGTTCATGTTTCTTTTCTCCAAGTTTGAGGTCAATCGGGCAACTTTTACAATTTGATCTCTGGATGACCTTTGACCTCGGATGACCTCGAATGACCTCGAATTATTTGTTGACATGTTCCCTCGGTGTTCGTTGCACGATTTAACCTCTTGTTGACCTTTGGCCTTGGATGACCTCCAATGACCTCTAATTTATTTTAGACATGTTCACCCAGTGTTCATGTTTCATTTATCCAAGTTTGACATCAATCGGGCAACATTTACGATTTGACCTCTGGATGAACTTTGACCTCAGATGACATCTGGATGACCTTTGACCTCAGATGACATCTTATTATTGTCTGACATGTTCCCCCGGTATTTATTGCATGATTTAACCCCTTGTTGATCTTTGACCTTGGATGACCATTGACCTCGGATGACCTAATTTATTTTAGACATGTTCACCTGGTGTTCATGTTTCTTTCCTCCAAGTTTGATGTAAATCGGGCAACTTTTACGATATGACCCCAGATGACCTTAGCCTAAAAAAGTGTTCACCCGGCATTCATGTTTCTTTTCTCCAAGTTTGAAGTCAATCGGACAACTTTTACGATTTGACCTTTGGGTGACCTTTGACCTCTTGTTGACCTTTGGATGAACATGTCTAATTTATTTTAGACATGTTCACCGGTGTTCATGTTTCTTTTCTCCAAGTTTTAAGTCAATCAGGCAACTTTTACGATTTGACCCCTGGATGACCTTTGACCTCAGATGACCTTAGCCTCAACAAAATGTTCACCCGGCATTCATTTCTTTTCTCCAAGTTTGAAGTCAATCAGGCAACTTTTACGATTTGACCTATGGATGACCTTTGACCTCAGATGACCTATGCAAATTACATCCCCCAAAATGCAGCCACATTTTTTTACCATGGCCTACATATCGCTGAAGGTTTGAAGTCAATCCGTCCATCCGTTCAAAAGAAGAAGAAAAAAACACGTACACCTAGTAACACTTTGCTTTAAACACAAAGTTTAACCAATGTCAATCCAATCGCAAACGCAAATCAAAAACACTCATTTAGTTTGTTGACCTGTTGTCACCTTTGACACGTACAACATTGGACTCTTCGATTAAGTATAGGGGTGTACATTAATTATAAAGACATTTAGCAATAATACTAATAGCAGCATGCGGTCATACTCCCAAAACAAACGAGGGTTTAAAATGTAAAAAGATGAATCCAACGGAACCAGGAACAAAACACACCAAGGATCAGAAACTGATACAAGAGGATATCTCGAAAATATAAAAATGCTAAGAGTAAAAGCAAGATATACCAACAGGGTGTGGGGAAACAGGTAATAACAAGGGGGAATAACGCGATAAAACAGATAAATAACAAACAAAAAACCAAAAAAAAACGGAAATGCAGTGGGACAAGCAATGAAAATTGCTGTGCAATAAAACAACAAAGATATATCTGAGACTACTCAGGATATATATGGTAACAATAAAGACCGACGTTTCAAGTGGATATACCACCCTTCATCACGGACAAAATATAAAAAACAAAAGTGTTAAGAACTATAAATAAGATAATGAACTAGACAAGTCCACCACTGTAATTATAGCACAATGCCAGTAATAGATGTTACCTACTAAGCATCCTAGTTAACACTGAAACAAACTAGCAAGTTCACTATAGAATACAGATCCATGTTGCTAGGCGAACTAACAAAACATGTACAATAAATCAATAGACAACACATCATGCATGTGCATGAGCGCTGTTAAGAAGACAATAGACAGGAAGTACTGCTGGACAATGGATGACGACAGAAATAGTACATTAACTAGGTCTATGGATGAACTGAGTGGCGGCATAAATAATATAAATTAATAATAAATAAATAGAAGAAGAAAAAAACCAAATTAATCAAAAATTACACAAATAAATGAGGAAATAAATAAATCATATAAGCAAATGAAGAGAAAAATAATATTAAAAAATAAATAAAAATAAATAAATAATAAATAAATAAAAATAAAAAATTGTAAAATAATAATAATAAAATTAAAATAAATCATGAGGAAGAATTGCTGCAAAGAGAGCAGACTTACAATAATAAAAAAGGGGGTGGGGGGGGAGGATCAAGAAACTTGAGCCCCAGACAGGGCACTCAAGTTGTGGGAAATAAAAAGAGGGGGGGTACAAACTTAAGCCCCAGACAGGGCACTCAAGTTATAGGAGACAAATAGGCCTGTGGGTGTATGGACTGTAAAAAGACAAGCTGGAACATAGGCCTATGATGATTAATCTTGAATGTTGAGACCATTGGGCTCTGTTGTGTACAGCTTCATGATCCATTCCTTCCCCAAGATCCTTCTCATGATAATGTCGTTCTTTGGAGGCCTATCAATGCATGTAACGGAGATGTTACAAGCGTTGTGGTTCGGTAAGTTGAAATGACGACCAACTTGTTTGTCCCTGTTGTGTCTGGCGTCAGCGCAATGCTCACCTACTCGACATTCCAGAGTGCGACCTGTCTCTCCAACATACTGTTTCTCACACGTTACGCAGGTAATGAGATATATGACATTGTCCGATTGGCAAGACAAATGTTGCGTATGGGAAACGTCTCTCCAGTAGAAGAGCTGGTGAAAGTGGTGTTCTCAGAGGTATGAGAAATAGAAACTCTACCAACATCGGCGTGTACCCCTTTGTGGTTGCAGGATTTGCACTTGGAGCCACCACAAGGATATGAACCTCGAAGAGGAGGTGTGATTCGGGGAATAGTAGATCTCACTAGGTCTTTCAGGTTGGCACTTCTACGGTATAAAGCCACAATGGGAGGGTTAGGGATAGCATTCCTACACTTATTGGAAGAGTGGAGAATGGGAAGATGACGGCGTATGATCTTGGAAATGCCCGGAAGCGATGGATGGTACGTAACCACAAGAGGAACCCGGTCAATGCTGTTATCACTGCCACCAGTGGGTTTAAGGGCTTCAGACCTGGGGATAGACAAAGCTTTGCTGATCTGTGTGGTTACCAACCGACTGGAATACCCTCGATCCCTGAGAAAACCTGTGAGTTCAGAAACTCTAAGCTGGAGGTTTTCAGGTGTGGAACATATTCTATTCAGTCTGAAAGCCAAACCGTAAGGAAGACTGCTCTTGGTATGTTTGGGGTGACAAGAAGTCCAATGAAGGAATTGATGGGAGTCTGTAGGCTTAGAATACAAGTCTGTTTGAAGACCACCATCTGAAATAGACACCATGACATCCAAGAAAGGTACCTCTTTGGTAGAAGATTCGGAAGTGAACTTGATGGAGGAATGGAAGTTGTTACACATTTGAAGAAAACTGTCAAGTTCCTCTGAGCCATGAGTCCATATAAAGAAGATATCATCAATGTACTGTGTCCACATGAGGGGGGCTTTTGGAGAAGACAAGAGGAGTCTGCTTTCCAATAAACCCATGAAAAGACAAGCCATAGAAGGAGCCATCTTAGTGCCCATGGAGGTGCCAGAAATCTGAAGGTAGTTATGCTCACCAAAGATGAAATTATTGTGAGTGAGGACAATCTCCATAAGCTCACAGAAAGAGTCAATCTTCTCAGGAGGCATGCTATCTTCTAGAAATGAACGGCAAGCAGCAATACCTTCTTCTGTAGGGATATTGGTGTACAGTGCAGACACGTCCATAACACACAGGATAGCATTAGGAGGAAGAGGGCCATTGCGCTTGATGGTCTCAAGTTTACGAAGGAAGTCCATGTCGTCCTGCACATAAGAATCCAGCTTAGACACCAGGGGTTTTAGATGATAGTCAATGAACAAGGAAACCTTTTCAGTAACAGTGCCATTGCCGCTGATGATAGGACGACCGGGGTATGCTGTCGTATTGTTTGTGAATTTTGGGAAGAGTGTAGAATCTACCCGGCTTGGGGTTTCTAGGCCTAAGTGCTGTTTTCAACTCCTTATCAATTAGGCCTATGGTAGCAGCTTTGTTAAGAGCTTTGTCAACATCCTTGGTGAATGTAGGAGTGGGATCATGGTCTATCCAAGGACATCAAACTGCTGGAGGGAGTTCAACGGAGGACATCAAAAATAATCCCTGAACTGAAACACATGCCATATGATGAAAGACTTAAGAAACTAAACCTCATGACCCTAGCAGACAGAGCAAGGAGAGCAGACCTAATCCAAGTTTACCGAATCTTCAATGGCATCGACAACATAAACTCATCAGATCTATTTCAGCTAGCTGATAAAACAACAACCAGAGGTCATTCCTACAAGCTCCAAAAACAACATATGAGGGTAGACGCCAGAAAATACACCTTCAGCCAAAGAGTCATCCAAGACTGGAACAACCTGCCTGAATCAGCTGTAAGCGCACCCACAATCAACACTTTCAAAACAAATATCAAGTCACATTTGGGTTACTAAGGGCGAATAGCCCCCTCACCCTTGCCACACTACAACTAATCTATGGTTTGCACTTGCAGCCAAGATGAAGAGTGTGGCACTTCAGTATTAGTTCAGTAAGTTCATGGTCAAGCTTAGTATAGTACTTGGTGTCAAACGAGGCTTGCTTAATTATCTGCATGGATATAATTATTCCGAATAAAATTGTTTTCAACAGATCCTTTCATCATTTATTTAATACATCAATAAGTTTATCACACCATTCAACTAATTCCACCTCAAACAAATCCCCATTGTTGTGATCCCGGCGGCCATGAATGAACACAATACAAACACTATTGATAACATTCAAGTCCTGGTATATTGAAGGGGTACTTGACAACGGACAATAGCGTCTTATCTTCTAACTACAATAAAGTCAATAGTTTTTCTTAGAACCTAGAGGATTTATTTACCTTCTAATAATTATGTATTGAAATACTTTCAAGTGGCTATGCCTCATGTTTTGTAACAAAACTTGAGTTTCCGGTGGAGGTGAAACGCCGCGTGCGTGAAAAGGCACTTGTTGAATGTTGATGGCTGGTTTTAAATGGCGACTCGTAACATCCGACTTTGAGGACCGTGGGAAATGAAAAGTGGTGCGTCAAAAATGCCCTTGGGGTTTAAAGTCAAGCGTGAAATTCAAAAGGCAAGCGTTGATGACGCTTAGGTTCGGGTCACTGAAATTGCATTCATTGAATGACGTATATCATCAACATTACTCCTCACGTATTTACACACACGAGGTAGACATCCTCACAACAACAAAATATGTAAGCTCGATCTCACGGCTCTGATTAGTTAGCGGTATTGTACGAGTTTTCCAGCATGCGCAGTAATCTGACAGAAGGACGACCACGGATCGGAGCTGGCAGGGAAAATATGCGCCATGTCCGAAAGCAATTTTTAATGCGACGGCAGGACATTTTAGAAGCCAAAATTATTAGGAGTCGCTGAAGCTTAAAAACTTACGCAAAACACAAAAACACATTTTCTATTGGTTTTTCACTGTCTATTTGATCATATTACTGGATTTTATGTGACTAAAACATATTAAATAATAAAATGGATAAAATGTGAGAATCTGAAAAAAGGTTTCAGCTTTCATTTGGCACCAAATTTGTCATGATGGCACACATTTCAATTTTGGGATTTTGGGGTGTGATGTCTGCTTTAGTGTGGAATTGTCCAAGTACAGATTTGTTTTAATGTGTGGGGCAGGGTTCCCGTTAGTGCGCGTCATTGCGTCCAGACGCGATTTTGACAATTCTGACGTCTTTTCAAACTCTAGGCTCGTGTATTTTGCGTCCATTTTCCAAAAATAAAAGTTCGACAAAATAAATAATAAGCTTATAGAAAAAAAACTAATTGTCAGCTAAATCATTCTTCATGAATTACATTGTAGTGCACATTTATGAGATTCACTGGAAATGGGTTTATTTAATTAAATCTGTGCCGATAAGAATTTTAAGCTCGACAATAGATGGCGCCCTAACAATCGGCCCATAGACGCAGACGGCGATGGGCAGATGGCCACGCGCCTCAGCCGACCCAATATGGCAACGACTGTGTGGGTGTCTACTAACCTAAGACCCAAGACCTAAGACCTAAGACCCAAAAACTAAGACCCAAAAACTAAGACCCAAAAACTAAGACCCAAAACCTAAGACCCAAAACCTAAGACCCCCCTCTCAAATGTCCTAAAAATCAGTTTTATATACACGAGGATAGTGGATACGTTGTTTTTGAAGTCGATAGGTTTTAAGAAAAACTGGGCGGAGCGCAGAAAAAATGGCATTTACACTCCAAAATCACTCCAATCACCATCTTTAATAGTTTAAACAAATTTACACAACCCCCCCCCCCCCTGTTCAAGAATAAAAAGTTACATAACCCCCCCTATTTCAACATATGAAAGTTACATGACCCCCCCCCCTATAGTTTACCCGACCCCCCTATAGTTTACCCAACCCCCCCTCCACTATAAATAATGAACAATAATAACTTAGGACATTTGAGAGGGGGTCTTATTTTTTGGGTCTTAGGTTTGACTAGTAGTTTACCCCCTCTCAACTACAAACCTAAGACCCTTGGTTTTTTGGCGCCAAAATGGATTCAAATGATCTCTCATCCTCTCTAAACAACTTATCCACTATCCTCGTGTATCTAAAACTGAATGTTAGGACATTTGAGAGGGGGTCTTAGTTTTTGGGTCTTAGGTTAGTAGTTTACCCCCTCTCAACTACAAACCTAAGACCCTTGGATTTTTGGCGCCAAAATGGATTCAAATGATCTCTCATCCTCTCTAAACAACGTATCCACTATCCTCGTGTATATAAAACTGATTTTTAGGACATTGGAGAGGGGGGTCTTAGGTTTTGGGTCTTAGGTTTTGGGTCTTAGTTTTTGGGTCTTAGTTTTTGGGTCTTAGGTCTTAGGTCTTAGGTTAGTAGACACCCTGACTGTGTACACCATTTTGATATATTTGTAACAGTCATCGCCCGGTTAACGATGAAAATAATTTTAAAATAGCATTTACAATGGAGTTGGTTAGCCAACTCCAACGGTTTTAACCTATGCTGAATTTTTCAAAATGATAAGATTAAAGGTAGATGACCCGATCACATTTTCGTAACACAGAATTATTTCAAACATACGGAGATTTTCATATCATATGAAAGCTCGTATTTTTCTCATCATCATACTGAAATTTGACGGCCTAAATCGGTATAATTACGGAGAAATCGATAAAATAACGTCGAATTACCGCGAAAGGTGGTAACTACCAATATCGTTTGTGTACAACTCAATGGGTACATATTTTCACGGCATCTTTTGCGTCTAAAATAAGAACCATTAGAGTTACAATGCAACTCAAACTTTGGAATACAACTTTTTTAAGGATGACCTTTCATGTAGAATAGTAAACTTCAAGTTTAAAATCGGAACATCTACCTTTAACATTCGCGATTACGTGTTATTCCAATACGAATTTCAAATTTAGGATTCGTGTAGCCATCGTCAACTGCATAGATGCACACATTTTCCTCTGGGGCCAAATAAAAATAAAATGTTGTTTCCGGTAACCCGCCCGTCCCTATTTTTCAGCGCCAAAAAAAAAAAAATTATGCCATTTTGGAAAAAAAAAATTTTTTAAAGAGTCGTCCGTGTCGAAATTCTGACATGTAGCTGCCGGAAATCATATTTATTTTATTTTTCCCTTCGACTCTCTCTCTCGAGAAGAATTGTTAATTGAAATAATTGATAAAAAAGAAAAAGATCGACAAAAAACTTTAAATAACCGTGTTTTTTCTCTTACGTGACACTCTCCGTGAATTCCCTCAAACACACCGGGAGTAGAGTTCAAGCCCAGCAATAACCTGCATAGTGCATTAACCAAATGTAGCCTCGCGAAATGCGAAACACTTTAGAAGACTTTGCGATGCTAATACCTCAGCTAATCAGTGCTAATACACAAATATTTAGCAAAAGTACGACGCAAAAAGATTCCTTACTTGATCTCTGATCACGTAGCATCAAAGCCAAACCTACAAAGATTGAGTTTCATCTTCAAATAACTAGAAAAAGTATCATAAATCCTGAAGTATTGGCAGTTAATATTTCGTTTTCGTCAGAGTTAAAAAAACCATTGGATTACATGTACCTGCGCAGCATTTTTTTTGTCGGTTTAAAATCGGTACAAAATGGCGGATTCTGCGCATTTATAATCATGACTTCACTGTTTTGATGCTATAGTCTTGTTTTCATGTCGCCGAGTGTTACGATTTGGGAACGGCCGCATCCATCTATACTCTATTTGGCCATCTCGAGACAGTGACGTAACTGAACAGGCGCAGCTTTTACGCACGCGTGTGTATCTTCCGCCTTTCAACCCTCGTGTTTGTACGCCAGCGCCGCGAGTATGCGCGCGCGTTATGTGATGCAATTAGTAGAATACGCGGTTACGTCACTGTCTCGAGATGGCCAAACAGAGTATAGACATTTTAATATTTCGGTGCACCATGGGCACAAAAGGAATCGTATAACAATGGCGCTTTGGTATTTCCATCGTGACTCGAGCGATCGAAGTGCGGCTAATAATCCATTAATTTCCTTGTATTTCCTTGTGTTTTATTATGAAACTGTGTTAGTTCAAATTGTAAAATCTAGTTTGTGTTTTCGTATACTGTGTTTTGCTTACGGGCCACAGGTTATACGTGCGTTACACGGTCGAACCGTGAGCTTTTTTAACACTGGAATAGCACTTAATTTTTTGCAAGACGCCCTAAAATTGGGTTGAAAATCTCAGCATATGAAAATTAAATTTTTTGGTAAAATAAAATTGTTTTCCTTCCTTCCGTCCCAAATTTTTCAGAGCATGTTACCGGAAACAACATTTTATTTTTATTTGGCCTGGACGTAATTTTTTGCTACCTCGTCGGCAAACTTGTGTCCACATGGACGCGTATTTTTCAAACCTTAACGGGAAGCCTGGTGTTGGGGGTCATAAAAATAATCACCATCGACTCGAGTAGGGGATCATGAAAATAATTTGCTATTGTTTAGGGGGTCATCAAAAATTATGACGATAAATGACATTTTTGGGACCGCCCCCCCCCCCCTGCAATTTATTGTGTCTGTTCCCCGCACATGCGTGATGTGGACACGCATACGGAATACGCTGTAGCAATGGCGTAACAGCCGGGGGGGCAGGGGGGGGCACAGTGCCCCCCCCCTGAAGGTGCTCAGCAGGAAATTCAAACCTACCCACCAGGAAAAATGGGGGGAAGGGAAAAGAGGAAAAGAAGGGGGAAAGGGAAAGAAAAGAGAGAGAGAAAGGAAAAAGGGAGGAAAAAGAAAAAGGAAAAGGAGAAAAAAAGGGGAGAGAATGAAAAGAAGAAAGGGAAAGAAAGAAAGAAAATTTCGGAGTACAAAAAGCACAACAGTCAACAAATTGTACTGCGAAATTTTGTGACCGTGCGAAATTTTGTGACCGTGCGAATTTTTTTGACCCTACCCCCCCCCCCCCCCCCCCCCCCCCCCACTTTCGTGAAATTCACGAGGTGACTGACTGGGAAAAAATTTGGGGCAACCTTTTACGAAAAATTCCGGGACGGAATTATTCTAACCAGGAATTTTGGGGCTGTGCCCCCCCCCCCCCCTGACAACCAACCTCTGTTACAGGCCTAACATGTTTATGCCTTTAATTTAACAGGGCAGTAAGATTATTATGCTACGGCACCACCCCCCCCCCCCCCCCCCCCCCCCACCACCACCCCGACACATACACACACTAGCGAAAAGGCGGAGAAAATGATCTCTTTGAAAAATCAATACATGGAAACAAATTACTTTACACTAAAAAATGATGTTTCAACCATGTCTGCAGGCTGAATAATAAAAAAGTTATATAACCAAAAGTAGTTTGCCTCATATTGTTGAAAACTGGGCAAGTCATGCGCATTTTAAACCATTTTAGGTAAAAAAAGGTTTACTTTCATGATGTATAATTGCTTGTGCTGGGTTATATAGACATCAGTGAATACATCCTAGCCACATCGTACTACATTCCTGAATTTAAAAGCGGTAAACATGGAGTTTTCTACATATTTTGGTCAACTTTTTTCCCACAAAATGTCGCCCTCTATAGTCAATGATATGAACATCCCTACCTGTGGCGTGTATTTACACACAGTGACAATCTATGTATTCATGGTATTCGTCACCACAGCCAGAGCTCTGCGTAATAATTGGGTGTGCTTTTCAATGGGACAGAATTGAATGATGCTACAATGAGGTTAGCGTTATTCCGTATGGAACAACACTGATTGTTTCAACAATTACGCATAAAACTAACCTCTTTTCTCTCTCTTATAATCTTCTAAAAGTCTACATGTAGTCTCCTGTTTTTCGCGACGGAATGCTGCAGCTGCAGTGCTAAAGTCAGCTCGTCATCAAGAGATGGGCGGTTTGTAAAATCTTTGAACGTTTGGCGGAAGCCTCTCCTTGTGATCTTTTTCCAGACGATGCCGGTCACGAAAAATCATTGTGGCAAGACCCCTGGTCAAGTGCTGTTCCAGGGGATTGTCTCTCTAATATCTGCCCATTGTTGAGATTTGGTTCAATGTTTCTACGGGTCATCATACCGCCCCCTCCCCCCTCCCCCGGTTTTGAAGACAACCACATCATGCCACCCCGCCCCCCCCCCCCCATCCACTAATCAAGATTTTGAGATGACTGGGGAAAAATTGGGCAACTGTTTATTGTCGGTACATCATGCCTTTCGTCGGTACAACTATGTCTTAATTGCCCCTCCCCCCCCCCCCCCCCCCCCCCCCCCCCCCCCCTTTCCAAAAAGCTGGCTACGCCGCTGATGATACATCTTTCTGAAAGATAAAAGCTCAGAAGCATACTCAGATAAGGCCAAATATATATTTTGGTGCGTTAACTTATGTAAAGAGGCACTCAAGAAACTGGAGCTTTACGAAACCACGTTTCCAACGGTAGGCCTATAGATGAAGATGAAATGGCCAAAATGTTTGGTCATGACATTTTGCGTCGGCCACCCTATCATTGTGAGTTATACCTGAAAAACTAATATGTCCTCAAATTAAACATCATTTTGAAAAGCATAACAAAACTTTCAACCTCAATGACATTAAAAAATTAAAAAATCGATGAATGCATTGGAAAAAGCATGTCCCCATCAGACTGGAAAAAGATCACATCTGTGATATTGACATTCCCCAAATTATCATCAAATCATCTGATGATTCAGACCACGACGCAGATTCATCGAACTTGAGCAATGGCAACTAAGTACAGGGTGAGTACAAAAAAAGTGTACTGAAAGTAAAATAATTATTAAAAATATTTATTATCAGAATATGAAGGCAACCAATGTATGTGGCAATAGATGTATTTATTCACTATCATCAGCAAAAAGAATCATGACATTTCATGGTAACGTTTACCAGATATGACTATTTCGGTAAAGTTACTGCATTTTGAAACCGAACACAATATTGAATATTTTACTCAATGATGCTTGATATTAATCATGAATAAATGGGTTCATGTATGGTACACAATAGTAAACTAATAAAGACCAATATAGTCCATGAGCCTGGACCCAAATTTTTGCTCATCGGTACCATATTGAGGAAGTAAGGCTAACTTGGATTTTTGGAAAGGTATTAACCTCTAGTTTCAGAATATGGCTGATAGCAAATTCAAAGCGGTAGCTTTATATGAGTTTTCAGCCATTTTCAAAATGGCCGCCAAAATGCCAACATAAATCACACTAATAAACTTATGATGAATTTTGGAAACTCTGTTGGATGTACATAATGCAGTCTTGTATGTATTAGACCACTAGACACTCATATCCAGAACTTTTGCTTTGTTAACACATCAAAATCCAAGATGGCCGCCAAAAATGTTAAAATTCCATATATTGGCATGTATAAACCAACATGTATGATCAGTGTATACATTGTAGTTTTAACAATGGGATGTATGTGTTAGACCATTAAAAACTCATAACTTGTATTTTTTGCATTGTTAACATACTTTAAAACCAAAATGGCCGCCAAATTGATGGCCAAAAATGATCAACAATTGTCAAAATTCCATATAATATCATAATATCAACCATAATGCATGATGAACATATAATTTTAATGATGGGATGTATGTATTGGACTACTAGTAACGCATACATAGTATTCTTGCTTTGTTAACATAGTACAAAATCCAAAATGGCTACCAAAATGGCCCCAAAATGGTTTCCGAAGTGGCTGCAAAAATTGTCAAATTCCATAAAATGGGATAATATCAACCTAAATGTATGATGAAAATATAGTTTTAATGATGGGATATATGTATTAGACCACCAGTAACTCATATCTAGTATTTTTGATTTGTTAACATACTTATAAATCCAAAATGGCCCCCAAAATGACTGAACAAATTGTTGGAATTCCATAAAATGGGCTAATATCACCCAAAATGTATAATGAAAGTATAGTTATAACATTGGGGTGTATTAGACTACTAATAACTCATATCCACTATTATTTGCATTGTAGTAACATACTTTAAATCCAAGATGGCCACCAAAATGGCCGCTGTAAATGTAAAAATAGTCTATATACATGAGTGTATGATAATCCAAAATAGATATTGCGAGAGTGTATATTACATCAAATCCACCAAATACGGTAGTATGTTCTAAACTAGTAAGCTATTGCTTTTAGAAATAAGGCCCACATCTGTGACAATTTTGATTCCAATCACTTTCCAAAATGGCTGCCAGAATGGTTCAGTTGATGTTAAATGACCTAAAACAATTGTTTTGTATTGTAAATGACCGGTACTATGTAATACCAATACCCCAAAATTGAATGGGACAGCATTCACTACATGTCTATGATGAAGCCTAGGGGCTGTAGATCTAGTTTGAGTATTCTAAAATATCCAAGATGGCTGTAAAAGGTTAAAATAGCTGAAAAACAGTGTTAGTTTTTGTTAGTATTACATTAGATATGACCACATTATTATATCTACAGCTTTAAGCCATCCAGTAAACGTGTTTGTATATGAAACAAGGATGATTGAATGGTATAGACTCCATTTTGACAATGTCATGTTATTAAGATGGGCATTATAATGAACATTTCATTAAAATTACCTCCTAACGGCCAAAATATTTACCACGGGTGGCCACCAATTCATAAAAATATATGACCAGAATGAAAAAATGGAGTCTATACCATTCAATCATACCTTGTCACCTACGGATACATTTACTTAATGGTTTAAAATCTATAGATATAATCTTTTGGTCATATCTAATGTACCACTAACAATAAAACTAATACTGTTTTTCAGTTATTTTAACATTTTGCAGACATCTTGGATACTTTAAAATACTCAATCTAGATCTACAGCCCCTAAACTTGATCATAGACATATGTTGAATGCTGTCTTATTAGATTTGGGGGTATTAGTATTACATAAAATGGTCATTTAAACAATTGTTTTAGGTCATTTAACTTAACCATTCTGGCAGCCATTTTGGAAAGTGATACAGAATCAAAATTGTAACAGAGGTGAGCCTTATATCTAAAAGAAATAGCTTAGCAGTTTTAGAACATACTATTTGGTGAATGTGATGTAATATACACTCTTACAATGTCTATTGTGGATTATCATTCACTCATGTAGACTATTTTAACATTTACAGCGGCCGTTTTGGTTGCCATCTTGGATTTAATGTACGATATTACAATGCAAATATACTGGATATGAGTTACGAGTAGTCTAATAAATACATCAGGGGCACCTGACGAGAAGTTCAGGATGTAGTAATACATAACATTAGCTGCTCCTCAGAGCTAGCTAGAATGCGCGGTATTAACTACATTTCCCAGCTAGGGCCGGTCAAAATACTCCTTTGGCAGCCAGAAGCCAAATTCCGTGAAGAATTTTGAAAGCTAGGGGAACGAGTGTTTAGACATATCAACCAGCTAGGATAATTTATTTATAAATTTATATTTCAGCTAAATTCATCGAATTTTCTGTTCTAAACATTAAATATATAATCCATAAAATCCATAAAACACAAATTTGATATCATTACCTCTCAAATTGATGCCAATTTTGCCAGCTAGATTGTCTGGATGACTTAAAAATCGTTTGCCAGACAGGAATTCATTTTATAAGAAAAAAGAACCAGCCAGATTCGAAACATCAGAGGAGCAGGTATTTGCCAGGAAACCTCGTTGGGTGCTCCTGATACATCCCGATGTTATAACTATACTTTCTTCATACATTTTGGTTGATATTATACCATTTTATGGAATTTCGACAATTTGTTCAGTTATTTTGGGATCCATTTGGTGGCCATAATGGATTTTCAAGTATGCTAACAAAGCAAAAATACTAGATATGAGTTACTAGTGGTCTAATACATACACCCCATCATTAAAACTGTATTACATCTTACATTTAGGTTGATATTATCCCATTTTATGGAATTTGACCATTTTTGCAGCCACTTCAGGAACCATTTTTGGGCCACTTTGGCAGCCATTTTGGATTTTGAACTGTGTTAACAAAGCATGAATACTAGATATGAGTTACTAGTGGTCTAACACATACATATCCCATCATTAAAAATATATTTTCATCATACATTTCGGTTGATATTATGCTATTTCATGGAATTCTGACCACTTTTTACCATTTTTGGCCATTAATTTGGCGGCCATTTTGGTTTTAAAGTATGTTAACAAAGCAAAAATACTAGATATGAATTTCTAAGGGTCTAACACATACATCCCATTGTTAAAACTATACTCTGATCATACATGTTGGTTTACATATGCCAATATATGGAATTTTATCATTTTTGGCGGCCATTTTGGATTTAGATGTGTTAACAAAGCAAAATATCCGGATATGAGTGTCTAGCGGTCTAATACATACATTGCTGCGTTATTTACATCCACCAGAGTTTCCAATATTCATCATAAGTTTAATAGTGTGCTTTTTGTTTGCATTTTGGCGGCCATTTTGAAAATGTGCTGATAACACACAGAAAGCTACCGCTTTGAATTTGCTATCAACCATATTCTGGTTCCATGGATCCATACCAATACAAAAATCATTATTAGCCTTACTCCCTCGACATGGTACCGACCGACCCTACATGGACTAATAGTGAACTAATAAAGACCAATAGTGAACTAATAAAGACCAATAGTGAACTAATAAAGACAATTGAAACATTCGCAGTTATTTTTTTCAAACATTAAATGCGAAATAATTACAAAATAATATCATTATTACGCAAATTTATAAACAACAACAACAAATTTGGGCTTTTGTGATACTAGTAGTCGGACTCATCTCGGACTAGAATGTGGACCGTTTTCGATGGTGGAATTCAATAGATCTTATAAGAAAAAAAATCGCAAATCTTGTTCGCTTTATAAAATGACGCGAATGAGGATTAAATATGTTTACCTATTCAATTTTTGCACAGATTTTAAGATAAAAATTCCGAAAGTTGAGTACACTTTTTTTCTTTGGTACCGGTATGAATCCTTTCATGCCTGGTCTTATGACTTGAATGGGCGAAACTTTTATCACAATACGCACATTGGTATGGTTTCTCTTCGGTGTGGATCCTTTCATGACTAGTCTTATCACCCGACTGAGAGAAACTCTTATTACAGAATGAACATTGGTACGGTTTCTCTTTGGTAAGATGAATTCTTTCATGACTAGTCTTATTGCCCAACTGAGCGAAACTCATATGACAAAATGAACATTGGTATGGTTTCTCTTTAGTATGAATTCTTTCATGGTTGGTCTTATGACTTGATCGAGCGAAACACTTGTCACAGTACGTACATTGGTATGGTCTCCCTTTGGTGTGGATCCTTTCATGACTAGTCTTAGCACCAAACTGAGAGAAACTCTTATCACTGAATGAACATTGGAATGGTTTCTCTTTGGTATGAATTCTTTCATGTTTGGTCTTATCACTCGACCGACAGAAACTGTTATTACAGAATGAACATTGGTATGGTCTCTCTTTGGTATGATGAATCCTTTCATGCTTTGTCTTTTCACCCGATTGACAGAAACTCTTCTCACAGAATGAACATTGGTATGGTTTCTCTTTGGTATGAATCCTTTCATGCATGGTCTTATCACCCGACTGAGAGAAACCCTTATTACAGAATGAACATTGGTATGGTTTCTCTTTGGTATGAATTCTGTCATGTCTGGTCTTACTACTTGATGTAGAGAAACTCTTGTCACAGTACGTACATTTGTATGGTCTCTCTTTTGTATGAGTCCTTTCATGTCTGTTCTTATGACTTGAAGTAAAGAAACTTTTATCACAGTACGTACATTGGTATGGTTTCTCTTTGGTATGAATCCTTTCATGACTAGACTTATCACCCGACCGAGAGAAACTCTTATTACAGAATGAACATTGGTATGGTTTCTCTTTGGTATGAATCCTTTCATGACTAGTCTTATCACCCGACCGAGAAAAACTCTTATTACAGAATGAACATTGGTACGGTTTCTCTTTGGTATGATGAATTCTTTCATGACTAGTCTTATTGCCCGACTGAGCGAAACTCTTATGACAAAATGAACATCGGTATGGTTTCTCTTTGGTATGAATTCTGTCATGTCTGGTCTTACTACTTGATGTAGAGAAACTCTTGTCACAGTACGTACATTGGTATGGTCTCTCTTTTGTATGAGTCCTTTCATGTCTGTTCTTATGACTTGAAGTAAAGAAACTTTTATCACAGTACGTACATTGGTATGGTTTCTCTTTGGTGTGAATCCTTTCATGACTAGCCTTAGTACCCGACTGAGAGAAACTCTTATCACAGAATGAACATTGGAATGGTTTCTCTTTGGTATGAATTCGTTCATGTTTGGTCTTATCACTCGACTGGGAGAAACTGTTATCACAGAATGAACATTGGTACGGTCTCTCTTTGGTATGATGAATCCTTTCATGCCTAGTCTTATTACCGGACTTGGAGAATCTCTTATCGCAGTATGCACATTGATACGGTTTTTCTTTGGTGTGAATTATTGTATGGCTGATTATATACGGACTGGAATAATGGAAACTTGTGTCACAAATAGAATCTTCATCTGGTATCTCTTCCGTATGAATTATTTCATGCTTGATCTTCTCATATGACTGAACGAAAGTTGATCGCCATCTGATGGATGTACCATGACACCAATATCTATGTATTTTTCTTTTGTGACGTCTTTGATGTATTTTATATCGGTCAAAGTTACTGAAGAATCGATGATTGTGATGTATGCAGGCAAATGGCTTCAGTTGGTTTTCAACACGGTCTACCATTGTAACATCTCTGGGGAGTAATACAAACAATGGAGATTAATACATGTATGTATACAATGCTTTCTCCTCTGTACTCAAGTTTCTCATGTCATCATCAAGTTCAACTTTGAAAGTAAAAGGCAAATACATTTTTTCATTTGAAAGTAAAAGTATACCAAGATGTTTGAAATCGATCAAATTTTCAAAATGACGCTTTTATGTATGTGGGTCATTCCGTGTCAAATCAACCAAAATTCTGAAAATTGGTACGGGTCACCTCTCAGATTTGGCTGAAATTCATTTCTTATATATAGGCTACATGCAAAATATAAAATTCCAAATCCAAGTCGTTTCGGAATTATGGCCCTTCAAAGTTGGGAGGTTACCGCCCCTTCAAGTGACGCGATTCGCGTCATTGAATATTTTGTGTTTATAATTGTCTATTAGAGGATCTTTGGAATAAGATGCAAAGCTGGAAATTGGTACTTAGGGTGACTGTAACCCAAATAACCCAGAAATGGCCTCAAAACAAGTGTATCTTATCCCCTTTCTTTCTACAGGCAGCGCAAAACACCAATTTAATCCGTCGAACAAATTAATCTCCATTTTAAGACCCCCACAATCATGCTGATCATGGTTGAATGATAGTCACAAAAAAGTTTCATATTGCACATATTTGTATTGTACAGTCACATGTTGTTACCCACAAGCAATGATAGAGCCCTGACTCATTTAATAAATAGTTGGCAAGCGTCTAAAGTTGGCTCAAGACAGAAAATATCGAGAAAAACACCGACATTCTCCGTGACCTTTGACCTTGGTAACATTTAATCTTCAACTTTACCAATGTTAATACATGTCTAACCTTTCATATGAATCAAAAAGTGTTTTGGAGACTCTTCTCCTTCATGGTCAGGCAACTCTTTCAAATTTGGGGTATTTTGACCTGTCTTGCTATGTACATGTACGTACGTGCACTAGTCATACATCAATAATACAATGTATTGTTATTAAGCTTACCTATTAGTATAGTACTACACATATATTATATTACTGTTGTCTCTGATTTGATCCCCGATACTTGGATTCCGGACGAATCATCAAATGTAGGGATTCAACTCGGTTTGTTGTAAGATGTTGTCCTCCTAGTTTGGCGATATCTTCCACTTCAGCAACAAAATTGACAACAATTTATATCCTCGTCAAATCAAACGTGTTTAAAAAGTACGTATATCAGTTTAATAGAGCGCGTCATGACATTTCTGAGCCCCCTAGCTTATTGTAATAACAACCTTTGCAAATTGCACAGCACAATTTACGCACACTATGACTAAGGCCAAACAAAGAAGAAGATCTGTTTCAGAAGCCCGCCCGCATTGGTATGTGAAATGAGCTACGGCGCGTAGGTCTATGCGCTGGGGGCTAAAACCCTTTTTTTTTTGACTTTTTTTTTGACTTTTTTTTTGATTTTGTTAAAAAAAAATTATGATTTAAAAAAAAAAGTTAAAAAAAGTTCTCCGTAAGCTTGGATAAGCAACAACAAAAAAATCGCATACCTCATAGCCTATTTTCTAAAAAATTATTAAAAAAAGCACAGCACTTAGCTTTTTTGCACAATGTTTCTGAGACAGACCTTCTTTGTTTGGCCTAAAGCTTGGAGGAATACTAAGAGGCCGGGTCACTCATTTGACGATACAACATAGGGGGTGGGGTACTGCGCCATTTTGTCCCGAAGCAATGGTCATGACGTCATATTTTGGTCGATTTTCTGAACTTTTGTTTTGGATTTACGTGCAAAATATATGCCCTTGGCATCATACTTTCCTAGGTGTGCAGTTCAATTTAAATTTCAAAAAATCAAAGAAACTGCACACCTCAGAATTGCAAAAAAAAATGCTTTAAACAAGTCCACTTGTTGTGCCTTTGAACAGATCGAGTGTTTGCCGGGAATGTAGAATTACACAGTGCATTAACCCATATACACTGCATATTCGCTGTGTATAACCATGAAAAGTAACAGGTATAACAGATCGTAACATGAATAATGCAACACGTCATGCGTTAGCTTCATGGTTCATGAGGACCGCATGTGGACCGTATAAGGTATAATAAGGGTATATGGTGTATTTTAAGTCCCAGGTATGCAAATGAGGATTATGAGATTTATTCCGTTGTTGAGTACTGGGTGTGCGGTAGAGCATGACATTGTATTCAGTGAGATTATTTGCATACTTGGGACTTCTACACCATACCGCTACCTTCAGTCGAGCAATGATTGTATAAATGACGCAATTTGTGTGTGAAAATGTCAACGTTTTTTAACGTTCTTTCAAAAATATGGAGTATAATCACATTTACAAACATATTTTGTGCGAGAGAAACACACACACGCACAATAAAAATCCGTTCGTTATAAATAAATGGATATGGTTAAATATTAAAACTATCACAATTATACTCGTCGATCTCTGTGGCGTGCATAGGTTGGCCATGTCGTTGGCAATCGGCAATCACGGGTTCGATTCCCGAATATTCCTTGTTATCCTTTTATTTTTCTATTTTTTAAACTTGATGGTGGATTAATGTAACATCATTAACATGCGTTAATAGTTTTTGGGCGCCCGCTACGGCGGGAGCCCTTGTATTGTCTTCAGTTTGCGAAAACTTTAACAATTTGGTATTTCTAGATATTATAGATGGAGGCTGCCATGTTTACTGATGGTCTCTTACTAACATTTACGTAACAGTGAAATGTTAAGTTGTAGTGTACGAGTGCTATCGGCGTTTACGAACTATAAACGAGGCTGAATATCACGCTCGTTATAAAGGATGGAGATAGTTACGCTCGGTTACATTCTCGATATGAATGTGTACAGTGCAGTATCTCAGCTATAATGCAGCCTGCATATAGACGTATTATAATAGCAAAGCATTGCATGTACATTGTACCTGTTGTACAGGGCATTGAGAGGTGTGGGTTGGGGCGGTGTACAGTTATAGTTTACGCAGTCCGCTGTTCAATATCAACTCATCTGTAGGTCTAATACTGACTGGTTCAATTATGAATTACTTACATGCAGAGATCAGTGGGTTGGTCTTGGTAGTTTAGTACGTGGGTATAATATAAACACCAGGAAAGTTGGAGTCTTCAATTCCAAACTGCTGAGTTCTCCACTAAACTTTCATTAGTAATAATATGATTAAGTCGCTTTTAAAATTATTACTTTATTCATCAATCACATTGAATGATGAATAAATGAAGTGATTAATTCATAAATCATTAATTGATTGACTATTGACAGATGTAATAATATTAATTAATTGATTGATTGATTGATTGATTGATTGATTGATTGATTGATTGATTGATTGATTGATTGATTGATTGATTTAACTTTGTATCTAAACAATTAAAATGCGTAAACAACTATATTGCTCGATAAATAAGTGGTTTAAATTGAGTTATGTTTGATAATGATAGCAAAACTTGTTGTAAAATCATGTAACCAGTGTGCCCAACAATTTCTCCTTTGCACACTTCTTTGTTTATACATTCAGAGATGTCACTTTTAGCTTGTTCTAGGCTAATATACAATTGTAAGCAAGTTTGCGACCTCTTTGATTTTAGGCTGGTGACACAATCCCATAGTGCATTTCGTTAAAACAGTGTCAATTATTTTTTCAACTGTACGTATCACGTGATAACCACGATCGTTTTCGCAAAATGGCGCGGTTACCCGCCCCCCCCCCCCCCCCTATATACAATACTGATAGGGGCTGATACGCCCTCAAGGACCGTGCTGTCAATCCGGTTAAATTTAGACTACGTTGCAGCGCTAGCAGCGTACACAATGTGTATGACTATTGCTGTGCGTAATCCACAAGAGGTAATTAGTCTTACTCTTTTAAAGGTATATGTTCCGATCACTTTTTTGGGGGCTATGATTTTTTTTCACATCAAGATATTTTGATATCAGAAGAATCCCCATATTTTTCTCATTATGTCTGTAAAATCTTAGGAGCCAGGTATATGTTCCATTTAGATATTATAGGCTAAAATGTGGTGAATTACTGTCAAAGGTGGTTAACCCCCTGGGGTCTACCGGGGGGTCTACCTGTCTATCTTACAGTGGTTCTGATTGGTTTATTACAAGATGTACTCATATGAATAGCCAATTCAAATGCAGCTTGTAAAATGTTTCACTCCCATCTTTATCAGGGATACAATTATTCTAACAATGTCTCTCATTGGTGCAATAAATGATGTATCCATCTTTTTAACCAATCGGCCGGTAGTTCTCAGGGGGTTAACCACCAAACCAGTTTGTGTACAACTCAATGGGCAAATGATTTGTGACCTTGTGCTTCTAAAAATAGAACCATTGTAGTTTAATATGCAACTCAAACTTTGGAATGCGACAATTTTAGGGATGACCTTTTATGTAAAATATAGAAAACATCAAATGGGAAATCGGAACATCTACCTTTAATAGTTCAGTACAATACAGTTATAAAAGACTTTGCATCAGTCTAATGAAATCATCGCGAATACGAGGTCGCCGCGTTTATTGTACACGGCCGAGTCCTAACGAACAATTTTCATTGTTTAAAATGCTAATCGCTGTTTTAATTTTGAAAGAAGTATGAGGATCATCAACGCGTACGAAATGTGATGCCTGAATAACTCATCCATACTAAGTACCAAATACATTTTTAAAAAAGATGTCCGGGTTTTTCAAACATAGGAGGAAGAGGAGGCTTTTTATTTATTATTCATTATTTTTCAAAATGGCCGCTATTTGAGATTTCTGGCAATTCATGGTATGTTCGTGATAATTTAAAAGAGACAATTGTTAGACAAACAAGAATTGAACATATTATTTACATTGTTTTAATAGTGTTAGCACCCGGGTTAGCACCATGTTAACACATATTTACATTAACAATTGATGATGGCCTATAAGCATGATTCTAGCAGAATCTATGATGAGCGAAACTCAATTGAATACACGCGAGGATCAAGCAAATGATACCAGCCGAGTATCTCAAATAGTGTTTAAGCACCAGGTTTTACACTTCTGAGTATCAAATTCAATGCAGACCAGTAGATATTGATGCTGAGGACCATAAGAGGAAAAATCCCAAATTACGATATTTGAAAGTTTCAGTAAGACCTTTTTTCTGCTGGGACACTCAATAGTTCATCAGCCATCAAATTTTATTCAAGCCTTCCTATTCATAGAGATAATACTACCTCAATAGAGCACAATACAATTCAATACGGATTAGGCCTGGCCAGTTATTTCTGATAGACTGGATATTATACAGTGTGTTTCAAATGAAAATAAATAGCCCTATCTAATGTACAGGCTTTATCTTCACTAAAGACAATATGGTATATTAAAATAAACAGTTATTATTAGTTCACAGTATTGTTTTATTTTGAGTTCATCCTTTTAACAACAATAAATAAATGTTTCATAATACAACATTGTTCAAGTATAGTGTATAATTTAAAATACATGTTTATGTTGATGAGGCGATTTTTAGAAGCAACTGCAAATCTTTACAGTGTTGATAACATGTACATACAAATAAATTTGATTTAATTTAATTTGATATTAATTAGGTGTGTGTTTTGTGCATAAGAGAACGTATTAAAAACTTAATTTTAAATATATGGATATCTGTCATCTATTCGACACTTATTGTCTGAGTACTTCAATGGGAATTTATCACACACAGATAATAGCAACCATGTATGTTAACAAAATTAGTTATATGTCATGTCAGTAAAAAGTTGACTTTAAATCCGTTGTTGAGAAATAGTAAAGTTAGGTTATTTTCTGTTCGCAATTTGACATAGGGCCTTATACATGTACATTTCATACATAGTTCAATCGACAAACCATTATCGCACTATTTTAGAGGAAAAAAAGTGAAAATGTGCAAGGTAAACATCTAATAAGTAAAAATTATGAAAAATGCTAAGTATGACATTACTTAAACACCGTAAAATCTAACCTTTAGCCCGGCAACGCTGCATCATCATTAATCAAAGGATATCAAATAGGATTCACATGTTCTGCAAATATCTTCTATATGCATCGTGATACTTTATAGTATGATTACTTCCTTGTGTCGGAATGTAAGCCCAACGCAAAATATAGCATGATGATTTTGTAAAATTAGAATACTGTATTGCAAGTTGTCAGATTTTAATTGACATAATAATTGCACGTTATTTGCTTTAAAGCCGGTTGATATTGATATTATTTCATTTCTCTGCCTGAAATTACAAAACTAAAATATGTTTCACACATCAACGTTTACAATAGCATCAACATGAGTATTTGCGTTTCTTTAAAATAGTCACCTGGCACCAAAATGAAAAGGAAGGGTATTTCTAGGGCATTTCTCTGAAATGTCGTACAAACAGAACTTATTAGCAATCAATGAACATCTTTAACTATGTCCAAATAATCCAAATGGCAGTTGAAATTTGTTGAAATTATAGACAAAATATCGTTTCTTTTTAGACTTAAGACAGCAGCAAAGACGAAATTCCTGCAAAATATATATCATTTTGATTAAAAGGTATCCGTAAGATAGTTTCCAACATAAACCAAGTTGAGTATATGAAATTAGTTTAAATTAATAAACGAACCACAGATTAATTTTCCGGAATTTTCAATTGATAGTTAAATTGAAAAATAATAAAAGGACTCATTAAGAATATTGACTGACCCAATATTAACAGATCTGTTCTCTTGTTTGAGTTGTCAGTGAATAAAATTTACTTTCATTATACGTACCCTGATACCCTGCGTTCTCTCTTCGTATTCAGAGGGGTAACACATGATCGTTCCAGTGTCTTAAAATACCGCCCCCCCCCCCCCCCCTATTTGACAGCGTTTCGCGGACAATTTTGCTAATTTGACCTCCTTTTTCACAAAAACGCGGACATTTTATCTGACATGACCGAAAATAGCCCCCCTTTTTCACCATTTCAAGAACATTTTGTACATAGTCCCCCCCCCCCCCCCCCCCTATTTGCGCAAAAACAAGGACACATCTGGTTCAAAATACCCCGGTTTTTTCACGGGGTATTGTCTCGGGACAATTTGATATGACACAATGCTCATTTATTTTAATTTCTTCTTCGTGGACATACCCTCTCCAAAAATAGCATCCAAAATGACCCCTTAGTTTTGGGAATCGCTGACATAAAGCTTTAGAAAACACCCCTGATTTGGGAAAATGCTTCCTGAACGGGAAATCGGCCCGGACTGCTTAGTGTGGCGATATTGGATAATTAATATAATACTGCTACACGAGAGTTGGACCAAGGACCAGGTTTTAGTCATTTAGGATTAATTCAGGTTTTAATGATCAACATTATTAGGCTTTTTGTACACAGGTTGAAATTGTATTGTATTTAGACTGTTCTTTGTACTATTAATATCATTGTTGTGACTATGTAGATGTTGAAGAGAACTTTGAATAAATACCTAACCAAAATATTGAATACAGCAATTGAGGGCCAATACAAAAACATAAATTGAGCATTAGTACGATTGTGTTATTTTATAGAGTTTGCCAGGTCGGATATAAATTTATTTGAGCGGCCCTTGTCTACCGAGGCTATACCGTTACTATACTACACATAGTGTTGGGAGATATGATCGAGATATCAAATACATTTACAATAATCCTGATGGTCTCTCTTTGGTATGAATCCTAGATGGTTGTGGGATATAAAACATCCCTACATTAGCAATGGAACAATACTATGTCGATTCTTTAAATATGTATTATTGTTATTAGAATAGACCAATCAGCGCTCAGATGATTAGCCGATTAGCCAATCACAGCTGAGCGCTGGTTATTTGGCTCGTGCGCGATCTGGAATCGCTCTCTCGTGTCCTGCTCGTCAACCACAACAGACGTGTTGTGTGTATTGTCCGTCGTATTTTGTATCTTCTATTATTTGGAGCATGTATGATTTTCGTAAATAAACAACCAACTTTGGTATAGAAATCAACTAGAATGTATTAAAGACTCTTCCTTCTCAACGTAAGAATTCGTTTTTACAGCTGGTTAGCAGCGGTGACGGACTCATCGGAATGACTGGTTGAAAAATTGAAAATTGCAAAATTTTCTTTCATCACCACGTGGGACGAAACATTTCATCGTTAACGAGACATTTCATCATTTTTGTGTTGGCATACGTTATAAAAGCTAACACACGAGTATCAACCGATGCTCCATACAGAAGAGGCGACAGAAGAAGTTCTCCAGTTTTTGATACACGTTATATTTTCGAAAACAAATGCTACCTAGCATTCAGATGAGGGATTGAGAACTCTGGTTTTTTGCCATAAGTTATATTGTGCAAAAACGGATGCCAACCGGTGTCCTTCAGATGGGATTCCCAGATTCATCAATATTCCTATAGCCCGTGTCCAGGGCGCTGCAAAACCCGCTTCCAGGGTACTCCTTTTTGCCTAACCAAGGGCGCCTGTAATAGCTGAAAATCTGCAAGTTTCTGACATGCCCGAGGACTGACTGCTGTAAAAGAACATTTGCACAAGTTTGCGGGATTCACTTCAAGTCCGACTGACTGTTGTAAAAGAACATTTGCACAAGTTTGCGGGATATTTCTCAAGACGCTCTGTGACTGAAGTGATTTGCCTGAACTTTTCTCTATCTATGGAACATTTTTGTTTGTTGTGGACATAATATTTTGCTCACCCGTGCCGAAGAATCGAAGATCGAAGATATTCATGCCGAAAGACCGACGATATTTGTGCCGAGGACTGAAGATATTTTCCGTGGATTTGTAAAGGTAAAAATAATAACAATTCACTTCATACCCATACAAATTATACCATACTGCAGTTATTGTCCGTTTTCCGTATGCACGCCACACAGACCCGTGTAATTGGACCGTGACCTTACCCTCACGCTCCGTGTTGAAGAAATACACTATCAACTAGTGATGGACCCTGTGTGAAAAATACATGTTCAAAACTTATATATCATGGATCATCTTCTGCAGAATTTACTACTCTTTAACATATCTTTTTTAGCCTGAAAGATAATAATGATAGCTATGTGGACCGGGGGTATCTTCATGACAGGGTCGGCTGAAGCGCCGTTCTTTCTCCCGCCGTGTTATAGCAATTACCAATTTCGGCAAACTTCAGCCCATTTCTGCACTGTGTTTTTAGAAGGGCGCCACACCCGAGTCAAATAAGCTAGCAACCTGTTACATTCAGGGACCGACGGGCAATTTTCCCTTCTAACATGTCACAAAAATGCAATCCTATTGGATCCCGGGAACTATGTGGACCGTCCCTTTGAATGACTGACAGTTGTTTTTCTCTATCCAGCTTGTAAGCACGGTTTAACATGTTCTTGTTGCTGGGCAGTGCTATGATGATTATTGATTTTGGACGAAGGGCGCGTGTATTTTTATTGGGGGGTGTGCATGTTAAACTATTACTTAGGCCAAAATGTACTGCATGTAATAGTAGTACTTCATAGTTTAACCAACCATGGTTTAAGTAATGTTTGTAATTTTGCGACGGCGAACAAAATTCTTCAATAGTTCGAAATTCTACGGTCTTTTATTTTAACCTCCAAGATAATATAGAAGGCTACAGAGCTTGATTCTGTTGGATTTTTAAAAAAAATGAAGCCTACATTGCGAGTGGAGTTATTTAATATTATACAGAAGTGTTACTAACATTGTCAACAATATTATTAAGTAAGAAATGATGTAAATATCCAAAATTATTTCAAAATCATTTGATCAAGTTTCAAAATTAAATCAAATTAAATTAATTTCATGAGCACAGTTAAGTTAAATATCTTTAATGATATAGTAGGCTATTTAATACCATTTCGACAATTTTACGATTATTTTTATTTCACAACGTCGGTTTGCATACTGTAAAACCAGAAATGTTCGCTAATTTCGCTAAGACCTCTAAATCAAAATCCCGCTAAATAAGATGTTATACATATTTTTACATAGCAAGCAAGATGCCTCAAATTAGTGAAAATGTCATGCCGTGAATTAGACCAGATTTGAGAAAGTTTAAACCCGCTAACATTTCTGGTATTACAGTATACGTTTGGCTACATGATTTATAGGCCTGATATAAAAGAAGACAAATTAAAAATTGGCAGAACACAATTTGTTGTATATAGTTTCTCTTAAATCATGAGGTAGTTTTAATAACGAACAATAGCACTTTCCAATAACAAATTCACAACGATATTATGACAAATCTAAGACTACATATCAATTACAGAACACATATCATTGTCCATATTAAATTTAAGAATAATGATATCGTATCAAATATATTACTATTAACCACAACGAGAGCAACATCATCTGTTCATTATGTTTAACACTTTCCACGCGGCTATTACTTTTACAATATACAAAACAGATTTTTGCATAAAACCCCCAACTTTCAAAGTCTATCTCAAGAGGGATTACTGAACCAATATTAGGCATGTTTGTACTTATTTCGATGCATTTCTCATAGTGTTTCTTAATTCTAAATATGGTGATGCAATTCAATAATTTGAACATTTTGTGAAATTTTGGAACTGTCGTCTGCAGACGCCTGCCGCGTGGAAAGTGTTAAGATTGTTACCATCATTCCATATCAATTCATTGTACTAGTTAACCAATGCCGATAAATAGATAGTATAGCACGATAGTAATAGTATCGCATACATACTAGATTTCATTGCTCATCGTGCCGATTGACTCCTTATAAGTTATATTTAGCAAGTTTACATAATTAAACTGCCAATTTTTTTGGACAGATTCTAATATCGTGACCTTTGTCTAGGCAATGACTACATGTTCTCTGCCGCTTCTGAATTGAAATTTGTTTTTGGAAGAAGTACATGCTTCTGTTGTACTTTCGCATCAATTGAGACAGAGATTCAATACCTTGAGGACCACGATGGTGATTCGTCGACTTGAAATAGTCAACTGTGATCACGTGATTCTTCTTCTCTAAACCCTGACAGTTAAACATGACCAAACTTCCATGCACTCTTATAACTTCACCAACGTGGTCTGTGAGAAGATGCATATATGGTGTTAGGTTGTTTGATGTGAAAATTGAAATATACATCTGTAGCCATTGTTTTGACAAAGATTCAATTTGCCTTGAACCATCAGCCTGCATAGTATTAGTAGTTCCTAAGTTATCATAGCTACGGATAAGATTGTAGATAGAATAAAATTCTCTCCAAACACTTATAATGTGGTCAACGTCTTGATCACTCCTATGCTTACATGTCCTTAAAACACCGTCAACTTTTTCCAGATTCTGAAATATCTTGTGTTTTTCTGGACCTGTTAAATCCCTAGGTTTTCTAACACCCTTCCCATCATCAAAGAACCCAACCCCGTGAATCCCACTGTCAATGATAAGTTTCTCCAAAGCATCCATGTGAGGAGTTGGCTTTGGTTGCCCCCTTGGCTTCTTAAGCAAGCTATCTGCTGTTTCACAATCCTTAACTAACTTGTCAAACAATCTATCGGATATGCGCAGGAACAAGTGGAGTGTATCAAATATAACTCTATCAAGAGGGATTGACATGAATAGTGGCTCACGTTTACAGGCAAATTTTGTGTCCGAAGAATCGGGCTTCTTCGAACAATCAACTATTTCTTCAAGTGATCTTCGCTCGCATGAAATGTTAAATTTGTGATACAGCAGTTTGCTTTTCTTACAATATATACACGAGTAATGAGAGTTGGCAGATCCGAGCCCTAGAACTTCACGCAAGAACTTGTAATCCCCCCCAAGATAATACACAATTTCATACTCTACATCCATATATACAAATCTACTAAATTGGTCTACGGTACTTACAACATTCCTCATGTGTTTCTTAAGAATGTCATACTTCTCACCTCCATTAATGATCACAATAGGCTCATGCCCAGCTTCAGATGTTGCTGTAGCTTTGTCGTTCAAAATTGTGCAAGTAATGTTGACAAAGTTATTGGCTTTCCCCACTTGTGTCCCATCCCCACTAATTTTCACCCGAATAGTTTTGTTATCTTCACCCACCAACTTTCCTTGATCTGCAAGGTATCCGATCTTAAACTTAATCACACTCTCTAGATCGCGCTCAACCCCAGGTTCATCTCCTGGCGTTTTTCGAAATTCAATCACCTGCCCAGCCTTATCCATCTCTGCCTTTAGTGCATATAGTGAAGGGAGATCGGTTATGCCTGCAATTGCAGCGTACGCTCTGTCAGACATATTATTTCCATCTTTGATGAGGATGAGCAGGCGGATAAGTTCAAGTTTTTCAGGTGAAAGTTTCGCATTGGTAGCACTTTGTGGATTTGGAATATCATCAATTAAAGTCATAGTCTCAAATTTCTGTGTAGATTTGTTTTTGACATACACACTATGACACTCATATTTATCCAGACCAACATACGCAAGCGCAGTTTTACACTTTTGTTTCATTGAAACCCGAAGCGAATGCCTCCAAGAACGCGAATATGAATCGAAAGGTTGTGGGTCTCTCAGCTTTCGCGCACGACGCAATATTTCCTTAGACACCTTCTTTAACAATTGACCCCTCTTCGTCACTTGATCCTTTTTCAGTTTGTACTTTTGCTTTAATTTCTTCAAACGTGTCTTAACTTTTGCAAGTTTCTTTCTCAATTTCGAGTTAGTAAGCATGACCGATTCACGTTGTTCCTTCAGTACCCGTACATTGTATTCACTTAACATAACTTTCAAGGAAAACTGGTCAGATTTAGACTTAGACAACAAAAGCTTTCTCCCCTTTCCGCCTGCCTTTCGTACCATAGCGCGCGACCTACTCACATACGTTTTGATGTTTCGTGCTAATCTATTTGAATAAATAAGATCTACATTCTTAAATTGGCATATGGCCTCGAAAACTTTCTTGCCTAATGAAGATAAATCCAAAGAACGAGATTGCATAATGATATCTAAAATTAAGTGTTTTGGAACAGGCAATACATCCATATTGATTAGAACCTAAAACTACAATCAAAAATACTCAAATAAAAAATTTATCTAGACATTAATACAAAACAGTTCAACCAAAACTACAAATATAGTCAATGTTATAAAATAGATATGATCAATTGATACAAAAGAGTTAAACCAAAGATGTAAACAGGAGTACTTTGATCAAATAATAAAATAGCTTAGTCAGATCGTCTCAAACTATTGAAACAGATTTCCACGCATTATTATCATGTGATATTCAAAACACAAACCCTTTCCACGCGTCTATTAATTTTACCATACACAAAACAGATTCTTCAAAGCCTTTGACAACTTTCACAGTATATCTCAATAATTATTGAACCAATACTAGGCTTTTGAAATTCATTATTTTTGAAAACAATTGTGTAATACAATCTATTGGAACTTTCGTCTGCAGTCGCCTGCCACGTGGAAAGTGTTATATCTAGTCACGATACAGACGATAGAGACCCTAAAATAACTACGAAAATATTCAACATATAATGTTAGACATGCACAGTTGCACACGGCTGATGGTCAAGGCGTTAACATTCACTTACTACATAAACATTACAGATAATAAGAGCACTTTCACATACACAAAATCAAAAAGTTAAAATTTCATCCCACCACTGTTCATGTTGTTTGAAATGGACGGATTGATGCCTCCATTCTCACAAATCGCATTGTCAGGCCATAGCCCGCCGAACCTTTTACTTCTGTGTACGTTCCATCCTCGCTCCTCTCGAATTCCCTGACAGCCCTGTTCTTACTAAACCTAAACTTGACGGAGCCGTCTATAATATAGCAAGTATCACCATCCTGGTTTATTATTCTTGTATGCCAATTAGGGCCTAGCAGTGTATCTAAGTCCTTGTTCTTATACCAGAGTCCTCCTTCTTCCTTGGAATTGGTAATATTTGACAGAGTGTCGAAATTGTCCTTGTCGCAATTGAGGCGTATTGTAACCTGGGCATTTGACTTGTATCCCAGGTTTAAGTGCTTTTTGACTTCGTACCGTAACAGATCAAAAAAGCCTGGGTTGTGTCCTGTTTGTTTGGGCTCGTCAACCCCCACAAAATCCTCCTTTGCTACCCAAGAGTCGTACTTAGCTCCCCAGCCCACCCAATGGACGTAGCATCTCTCTCCTTCCTCTCGAAGAATCTGAAAGTATAAAATGAAACATTCAAAACTATGTCTTTGTACATTTTAACATGCTGTTAAAAAGTAAAATAATTGCGTGGTTACACATTATATAGTTATTTCATCATAGCCACTTCGGCACAAAATCTAATATGTATGTAAAAAAACCAAAGACTAAAAAAATAGATAAATGGCGACAGTTCAGAGCTAAAATCATACCATCAAACAAACACGAATTTAAGATTAAATATATCATAAATCCTTGTTTCATATTGCGAAAAAAGGATTTTATTCCTTGCCAATAATAGTTTAATACTATTTACACTTTCCACGCGACTATTGGCTTGATCACATACAACACATTTTGTAGAACACCTTTCCTAACTTTCATGGTCTATCTCAATCAATACTGGTCATGTTTGTACTTATTTAAATAATTTTTCTTGGTTATTACTAATACGGGGAGGAATTTTAATAATTTTGACATTTTGTTTGAACATTTTGAAACGGGATCGTCAGGAGACGCCTGTCACATGCATGACATGGAAAGTGTAATAGTCAGTACGTTTGGAAATTCAAGTCAATTATAAAATATTCAACACTCAACTTTCCATAGTACAAAAACTAAATTTCAAAATTGATTACATAAAATACATGACGTGTACAATCTGATATGATCGATGAAGTTTAGATACTTTATGGGCGATTTACTATTGATTTATTAATGGGTGTTATTGCCCGTAAATAAAGTTTCATAGACAAAAGAATTAAAGGAATGCACATGTAATGAGATTAAAGTTAGATCCAGGATGTGTCAACTCTATCATTGATTATAGGGTATTAAACACATATAACAAAAGATTAAGTGTATTGTTATTTACCAATTCACAGATAAAAACAAGACCCTTTTTGATGAGTGAACAAAATATGGTTGCTAATGACAAGATGTCATCATGATTACAAGGGTTATAGGCCTACAAATATTTTAATGTATATTCTTGTTAACGTTAGAAAAAATACCCATGTATTATGTTTTGCAAATTTTACCACAGACGCGAGGGAGATTTTGTGAACATGTTGTGTATAAATAAATGAACAAATTAACCAAGTTCAAATTTGCTGGCCTTAAATAACTCAAAATCAAACTTTTAAGTTGGACGGGATTTGGAAAACAAAATTTAAAAGTTTTATGAAGTGCGAACACCATTTTTGAATCCTCAAAGCAATTCTAAACAAACCATGTAGCCTCCCATATTATACAGTATCTCTATCCATAAATGTAATTAAGATAAATATTATAATAAAAAATATATATATATATATAAATGATGATGACGAATAAATAAAATTTCCAAATGGAATTGCGCCCAAAGGATTCGGATATATCAAGAACATGAGATGGAGGGACTTTGACGACTAGAGGCTGAAAACATAATCTTAAACAATAAAACTCTTTTCTTTTAAGTTATATTTTCACACTCGGCATATAGGCCCAAATGCTGTGGTTTCTTTCCTCAAGTAGTATATTAAAGCCGTTGATTGTATAGGAATCACACAGTTTCATATTAATAACTATTTTTGACATTCCCTCGTTTGCTTGGAAATCCTAAACGAGAAATCTTATAAAGCTTTTCTTCAATAGGTCTACACGGAGCACACCTCAAATACCTCGTGCAAAATGCTTCACCCCTATCTTACACTATATTTAGAAGAGTCCGTAACACTTTTATTAGGTGATAACCGATTACTTTTTTTGTCCACGCAAAACTATATCGGAACTATTTCTAAGCACGGAATGTAAAATTATCTTCTAATAAACTTATTTTTGCGATCTTTAAAAAATATCATATGAAATAAACATACCTTTACGTTGAATGAGTCATCTTTACTCCAACTTCTTTCTCTTTGACGATGTTTCCTGATGTCTAATGATGATTTCACCAGCTTTCTATAAAATCCTGAGGGTTTTGGGGTTCTCTTTTCCATGTGAGGATGCTAGCGTAAAATTATATCCGTGCAAACTATACCGCCGTCGTTACGTAAGTGAGCGTCACTAAGCAAACATTAACTCACCAACGCTCAATGAACGCGTCAACCGTATCGGATGTTTCGATCGCTAATTGGCCGACATAAATCACGTGAGAGCCAATGATGCATGCACTAATTGGTTCTACTTAGGTTAAGTACTGGTATACTTAGTTTATCTACACTAAGCCGGTTTATAGCTCCAAAGGTCGAAACGATTTTGCCCGTGGAGATAACTGCAACATGCACCCATACAAATTATACGAGTGAAGTGAAATCGTCATAATCGGTGATTATCCTACCACAATAACAATATTGAGTGGCGTGGAATCCTTGTCAATAATCCTACAACAATAACAATTATTGATGACTATGTCATAACAAAATTTTGGTTGGTCTCCAATGCAATGTTTATATTGTGTGATTTATTTTTGTTTATATTGTGTGATTTATTTTTGTTGTGATTGTAACGTTTTGTGACTATTTGCAAATTTTGATTATAGTTATACATTGAATTGTGGTTAATATGGTACAGTTCATAGCCAACAACCATCTGTCCACAATCAATATGCCACCACCACAATTTAATCCACTGTATTTACCAAATACCTTTAATGGTAAACAGGATTATGACTTTAGGCTTTTGTGTCGTCATGATCGTGAACTTGAAATTGCTGGTCAAAAATTATCCTGTTGGTTCTCCAACACTGGTCAATGTTATTCCTAGTCATTCAATATTACATGTTAGTAGAAGGAGATACTCATCTCCACATGATAGGAGGTATTCAATCTTCAAATGATAAGTGGAAGGAGATATCCATCTCCACATGATAATGGATGGAATTATACATCTGTTGTAAACAAATTAATTTGGTGTTTGTGTAAAGTTAAAACAGTTACCGGTAACTTGTAACTTGTGTGTAAGGTTAAACAGTGTTTTTTTTAAAATTATTTTTGAAGTAGAGAAGGAGATCATTTATTTATCTCCACATTATAATAGATGGAGATATCCATCTGTTGTAAAGTAAGCTAATTTTTGTGTGTAAAGTTAAAAACTGTGTTTTTGAGTTTACATCTACTACATTGGTGCTGGTTTGTTGTTGTTGAAATATGTGTACTGTATTTAATGATTAGTTAATGTCATTGTGTGATAACATTCATGTCATACAAGTTTGAATGTTGATGCGTTCAAAATATTTTAGTGATTGGATTATTCACTGAAATTAATTTAATTTGCTACTTTTGTATAAAACTGTAAAGTTTATGTTTATCAATTGACTATATCTTTTGAGTTCTCACAGCAGATTTAAGCTTTTACCTTATTACAGCTATACAATAGCCGGTCGAAGTTGTAATCTGTTTGTTTTGGTCAATGATTAGCTACCATTGTCCGGAAATGTGTGGGATTTTGAGTAGATGTTTCTTTTGTTCAATTTAAACTGTCGGTTATTGTTTACAATATGTAACCAGAGAGGTGTGATTGACACCTCCCTAACGTAACCATATCCATGCATAGCTTACAATCATAGGATTATGGTTATGTACCACCATCGATTATCTATGGTACCACAAGGAAAGTTAAAATGATTCTATAACTTAGGATTATTTTAATGGTTATTCCAGTTACGTCAGTGGCGAATTATGTGTGATGTATTTATCATGGATACAAAATGTCCATGAAAAACAAGACATTTGATATTGGTTTATAAAATAATGTTTGGGTATACGGTATATGATTTGATGTGGTGAATGATATTGTAATGTAGGGATTTATGTATTTGTGAGGGTCTTGACTTATATATTTTGGTGTGGTGAATGATATTGTAATGTAGGGATTTATGTATTTGTGAGGGTCTTGACTTATATATTTTGGTGTGGTGAATGATATTGTAATGTAGGGATTTATGTATTTGTGAGGGTCTTGACTTATATGTTTTGATGTGGTGGAAGATATTGTAATGTGAGGGATTTGTGTATTTGTTAGGGATTTGTGTTTGACATGTTATGAATTTGTGGATTTGTGTTTGATATAAGTTTATTGTAACTATCTTTTAAGCTGTCAGTAATTGTAATGTAATTACAAGCTTCTAATTATGTGAACATTCTTGAATGGATTTAATTATCTAATTTTGGAATATAAATTTTTGAATTTTATTTTCAAATTTCAGTCTATATTGTGTACTTTGCAGAAATTGACAGGATGACACAATATGTTTGATCCTTTGGTTTTAAAACTTGGATACTTCCATGGTCATTTAAAATGTGTATGAATTAACATAGTAGGGTTATACTACAGTCATATTTTTGTATGAGATACGAAATAAGGCCAGCGCTTCTCGGTGCTCCTATTGTATTAATAATGATTCACAATATTTCACAATGATAATTTTATTTTTTTCACTATAAAGGTTGAATATATATGAATCTTCCCAGTGTTACGTGGTAGAATGAGATATCTTACAATTGTAACTCTGTATGTCATGATTTGTATAATGTATCTACTATGCATTGCAGAAAATGAGGCAGTTCCTACAAATATTCTTATTGTACTAAATACAGTACGTTCACGGTTTGTTGATGAATATACAATGGTGGTGAAAATTAAAACTTGAGATATTTACCATATTTCTTATTTGATTTCTTACACTTACATGTAGTGTTGAAGTGAAATGCTTTTGGACCAAAAGAAATTAAGATTACCCATGTGATGCATTGTAACAACAACAACAAAAAATTGTTGTTTACACACATGTAAATATCAAGATTCATTGGTGATGAGTAACATGATTTTTACTTTCAAGTATGGCCTATCCAATTGTTTGACATGGACAAAGAATCTGTCTGATGTCAAACTTGTTATAACATGGTCATAATATATCATGGTCATAATATATGTCAATTTTTTTTTTCTATTGTCATTTCTTCCATACATAAAATTTGTGGATAGTCACAATTATTATGTGATTATGCTGTCATTGTTGATATGGTCTTGAAACATCATGGTTCAAGTAACAATCTTGATGGATGTCAGTGTTTCCTACAAATGACATTCACCTCAAATTTTGTGTGGTCAATGTTGACAAATGGTATGTTTATTATGTTTTATTTATTTAAGATGTGGTAGACATTGTATAAGTTGATTATATGATTTAAGATGATAATTTTTTTTTTTTTTTTTTTGTGTGTGTGTGTTTAAAAAATGTAATTTGATAAATTATTCGATTTAAGACTGAACATTTGTTCGATGAGAGTGAATTTATAGGATATTCTCATCTGATAACTGTTTATATTCAATCGGATGATTGTTTTGCATTCCGAAACCACTGCACCTTATCTTAGGTCATTTGGTGTATCGACTTTTCGCCCGTTGGTTTTATTGACATAACAATATACAAAGGAAGTGGGCGGAGTACTTTTTCTGAAATGTGTCACTTTTTGCGATCCCAAAAAGGGAGAATCAATTACTTCACTTAAGGTAGCCCGGTTACGACATGGCATGATGGCCGGGAGGAGTATGGAAATACGCAGACTTGAATTATGTCAGCGGTGGCGAATAGAGCGGGGGGGGGGGGGGGGGGGGGTGGGTGGAATTAATCAGAACTTGAATTACGGGAGGAGAGAGGGGTGGTGTGGGGGGGGGGGGGAGAGGGGTGGTGTGGAAGTAAACAGAACTTAAATTACAGGGGGGGTGGAAGTAAGCATATCTTTAATTACCAGGATGGGTGGAATTCAAAATTCAAAAACTTGAATTCAAAATCTTTTTTTCTTCTCATTGGCTTGTAATTCTTTTAAAATTGTATTTTTGATATTTAAAAAAAGCGAAAATGAAAGCCTTATATTTCTGCCATTTCGATAAAAAAAACATGTTAAACTTTAAATCGTTTAAAACAATCATTGGTGCCTAGGGCACGTGTCCGAGAAGTGACAATGTCGCAGGATCTTGCATTAAAATACAGTGGTGTGGAGAAAATGAGCTTTTATACACAGCTCTATGGAGAAAATTTTACATAATCGTCCATATCTCGAAAAGAAAATCATTAATTACACATTTTCTTTTTTCAAAGTAACTTTTTTGGGCAGCCTATATGCAAATCTTTTCTTTAAAAAAAAAAAAAAAAAAAAAAAAAAAAGTTTTTTAATATAATTTTAATCCTCCAATTAGTCCTACTTTACTCAAATTGAATTTATTTATATTTCATGTCACATCACACCTATCTCGATCCTAAAAACCGGAACACACGTCATCACCCCGCCTACCCCACCTCATGTACGTCACTTCCTAACACTTTCCACGCGGCAGGCGTCTGCAGACGACATTCAGAAATGTCACAAAATGTTTAAAAAACAAAATATTGTATTGACTTTCAATACCCTATTTAGAATCACTATGAGAAACGCATTGAAAGAATTTTAGTTGAAAGAAGTACAAACATACCTAGTCTTGGTTATGTTATCCTTGAGGTATACTTTTAAAATTGGGAAAGGTTTCTGAAAAATCTGTTTTGTTTAATGTCATAACTAATTGCCGCGTGGAAAGTGTTAACTTCAACCCATTTTGGGTGGTTTTCTCAGTTTTTTAAACTCACTAGTAAAAAATATTGCCTGTCTGTATCTACAACATTCCGAAACCACTGCACCTTATCTTAGGTCATTTGGTGTATTGACTTTTCGCCCGTTGGTTTTATTGACATAACAATATACAAAGGAAGTGGGCGGAGTACTTTTTCTGAAATGTGTCACTTTTTGCGATCCCAAAAAGGGAGAATCAATTACTTCACTTAAGGTAGCCCGGTTACGACATGTGGTAGATATTATTATGTACAACAATTATTTGTTATATAAGTAGATGCATATAATTTTTGATAAGTAACGGTGAGGACACCTTCTTCAAAGAAACATAGTAATGTGGGATATAAAACATCCCTACATTAGCAATGGAACAATACTATGTCGATTCTTTAAATATGTATTATTGTTATTAGAATAGACCAATCAGCGCTCAGATGATTAGCCGATTAGCCAATCACAGCTGAGCGCTGGTTATTTGGCTCGTGCGCGATCTGGAATCGCTCTCTCGTGTCCTGCTCGTCAACCACAACAGACGTGTTGTGTGTATTGTCCGTCGTATTTTGTATCTTCTATTATTTGGAGCATGTATGATTTTCGTAAATAAACAACCAACTTTGGTATAGAAATCAACTAGAATGTATTAAAGACTCTTCCTTCTCAACGTAAGAATTGGTTCTTACATGGTTTTATCACTCAATCGAGAGAAACTCTTGACACAGAATAAACATTGGTAAGGCCTTACTTGGTATGAATCCTTTCATGCATGGTCTTATCACCCGACAGAAAGAAACTGTTATTTGTTATGAACATTTGTAGCGTTTCTTTTTGGTATGAGTCTTTTCATGTCTGGTCTTAGCACCAGACTGACAGAAACTCTTATCACATAATGAACATTTGAATGGTTTCTCTTTGGTATGAATTCTTTCATGTTTGGTCTTATAACTCGACTGACAGAAACTTTTATCACAGAATGAACATTGGTATGGTCTCTCTTTGGTATGAATCCTTTCATGTCTGGTCTTATAACTTGAATGGGCGAAACTTTTATCACAATACGCACATTTGTATGGTTTCTCTTTGGTGTGGATCCTTTCATGACTAGCCTTAGTACCCGACTGAGAGAAACTCTTA
>CM069446.1:64107701-64174023 GCA_035610835.1 Ophiura sarsii | reverse complement strand
CCACTGTACCTTTCATGTTGGGGACCTTTTACGATTTGGTACCAATTACAAAACAGTCTTGGTCAGCCCCCCCCCCCCCCCCCCCCCCGTAAATTTTAATCCTGGATCCGCCACTGTTGTCCCCATCACCGAAATCACCGAAATGAAATGACAGTCTCCGATATGACTGGATGACCACTCCCTTGATCACAGGCCACAGCCCCCGGTACTCGGATTTGGTTTGGTCGGGGGGGTGCCGCTGGAGATTCAAAACCCCTACCCTTTCAGGGTGTTTTTGGAAAAAACGGTACCCATTTTTAGGGGTTTTGCTTCATTTTAGACCCAATTTTCGCAAATTATCGGGAAAATAGACCTAATTTTTGCAAATTTTCGCGAAAATAGACACAAAAAACGCGAAAATAGACCCACTTGTAAAAAGTGACCCCATCATTAGGGATTTCCAGCACAAAATCATACTCTATGTTTAGGGATTTTGTGCCCAAAAAGCTACCCATTAGATAGAGCGGCACGCCCCCGTATACCATCTTAGGCGAGTAACCCCCCCCCCCGGGTCTTGGCCTGAGACTACTCTACCGGGGAACCACTCGTAATCACCCGTGGCCGTGTTGTCCATGCAATTTTAGTCAAATTTAGGGGGCATCGCATGTGGATCATCAGGGGGGGGGGGGGGGGGGGCATATCTGACTATTTGTTTTAGTTTACAAAAGTTCACATCGAGTTTGTAATTTCATTTGGGGGGGGGGGCATAACGGTGGGAGGGGGGAGCCCCGGGGGGACTTATCACAATAGCGGTACGTGTATGTTCCGCCTTTTTAGATGCCTTTTCTCGAAGTATATGGGTGATATTGATGATTAAATTAGAAATGTTTTTGGTATTTTTAAAGTGCTCCCTTCAATCCTTTGATGGTTTATAGAAGGTGTAATTTCCAATCCGAAGTTCAAATGTTTAAATACACTTTCGAGAACCCAATTTTGGTTATACACCGTTCGAGAACCCAATTTTCTACTTACCTTATTGCATAAGCGCAAGCCTACATGTATAACATAAAGGGATGAAGGATGCCCCGCCGCCCACCCCACCCCCAGTCCCCCACCCCCAGTCCCCCACCCCACCCCCACCTCCTGGTTACGCCACTGAACGGGTCGAAAGCAGAATGGGCAGAATGTTCTCGAAATTGTTTCATCCTCATCCTGACGTTTATGATAATCAGTTAAATATTTTATGAATTTTAGACCAGACCAGTCAGACATAACATTGTGCATATAAAAGTTCTCCTCTTGGTTCCGTCCATGGTCCATCCCGGTCCCGGTCCGGAGTCTGTATAATTATTCGAGGGCCAGGGTTGACAACATCGAATAAGGGCAGATCCCCCGTGAATTAAGTAGTTTCATTTCCAGTAGTCATCGTGTTTTATCCAGTTATAGTCAACGATATCTGACGACGGGGTGCGTCGTCATGGTCCGTCAGAATCCACCAATGGTGCGTCCAAAAATTGACGGAGGGTGCGTATTTGGAAGGCAATGGTCCGTCGTTTTTTTGACACAGGGTGCGTCATGGTACATGAGAAGTCGACGCACCTCGGTAAAGTGACGCACCACTCCCGGGGGTCATAGGGTGCGTCTTACAACTGATAGGTGTATAAGTCATTGATGTCTGACAGTGCTATCGATTTAGGGATTATAATTCCGTGAAGTAGACATTAACTTTTCTGTTTGATTTACTGATTAACATTTGAATTGCATAATGTCTGGTTTGCCGCGAGCTTTGGGATAATATAATAATGTTCTCGTGCAATTAATTGACCGGGAAGGGACCTTTTTGGATTTTTAATGGAAATCAGCTCAAACTTACAACTGTAAGGATTAAGAAAAATCAGTTGCCTTTGTGCAATAACACGTTGTTTCAAAATATTCTATCCCTGGCTCGGACAGATTTTATGGTCATTGGGAAATAACGACATTCAAATAAGTATTTGGTATTTGTTAATTCTCTGCCACTGTAATCGGGAACTGTCACTGTGGCCGAGTGGTCTAAGGCGGTGGTCTAATGGAAACTTTTGCGCGTGAGTTCGAATCTCACTGGAGTCACCTTTTTTTGTCTTTACTTTACTTATGATTTTGAAAATATTCATGATTTATTATCAGAAATGTAATTCGGCATGAAATCTATTGTCTAAAAAAAAGTTTGGTACATAAACTATGATGTGACTTTGATAAAATATGTACACAAATATTATCTAAATATGTTCATTTTGCATGTTGGTTCTCGGGGAGGGGCATCCATTTTCAACTTATTTTCTACTACAAGGGAGTTTGTTTTCTTAACAGAATGCCCACTGAAGAAAATTGAAGCTGCATTCATAATTTGTACCACACGCAATTTCTATAAATTGATGTAATGTGTTATTCGAAACATTAAATTGTAAAAATACATTGATATCACGAGGTTCGAAATAGCTCAGTCGGTAGAGCTTTAGACTCTCAATCAACAAGCCGTAGGTTCGAATCTTGATTGAAGTTCTTAATGTTATTTATTTATATTATTTTACGTTATTTATTCATTTATTTATTTAATATTATTATCTATTTACATTTTTTTTTTAAATTGATATTTATTCATATTGATTTTTGTTCTTTTTTAAACTTTCTTCTATCTTGATGGGTTTATTTATTAATTATGTGTTCATTTTATTTTCAATTAATTGAACATTAATGTTATACATTATATTTATTTATTCATTTGTTTGTTTAAGGATTTAATAACTTACCTAATTAATGAATTAATATATTCATTTATTTATCTATTTATTTACCCATTAATTAATTAATTATTAATACATATTTCGATGTGGTCGAGCTCATAAACTTATCTTTTCATAAATAAAAAGATCACATGGTGTTTTAATTCGTATTAAAGCAAACACAAACTATTAACTTCAATTTTATAATACATTGTTTTAATTATAATTTCAAAATCTGTCGTAACCAGCCCATACTAAAAGCGTGTTCAGGTTATTTGAAATGACATTGGATTACAATATCGCTGACGCTAAACTGAATGACTGGATTAATATATCGCGGTGACGCTAATAACGAGGTCGTACTACAAATTAAATTGAATGATGATAATCGATTGGCCATCCACTATTTACTATTGAAGTGTTACGTGTAATAAACCAATTATTACCATATCAATTGGATCACGCGTTCAAGTCCTGAACACTGATTGAAAAGATCGCTACATAAAACCAATGGGATGTGCTAGCATTAATAAAGGTGCGTGACCTATTTACCAGGCAGTTACATAATCACTTCGATAGTGAAAAGCAATTATGCAGTATCAGACCTGGATCACTGCGCATGAATGGTATGAATGGGCGCTTATCCCTTTAGGTATACTTGTCTCAGGATAACAAATCTCGATAAATACGAAATAAAATAACATTGACAAAACTACATGCTGTGATAGGATTCGAACCCGTACCCCGCTGATTTCAAATCCGACACCTTACCGCTGAGCTAAATCTATTCGATGTAAATTAAGTAAGAAAAAAACATTATACAGTTCAACATGAGCTTAAAATGCTTTATATTTCCTATTTTAAGCGTTTTTAACACAGAGTTTTCGCCTAAAAGCAGTTAAAAAGCTGTTGCACTTAAAGAATCTAATTTTGATTTAAACGACACATAACAATTTAAGGACATCTATTTCGTTCGTACACACTTCAATGAGTCGATTAACAGCCACGATCTATCGTTGCATCATGGGGGTTTAAACGATGGGTACCTGATGACTCGGGTACGTACATCGACTCGTGTGACTTTTGTCTAGGACAATCACTTGAGAGGAACAAAAGATGTTACCTGTCAATCAAAAATAAATTGAGACTAGATAAACTAGCCATCAAGCGATGGCGCTCTTGATAATGTCCCTGCTCTAAGGCATATATTTGTTTGGCTATTCACCCTATTCTGATTTTTTAATTCCCCTATTTGAGACCTTTCAAAAAATGTATAATTTTGCTATCATCGGTTGAATACTTTTTTGTTGTCATAGTCATGCATATAAAACCGATGAATTAGGGCAAGTTCACTGTGTAGCAAAAAGGGAGAAAGCCAAGGACAATGCAATCGATTCGTGATTACAATTGACAAGTGTGTTGAAACAGAAACTTATAGAATATAAAACAATCTATAAAATGAGAGCAAAATCGTGTTTGTACACCATACAGAGATGTGGAGTTATTGTAAATTGAACTTAGAATTGGGAAATTTTTCTATATTCCCCATAGAAGAGATTGTACACAGCACCACCGCCGCCACCGCCGCCAAGGCCGCCACCACCGCCACCGCCACCGCCGCCACCGCCTTCACCCCTGACTTTCGAAATGTAATCAATCATATCTCAGCCAAACAGTTAAAGATATACCTGATTTATTCACACAATGTAGCTAGATAAATAGGCTTTTAAATAACAGCTAAACCATAACTAACTCTACCACATTCAGTTGTTGAGTTAATCGAGAGAGATGGATGATTCGTCACCAAAAATGCAACGCCGCCACCCTTTTTGGGTGGTCAGTTCAAAACGCATGGCCATCATATATATACCTAACACAAAAAGGTCCTGACCAGATATAAATTAATGAAAATCTATGGCTCCTATCCAAAATCTTAAATTTCTTGAAAAACGTCTTACTTAAGATTTTACACGTCAATCTTAACGCTTTCCATGCGGCAGGCGTCTGAAGACCACATTCTAAAATTTCACAAAATGTTTCAAACATGTCAAAATAATTGAATTTCATTACCATATTTGGAATCATTAATATTGGGTCAGTAATTCTTGAGATATACTTTGAAAATTGGGAAAGGTTTCTGAAAAATCTGTTTTGTAGGCCTATATGGTAAAACTAATAGCCGCGTGGAAAATGTTAAAAGTTGTTTGTGGCGCCTTTGAGGGGTATATTTGTTGGTGGCGCCTTTGAGGAGTTGTTCGGATTATGATTGTCTTTTCATGGAGAGAGAGAAAGAAGAGGTACACTTATTTACTGTTTTGTTAACGCTCTTTTCATGGGTATAGGGTCAAGTGCAACAATGGAAACTGCATCATTTGTTATTCAAATGGCAACTGCTTCATCAATATTGGTGCTATTGTGACAAATGAGGTGTCAGGAGGAAATGCCTGTTCTTACCAAATTTTTGAATTTATTTAGGGTCCTAAGAATTAAACACAGGGCGCCTCGAAAAACGTGGATACTTTCTTTTTGTGCAGTGTTTACAAGTCAAAATGTGTGCTGGGTATGGGGTGTGTGTGTATATCTGTATGTTAAGTTTTGGAGTTTTTGGTCTCATTTGAAAAGTCGAAGTTTGATTCCAATTGGAATCAAACTTGGGTTATAAGTGTAACATGAAAATCCACATATTTTAATGAGGTCAAAGGTCACATACCAAGGCCAAAGTTTAAGTAAGGTCAAGTTATAAAATAGGCTAGTTTTCACTAAGTTGAAGTTGAATTGGATAGGGAGAAATCAGTAGGTGCTATAATCAATATCATATTTCATATTTGGTTATGCTCAATAGTAGGGGAGTGTAGGGAGGGGTGGTACCAGTCAACAAAGGAAGTAACTGGCTAGGTAATAAATGTGCTGATCTGATACTCTAAAGGTTTGACTCCTACATAAACATATTAACAAATAAAGTTGTTGAGAAATATCTCCTCTTTAGTTTGAGATGTTGCACGATAAAAATGGTTAATTATTGAAGAAGTTACAATCCCAAATGTAAGGTCAAGTAAGATTTTCATTTTCACTCATGTGTTTTACCTTATTCCTAACATTAAAAAATGTACAACATGTTCTTTTTTTTAGAATTGCAGATATAAGCGTGTGTAGGTTTTATATTTGTTAGACATTTTAATTTTTCGATATTAAATTGGAGAGTGTGAAATGGCAACGGATGTACGGAAGTACATTCTGGCTCATACCATTAATCCAGGGGCCCGGAGCGTTTATTCCGCTGAGAAGGTACACAAGTTTGATGATCTGATAAGTTTAGTTGGGTGCCAAGCAGTACTACGAAATCCACGGGAACGCGGCAACGGTGTTCACAGGAAGGGATCATGGGTCAGAGAAAAAAGTGCAAGAACATTTAGCTTGACGCTATAAGTATTACAAATGTCATATGTGTGAATAAAGGGTCGTATTCTCGTACTAAACACAGGTTTAGCTTAAATCTGCATCTAACTAACCTCGTGTCTAAAATTAAACTCGAGTTTATCTTTTATACGACGTGTTTAACAAAACCTGTTGCGGTCACTGTATATTCAATTGTGGCCCAAATGGGTTACAATTATTATAGTTAAAGTTATCGACCGAATTCCTCAAATGCATGTGTAGGCATACAATTGGTGCACGAGTTAGTTTAATTACATTTTTTGTCTCTGCCTTGGTGTCAATATTTTGTAGTGCTGCCGGGTATCAGCTCAATAAACTCTCCGGGCTCCTCGACTATATAGTCTAATATACCAATATAATAAATACAGGATGAGTCTGAAAGAACTGGCAATTTTTACGCCAAGGCGCCTGAAATGTGCAGGCCTGTATACTCAGAGCAAGTGAGAGTGCTTAAAAGGCCACATATTTAGCGTTTTATTTATTAAAATTATGTTTGAATTCGACCATTGCGTCATAAAGTTACATTAATTTTAGTAGAACCCAGTATTAAAGCCAAACCACATAACGCACAAAAATGTTGGCTATAACTTATTAACTTATTAAGAGATGGCAACCAATAAAACAGATTAAAAACCTTGAAAGGCACATGATTGTTGGATAAAAAATCTTAAAATACCTGAATGTAAATGGAACAAAGTAATTATGAGTAAGAACAAGCATAAATTAAAGGGGAAATTAAAAGAGGCATCGCAGCTGAATAAGGAAGCGAACCTCATTAGAATACATTGAAGAATGGCTTGATAATGCGACCATTCCGTGGATTGGCTTTTAAAATTTAGAGATTTACCAGGCCTATGAAACAAACATCTGCCTATTGTTGATATTTGGTTCACAGTATAGCGCACTCTATACGAGCCTTCACCTGCGATTAGGCAAGCAGTGAAGCGTAAACTGTCGGTCATTCGTTGTGAATCAATATTCAGACAATATGACTATTCATTAGTCCGGGTCATCGTGTCACAAGCGTCATCATAATAAACAAATATAGGCTTTCAAGAATGAAACCGCACATGCGCAGTCGGGATCTCATTAGATGCAAATGACTCTACCTCCCTCATCCGTCACTGCCAGACGAAGCCATCCACAATTTCAAATTCGTATTTTGTTCCACGTTAAAATGTAATTCAAATAAACAATTCTGAATGTTTCGTGTCATATAAAAACTAAATTCTGTCATCATCAAAGCAAATCAGTGCCACTCTAAATCACAATCAACTTGAATGGATCCGCTCTTATTTGACTGATCGAACGCAGGCTGTAAACATTAATGGTTGTTTGTCATCATTCATTCCGCTCCTCTTCGGTGTCCCCCAAGGTTCTGTACTTGGCCCGCAATTCTTCACAATTTATTCATCTCCAATAGCGAACATTGCACGCAAACATAGTTTAGAAGTGCATATGTATGCCGATGATACACAGCTATATTTATCTTTTGACTTGGATAGTGCTTGCGATGAAATTGCCTCTCGTTCTCGAATTGAATCTTGTATCAAGGACATAAAATCTTGGATGACTGCAAATAAGTTGAAATTGAATGATGACAAAACTGAGCTTCTCATTATTACCTCCAAATACCATCAATCAAAACCTAGCACTGATTTTCTTCAAATCGCTTCCTCCAACATTAAGGCTTCTACTAGTGCTCGAAATCTAGGAATTATATTTGATAACACGCTGGCAATGGACAACCACACTGAAAAATAATTTGGTGTCATTTTGACACTAAAACAAGCGTCAAAAAATGGGTCCTCAGTTGGCCACCTAAAGGTGTCAAATTGACACCATTATGGGTGTAAAATATGACACCTTAGGGTGTCATATTCATTTTGACACCTTTGGGTGGTTACCTGAGGACCCATTTTCGAAAATGCCATTACACCCCAAATGGGGTGTAATATTGACTCTCTTTAAGTGTCATATTGAGTTTGACACCCTAAAGGTGTCAAATTGACACCATTATGGGTGTCAAATTGACACCATTATGGGTGTCAAATTGACACCTTTGGGTGTCATATTCATTTTGACACCTTTGGGTGGTTACCTGAGGACCCATTTTCGAAAAATGTCATTACACCCCAAATGGGGTGTAATATTGACTCTCTTTTAAGAGTCATATTGAGATAGCACATGTTTAGGAGCCGTTTTCTCGTCGCCATTTTGTTTGCATGTTACGAGCCGGTAAGACTGGTAAGTACCGATCTGCTCCATTTCCAGACATTTTTGATAATAATATTATGATACAATTAGCGTAATGTAAGACGTCCGTATGAAAAAGATGACCACTGAGCCAGATAAATCGGGCTACATGTATGTAATGTTGCACATATCATCGTATGCATGCATGACGAACACACACATAGTACTAGTAGGTCCATGCACTGACACAGTCCAACAAAATGCTAGTCTCTGACTATGAAATTGTAATTCATTTCATCAGTTAGTTGGCGCAATATTAAACAACATGAACAAGGCTTACATTACGCTAATTGTATCATAATTATTATCAAAAATGTCTGGAAATGGAGCAGATCGGTACTTACCAGTCTTACCGGCTCGTAACATGCAAACAAAATGGCGACGAGAAAACGCATGCGTTGATATATTGATAGACGCCCAAATTGGTGTCAGAGTTACACCAATTTGGTGTCAGAATTACACCAATTGGTGTCAGAATTACACCCGTTGGTGTCAGAATTACACCAATTGGTGTCAGAATTACACCAATTGGTGTCAGAATTACACCAATTGGTGTCAAAATGACACCAATTGGTGTCATGCTGCTTCGACACCTCTAAAAACCGTGAGCTTTCCCGCCAACTATTGACGCCCTTGGAGTTATTTCAATTAATCTGACACCAGTTTTGGTGTAAATCACTAAATGATCACTGAAAGGTGTCCGTCGGACACTTAACGGTGTCAACGTAAATTATGTGCAAACCCATATCATTGACGATTACACCAATTTTGGAGTCAAAATAACGCCTTTGTAAGTGTCATTTACAGTTGACTCCAAGAAGGCGTCGCTGTGACACCAATTTATTTTTCAGTGCACATCAAAAATATGTGCAAATCAACATATTTCCAAATAAGGAACATAAATGAAATTTGCTTGATGATGATACTGCTGCTACACTTGTTCACGCCTTATTCACATCACTTCTTGACAATGGTAATGCTTTATTATATGGGATCACTGAACGAAATCTCAATAAACTTCAACGAGCTCAGAATGCTGCTGCACGAATGCTCACAAGGCCTAGAAAATTTGATCACATTTCACCTGTTTTACAGCGTCTCCATTGGTTACCTATTCGGTATCGCATCCATTTCAAACTTCTTCTCCTCACCTGGAAAGCCCTACATGACATGGCATCAGCGATCTTCTCAATCCACATATTCCATCACGTCGCCTCAGATTTTCAGATAAACAGTTTCTCTCAGTTCCTCGGACACATTCTTCATATGGCGACCGGGCTTTCTATGCTTGTGCACCTAAACTGTGGAACTCACTTCCTTCAGATCTTCGATTCTGTGATTCACTTGATGGTTTCAAAAAGACTTTAAAAACTCATCTGTTTAAGATTGCTTATGATTTGACTGATTGACTTCTATGTAACTGTTTTTATATTTTAACTGTTTGTTTTTATTTTGTTTTGATGTTTTGATGTTGTCTAGATAGATGGCGCATTATAAATGCATTATTATATTATATATTATTGTATATAATTTTGTTACCATTGATGTACTATTTCTGTGCCACAAAATCATGTTTTGAGCCGATAAGAACCACCACGTCCCATGTCGTCTGGTTTGCTACGAACATAATAGTGCGCCCCCTAACAAACCTTCACCTGTCAATTAAGGTATACATGTAGGTAGGCGGGCTTGACCTTTTCGAGATACTTGTCCCATAATTATATAGTGCCTGGTTTTACTCAAATTTGTGTAACATGAGAACGCAATGGTCTATTTCAACAAATGTGTTGAAGGAAAGCCAAATAACTTGTCTTTTTAGCACAACCATTGGTTTTGAATATGCATTCCTGAAATACTTGTGACGCCTTTGCGAAAAAAGTGCTTTGTCTAGCGTGCACCAGGAACTAAATTTAGACTAACCATTTGAAAAAAAATGTTATTATCGTTCCTTGTTGACACTCGGGCGTCAGTGTTTCATTTACATCATGAGATATGCCAATATCGGGTACTTCAATTTAAAATCCATACACTCCCTAAATGAAAGACATTACCTTAATCTTCTACACAGCGGTGTTTGCAATAAAGTTCTATGGCTGCCGGGCCATCCCTCACATTTTGTTGGGGGTGGGGGGGGGGGGGGGGGGGGGAGCTGTTTTGTCAGATTATCAATTCTCCTTGCCTATGTGAATATGAATTATTCAATAAATGGCGCAAATTGTTGGAGATGCAATCCCATGACGCTTTGCGCCATTTCGGAAATATGTCTACACTCAGCAGGACACTACAACTGTCGCAGTACCCCGAATTGTCAGCAAATTTGATCCTTGACGCAAAGCACTTCGGGATTGACTGAAATTGTGGTACAGCCTAATTCTCCCTAATTCTCATACAACGCATTCCCAATAGGCTGAAAGTTGACGCCTCCATCGGGGCGGAGTAGCTATTTAATCTATCCTGAGGATCGTCGTACAATGTTATCCCTAGTTAACGCTCCTATACATTTATGCTGCATGTGTGTACCAAGGAGCATTAACCCCAGATAAGGGACGTAAACCTTGGATAACGGGCCTTATCTGGGGTTTAAGTTGTTAACTCCAGATAAGGGACGTAAACCTAGGATAAGGCAAGCCTTAGCTGGGTTAAAGCAAGCCTTATCTGGGGTTAACGATTATGGAAGCATACGTGTGTCATTTCCGCCTAAACACCAGATAAGGGACCTAAACCCCAGATAAGGCGGGCCTTATCCGGGTTTTACGATCCTTATCTGGGGTTTAGGGACGTAAACCCCAGATAAGGATCGTAAACCCCAGATAAGGATCGTAAACCCCAGATAAGGATCGTAAACCCCAGATAAGGATCGTAAACCCCAGATAAGAATCGTAAACCCCAGATAAGGATCGTAAACCCCAGATAAGGATACCCCAGATAAGGATCGTAAACCCCAGATAAGGACCGTAAACCCAGATAAGGATCGTAAACCCCTGATAAGGATCGTAAACCCCAGATAAGGATCGTAAACCCAGATAAGGATCGTAAACGCAGATAAGGATCGTAAACCCCAGATAAGGATCGTAAGTGAGTATATTTAGAAAACTCCATTATCGTGCCTTATCTTCCATAATCCATATGCGGTTGCCCGTAGAACGAGGTTGGGTGGGTTTTTTTCGTCGCCTTACTCACACTCCCGTCATCTGGCCTCAGCCTACGTTGGCGGATATCGGTACGCACGTTCAACCAAGGTCAACGTCGACCGATGCGCGCGCAACGACGGGAGTATGAACGGGTCGCGATATTTTGTACCGCAAACAACATTTGGATTGAAACTGGTATACATGTATACAAGTGTTTTGCACTTGCACGAGAAGTTAGTTGACAGCGATTGGAATTTCAATCGATATGATTTTTACGGAATAAAGCTAATATGTTTTAACAAAATTATATATAATACAATAGAACGTACGTAACTCGAATGTGTATAGCGTACAGCGAGCTTTTTGTAACTCCGCCCGCGCTACGATGTTGTTATTATTACGCATTTTAACTAGCCTATCCAAATGTTGGTTACGGTAAAGAATTTCGCGAACGGGCCTCCAGATAAATATCGATTGTTTTTCTCCTATGACGTAAACACAGCGCACAATAATGGAGTCGAGGAACAGTTTCAAATCGTGCTCACGAATACATTGATTTATTTTCATCCTTTTCCAATTATACTTGCCAGAGAAATATTATTATCAAGTCATACACACACAAACACTTATATTTAAAAAATCCATCGATCTCCTAAACTTGGTACACTTTCGTTATTATATGAAATGTGTTGTATTTGTAGATTTGTATACTAAGTAAAATTATTGTACTCAATTGTGACAGTTTCATGCTCAACTACTAAGCACCTCATCAGACTATTTGATTTCAGCTCTCATCACTGACGTCATTTGACGTCAGCTCTCGTCAATATGTTGTGTATTTTTTTCTAAATTTATGTTAACCTCATAGAGGTAGTGCAGGCTTTATTTTCATCTCAAGTGTTAACTTATAATATCACGTAATAATACATATGTTAATATAGATATCGTACATTATGAGACATTCTTTAATAATATAAGTACAATATGATAACATGCTGTGAAGACAATTTGATTTAACATGTAATTTTCATTTCAAGAATAAAATATCATTTATTTTACTTTCCAGTATATTTTGCAATGTTATGAATATTGCTGTTCTATTTTTTTACCTTTCTTTTCGAAAATGCAATAATTTGATCAATCTTCTTAATTTCCAACATAAAAAGAATTGAAATAGGTGTTGTTTTATTTGTATCATAATAAATTATTCTTGATTTATATACGGCATAAGATGCTAGTTCAATTAACATATTATTTGTAACATTAAATTTAGAATTACGGATGTTCCAGCCGCATATACTTTTTTCCAAAGATATATCAAAATCGTATTCCTTCATTAAGAATCGTATATATTTGGAAAATGTAATCCAGAAATAATTGTTATAATTGCATTTTACAAAAAAGTGATCATAATTATCTAAACAATTGCATACATTACATATATATGAGACACTTAGTTGCCATTTACATAGATTCCTTTTACAGCAAATAAGATTATTCATGAGATTATATTGACTGTTAACTATTCTGTTTCTAATTTTGAAAGAAAATATTTTTTTCCAATCATTACTATTGATATTTTGTTTTCCCCAATACTGTATACAAGAGGCATCTTCTGAGTGAGTATTTCACATTTGATATATATCTTTAGTCTGTAAAATACTAATGTGTTTGACCTTATTCTTAACACTAAAAAATGTACAACCTCGTTATGTCAATGAAAACCTAGTGTGTTTATCGTTCCAATGAAACAACCCCTTGTGTCAGTGCTTTAAGCACATGCTTTAGAATTTCGGGTGGTCTCAAATGGTATTTGCCAGAAATAATATGGTAATGCTCAAAACTAACTCTGTCGGTCGCAATAGCATGTGTCAAAATTGAAAAATAGCCGATTGAAAAAAGATTTCGGAGTTTATTATATCAAACTAAACTATACGAGCTGATTGGATTCAAAATTGTTTTTATAAGATCCACTAAATTACAGATAGGCATTACGGCATACAAATACTTTATATCATTACAGAGTGTCTCAGAGTGATCTATACCGGGTTTCAAAAATATATCAAAAATATGAAACAAATAGTGTTTCCAATTTGAACACTTGCGATATGATGGTGGAAATGTTTCCTACTTATTCTGTAGTTTCATTGTGATATTTCTTTTTGTTCCGCTGTGGCAAGACATAATCAAAAATCGATGAAAAAAGTATTTTCATATTTTGGCTCACAAAATTCATCTTTACAGCTATCCTCTCTAGCACTACCAGCATTTCAAGCAATGAACCCCACCACACCTCATAAGTCACATTCAAACTAAGGACGGTTTTAACCGTCCTTTGTTTGAATGTGACCACTCAAAAACCACTCAAGCTAAACAAATCCTGCCCTTCAAAGCTTTGTATGCACACAACAATCGATTGTTATCAAAAAACTAATTACAATAAGAAGAGGGTGCAATAATATGTGAATAACATTTCAGAAATAATTTGATGTTTAAAAGGATTAGTGACTTTTCATAATGGATCATTTCTACAAAAACTTGAAATCTACTATCGTTGCAAAAAAAGTCTGTATTTTCCATCAGAAATGTTCAATTTTCAAACCTAAAATGCCTATGAAAGCTGGGCGTTTACGCCAGATATACATGAAAACGGTTAAATATCGTAATACCTCGGTATAGATAATTCTGGGACACTCTGTACACCCACATATCATTTGTGTGTTATATTGTTTTCATCGAACTGCCCGCAGGAGGCGTTCTTTCAACAGTGAAATTCAATAGGATAATTTGTACAATGTTGAAGTCGTTGAATTGTTCACAATCGAGAAAAAAATGGCATTAATTCCCAACTTCTTCGTGATATACCATTCAGCCCTTTTATGGCAAAAGAATGTATCATATATGTAGTTTACATGCAGATGTCAATACAAGCCTACCTTACGAAGAAATGACATGTGTATATTCTTTTGAGAGAATATAAAGATGTTTTGGGCATTTTAAGATTGAGACCTCCTCACATTAGCCACACGCAAGTGGCTTAGCATTAAAAGAGTGATTGCTTCAAACATGTTATCGTGGGAGAGAAAAACACGTCAAATTCCTCTTTATACAAAAAAACAAACATGAAACACGTCATAAAACATCCGAATAGGCATAGCTATTGATAAATTTACATTTGAGTAGTAGTTGAAATGGAACAATACAAGCTTATTGAACTCATCACAATTGTGGTTATACGATCCACTAAATTACAGAAAGACATTACTACAGGCTGTAACAAAAGAAAGTTATACAGTTTTGAAAAAAAATATTAAAAATATCTTCCGTAGAATTTCTGTTTCGAGTTTTAATGGCGTGCGAGGGGAATTTTCTTAGCTTTCGAATAAGCTTTGTTTCATGACAATCGATGGTCGGTAAGCAGAGATATTAATAAACTGTCTAAAGTAGTCATGAAATCACCTGGGCCACTTTGGTTTAATCAATGGTAAAACCACTGGGATGAATATGAATGGAATCGAACCTCTTGTTAGACAACAATGGTTCATTTCAAGTGGTTAAAAGTATTACAGAAGAAGGTTAGGTCTTTACAAACATTATTTATTTATTCTATGAATTTATTTATTCAAATGAAATAAAAATATTTGAAAAATAATTATACTGTTCTCTTTAATGTTCCTTGCATGATACCCTAAACATTTAATTTATACAAGATATAAGATTGTATGACATTGTGAAAGTGGCCCAACACGATTTCTAGACGACTTAGTAGATCAGTCATGCATTTTAAACGCAAGTAGTTAAAAAGACCAAATAAAATGATTCTGGTAGCCCAAACGGAACTTAACACAGAGTGTAAAATATTTTACACATATACACTAGCAACCAAAAGTATTAGGACACTTTGCAAGCTGCAAATTGAGAGAAAACACTGGGAATCTATTGAACTACTGTATTAGGTTTTTGGTATTCTAGGGTTAAAAAATTAATGGAAAGTTCTTAAAAGTATGTTACAATAAATTTGGGATGATATTCCTACTTAAGACATTATTATTTAATAGTAAAACATTTGTAACAATATTTTAGTGATTAAGGTTTTCTGCATCGATGCATGCATATTTAGTTAATTTGAAACAAATAGCATGACAACAATTCTTAAGTCATGATGAAATGATAGCCCTGCGTAGTGTGTCCAGGTCATGTGGGTGCTATGAGAAGTACAAAGAATCTGGTTGGTTTCCATTTAAAATATGAAAGTAAAGGTGTCAAAATGAAACTAAATTTCCCTCCCAAATATCTTATTTTGAAGATGAATGAAGAGATCGGGTGTCAATATGTGTGAAAGATTAAAGACTAGTGACAATATTGGGATTGACAAACAATCGAGAAAGGTGTTTTTGAAAGGAAGTCAAAATTGTCAGACTACCCACCATAGGATTACATTGGCTATAATGAGGTTGATGAATTATTCATAAGCTATTTCCAATGGGAAATTTGTATGGGGATTTCAAGAAGGCACATGTTTTCTTTAATTCCGTGGAATTGAATTAGCAGATGTTATACGAAACATGAATTTATTAATGAGAGATTCAACAGAGATTCAACAACACATTTGTTCAACTCGTAGTGAAATATTACACTCCAAATTGAATATGGGATGATTTTGACACCATAACCAAGTGTCCTAATACTTTTGGTTGCTAGTGTATGTATACCCACATATTATCATGTGTACTACTAATTTTCACCCGTGTACATTTTCGCGCGTGTACATTTTCGCGCTTCGCACATTTTGAACAAGTTTGCTTGTTTTTATTATCGCAATTTTGAGCTTCCTTACATAGACCTACATTTAAAAGCGCAAAAAGCGCGAAAATAAATGTAGCGCGAAAATGTCCACTTTTACAGTATATCGTGTTTACCAAACTGTCGACAGGTGGCGTGTTTACAGAAAAATGCCAATACAATAATTTGAGGCGGGGGCGTGTTGAGATGCACGTCGATAACAATTTACAATATTTGATTAGCTCTATCCAAGACAATCTACGAGTGAGATTTGGGTGTGATATTATGCAAGTACATTTTATAACATTTATTTTAAATAGTGAAAGATAATATACGCTTGAATGATTTTTATGTTCCCGTGGTCATCACGTTCCACAACAATGGCGACGTACTGCGTTTCGTTATTTTAGTTTGTCAAAATTATTTTCTAGTACATACAGGGATGATATTCGCTAAATGTTGTTAAGAATCGATACTATGTGTGCTTCGATGGCACCTGTATGACTGGCATAATTAAAAAGCGCGGGCATTGATATTACCTTGCGACAACAGCATGGTAAATTAATTTGAAATTGATCTTTCGTTTTCAACACAAGATAATAATTACCTAGATTTTGCAGGTGTTGCTACACCTTTCACAGACTAATGACTCGAACTGATGGAGTTAACCTTTCGGAAATTTCACGTCAGAATCGGGTCATATATCGACTCAAAATTATCCAAAAATGAGATAAAAGCCATTGATCAACTTAGGAAAGAGAAGGATATTCGTATTTTACCAGCCGATAAAATATGAGTCTTTACTAAAAGTTACCGATACCTATCAAAAAGGCAAAAATGACCCCACCACTAAGTACAAGAAAGAACTATAGTCTATTTGGCCATCACCAGACAGCGACGTAACCGCGTATTCTACTAATTGCAGCACATAACGCGCGCGCCTACTCGCGGGGCTGGTGCCTACTCATGAGCATTGAAAGGCGGAAGATACATACGCGTGAGTAAAAGGTGCGCCTGTTAAGTCACGCCACTGTCCAGAGGAAGCCAAATAGAGTCTAGTATCCGTTCTTCAAGAAACTGATTTGCATTATATATGATCACCCCCACAGATGAACATACACTCTAGCGTGGTAATTTGTTGTGACACAAAACTAACGTTATAACGTCACGGTGGAAGTGTAAATACTTCTAACAATTTCAACATATTAAATTATCACATTAATTCACCGTGTTCGATTGTTTTAACTGTATATGTGATGTAAAGTAGGCCTATTTTTGTATAGATCGAAGAATTAAACTCGAACGCGCAAAATAGAGAGTGCGCATATTGTTCAGATCGATACTAATAGATGCAATCATTCATCAGGGAACGAGAGTGAACATTGTATTGATGACTTGGTGTTGAGTTATTTCATGAGAGGGCTAAATACTACACGGTCTTCTTAAACACCCATACCTTCAAACGATTTGGCGCACATAAGTATCTCCTCATTAGAATGTCTTTGGTTTGCCCGAGGCTTTTACATACTTATCGCAAAATAAATGAAACGGAGTTTTAAAACCTCATTGTTTGTGAATTTATTTTGTGTAAACTACAGTTGTTGATTTTGTTGTCGTTGTTTATGTTTTTGTTGTTGTTAATTGTCGCTTTTTCTTTTTTCTTTTCATTTCACGATAGTCAAAGATAGCAAACACAATCGTGTATAAAAATGGGTTGATTGCCGAGTTAATGGGTAGTATGAAAGCAACTGTCCAAGCATATATGACCGGACTAACTATTAGGACTTTGGACTGTACCAAGATGCAGACGATAACGAGTGGCACCCAAGTAAAGAAATCGGTAAACACGATAACGGACATTTTGGCGCCAATGCGTAATTCTTCCAGTTGGCGTCGTTTCAACCCAGCGGCACTCGCTGACTGCTTAGTGATCACAAATATAGCGATGTAAAGACCAGCTATTGTTATAAAGCAAAGCGTATTGACGCCGATGAAAATTACAATCGAAAAATATGTCGCCAATTTGTATCCAATGATTGTAGAACTTATTTGTTCAATTGTGACTGTTACGGACCCAAAAATAAGACTTGCATAAAAACCGCCGTCATATAAACTAACCAAACTTTGATGCTGAGCTGAACCTGAACCATGTTCAAAGAAAGGACGGACCTTCAATGCCCATATTGTAATCGGAGACAACGAAGTACTTTCAATATCTATGGGTCTTCGATCTAATGGAATACCAACGCAAACCTCAGATACCTCAAACGCATCGGGATATGATCTGGATAGACCTACTGGTATAACACTAAGTATAAGCCCAACTAACCAAGTCAATGCGATGCAAACCCTGACAGACGTTGAACGCAAACGATAGTCGCTAAAAGGATACGCTATTCCTTGAAACCTGTCAAAAGAAATAAGTGTTATTAAAAACACGGACACTTCACTCGACAAAATCGAGGAAACGCTGATAAAGTTACAGACCACGCCATGCCGCCATTGTTCAGAATACGATGGGAAATATTCGGCGTAATAAGCATCGGTCATTGCCAACAATAACATGCTAACACCCATTAGGCAGTCTGATACGGATAAATGTAGTATGAGATATGTTTGCACCGAAAGCTGTTTATCTGTGAAACGTAGATAAAACACACATAAGTTGCAAATAACGGCAAGCATTCCTAAAATCCACATAGAGACTCTTGGAGAAATATCTTTAAGCATTCTTTTGCATGTGAGATAAATAGGCTTAGTATTGGTATGGCGACATTTCCCCATCCCAACTAGAGAATTAGCAAAGCAACATGTTGCACTTTCATCAACAATTATTGTAGATTTCGAGAGTCCATTTAGAGACCGATGCCCCACAAGATAGAGAGGATTTTATCTCAAATCGATATTAATGAGAGATATGTTAAAAAATGTATCAGACGCAATGCTTTGTATTGGTTATTTTGAAGGTCGAGCATGTGTAGGTACTTGATTCCTGAAAATAAAAATGGGCCAAGATGTGTAAGGAGATTATTTGAGAGCAAAAGGTTTGTTAGATTTTTTATTTCGCTGGTATTGAATATACCAGAGGCTAAGCTAATCAGTGAGTTGTATCTTACACTAATTACGTCAATGTCACCTAATCCGTCAAAAGTGACAAAACTTAACTTATTTATCTGATTATTATCTAAGTATAGAATCGAAATTTGTGTCAGATATCTAAATCTCCCTTTGTCCAAGCGAAACAGTTTGTTACTTCTTAAGTCAAGATGTTTGATGTCTCTACATGAATCAAAGGACGGCAAAAATGTGACTTTATTGTGTGATACATTAAGAAATTGTAATGCTGACAATGGCCGAAAAGCATGGGTATGTATTTTCTGTATGTTATTTTGGCTTAAGTCCAAGCGTTCCAAATGATTTAAATTGTAAAATGTATCAGGGCCTAGTTCTGTCAGCTCGTTGTTCTGTAATTGAATATTTTCTAAAGCAAAAGAAAGATTTGGCAGGGAAACCAAAACATTGAAAGAAAGCCTTAACTGCACGAGTGGCAATTGCTTGAATATATCGTCCGTCAGATTCACAAAGCTATTATTACGCACAAAAAGTCGTTCCAACATGGTATTCTGCGTAAATATTGCATCAGGCAATTCTGTTAGCTTATTATACGATAGGCCTAAAATGTTTAATCTCTCTAATTCAGTGAATACATCGCGTGGTAACGTTACTATAAGGTTATGATCTAGATAAAGATAATACAGTACACGCATGCCAGTAAACACGCTATTTGAAATTGATACCAATCTGTTGCCGTCTAAACGGAGTAACCCGATCTTAGTGGACAAACACCTTGGTATTGATGACAGATAATTATGGCCAAGCCTCAATCTTGTTAATCTACTCAAACCTCTAAATATACCTGCTGGTAGTTCGGTTAAGCTATTATTGACCAGGTGAAGATCAATTAACTTATCCAATCCAGTGAATACGTATGTTGGTAGCGAAGTAAGATTGTTATAACCAAGATCAATTCCCTTTAGTTTGCCTAATCCACTAAATAAATCGGTTGGTAACGATAACAGTTGATTATGGTCTAATAATAAATCTATTAAATTAGTCAAATCGGAAAATATGTCTTGTGGTAGTGAAGTAAGATTGTTATAAGCAAGATCCATTTGCTTTAGTTTGCCTAATCCACTAAATAAACCGGTTGGTAACGATAACAGTTGATTATAGTTTAATAATAAATCTGTTAAAATATTCAAATCGGAAAATATGTCTTGTGGTAGTGTTCTGAGATTGTTGGCGTCCAAGTAGAGATACTGCAATGAGGGCAGCTCTGTAAACGAATCATTATGTAAGGATGGAATTCTGTTGTTATAAAGGTCCAAAAGGAACATGTTGATTAGTCCCACAAATGTCCTACCATTAACACTCCCTAAATTGTTGTTTTGCAAGGCTAGTTCTGTCAACTGAAGTAGTGAAGAAAAGGCCCCTGCCAGTGAAACCAAAAAGTTGTTATTTAGCTTTAATATTTCTAACTTAACAAGTGTAGTAAATGTATCAACTGGCAATGAATACAGGGTGTATCAAAAAAATTAGGACACTTTTTGATGACGGTTCAAATCCTTGTTAAATCACTGAAGCATGACCAAATTTTATTTTAATGTAAAGAACAACCAATAAAGATAAAATCCTGAAAAGATGAGAACAATCCATTATAAATTAAGGAAATTGTGACCTATTAGGCAAGGCAATCTATTTTGTAGAATGTACAATGGTCATTCACACAGTAATAGTAACATTAACGCGCACACTATTAATGCCAATTCTACTTCTTATCATGCTAATGAACCATCTACAGTGGGTTCGAGAACTTTTTTTAATTTGCACAGAATATGCATGCATCTGATTTGTGGATTAGGCCTATTTAGCCAGTATTGATTTGTGCCAGAATTAAATGGATTACCAAACTAATCTTTGCTATTGACTGATATGTTATTTTCTATGTTTATAATTATTGAAACGTATTGAAACGTAAACCATGTTATTTACTGGTCTATACATGTAAATCCCATTGTACAAACCAGTAAATGACATGGTTTACGCAAAGTACGCTAGTTTTCTTATTTTGAATCGGATTGAGCTCATATCTTCAGGACATCATAATAATTAATTGGGCTTTACATTGAGACTAAATTGGTCATGGTCCAATGATTATAACAAGTATTACACCGTCATGAAAAAGTGTCCTAATTTTTTTGATACACCCTGTACAGTGTATTGTTGGACAGGTCTAATTGTTCTAGATTGATTAGGTCAATAAATATTCCCCGTGGTAAATTCCTTATGCCATTTTCCGCCAGGTCAAATCCTATCAGAATGGACAATCCTAAAAAAGCGTCTGTCGAGATAGTATAGTTTATATTCTTAAAATTTAAGTATTCTCCCTTCATGCCCTTGTTTGGATAAATAATCAGGGTATTTTTTTCTGGACCATTTTCGCACGAACTTTTCCATTGTCTATAGGCAAGGATACACGTGCACCTTTCATTGCATGATAATTGAAGCGACTGATCAAATATATTCATGTTACCTATTATCCCCAATACTTGATCTGGAGGAGGTCTAGTGTTACTGCGAATGTTCGCTTTCAAAAAATTGGTTGGTCCCATGGGGCGGACAGTTTGTACTACATCGTGTTCTGTAGTATTGCATATGGGCAATAACAGGCCGTCAGGTATCATCTCATTTGGGCAATTACCCACGGGCACGGTCCTATTCGTTATGATCATATTGACTTGTATATTTCTCAAATGTACGTCAACCGATTTTGTCACCAAATAGAGAGTACACGGTTCGACATCCATCATTGACAAGGAAATAATTTTCTTTTTGGCGCAATTAATTTCTGCATTTTCCGAATTTTCCAGGTACATGTAAGAGTGTGCCACATCTACATATACTTTATCCGTGATTGACACGTCAATATACACAGCCTTCGTGTCAGTTAGACGCACATTAACAATGCTGTCATGACTACCCCCTTCATATACCACTGCTGAAGCGCGTTGGAACGAAACCGATAAGATGATGAATAATAACATGTTCAAAACATGGAAATTATTAATGACAGTCATGATTTCAAGATTTATCAAAATAAATCAAATTATATTGCACTCTTACGGGTTCCTATTCAAGGATGGTACTCTTAAGGATGTACTCGCATGTTAAAGAGGGAAATGATCAACAATCCTTGATCGAGTATTTAACCGACTATTACTGGAATGAAATACCACAGCTTCAGATGTATCGCCGCCGAATACTGTTGTCCAATTTCAAGATACAAATTATATTATGAAAGTGACCGTCTCATTGGTATATTCTATGGAAAAGCGGGTCATTAAATCGGTTTAATTCATCACTTCCAAATAGACTAGAAATGGAGTTTTATTTTGTCAACGGAATTATATTAGATTCGTACAGAAGTGCTGCCAGACGACTGCCGCGTGAACAGTATAAGTGGTTGCACTCTTACGGGTTCCTATTTTAGGATGGCACTATGTAACTCGCATAGTAAAGTGATTGAATACATATGAATACATTTGGCATCGGGTGATGAGAGTGTTCATAGCATTGGAATTCCTTAAATTATAATTACATTACATGATTCATCTTGAATCTTGAATTCATAAGATTATTGTTAGTATATGGTTCTTATCTTGAATCTTGAATTCCGTAGATCATGATTCTGATCTTATACGAGTATGCGACAAACTCTTATCAGAATTAGAGTGTTCTTCTTCAATGTTTCCCTGTCTGGCATCAGTAGATAGAAGAGATTGGTCACAGTTCCTTAATGGTGCTCTATATAAATCAGGACCAGATATGTTAAACAGAAAATAAATACCATGACAGTTGTTAGGAAATCTATCGTTTGAGGAGAATCTGTCCCAATAATTAGCAATATCCGGGTCAATATTATACAACGCTCTCAAAGTGAAATATTTTACAAAATATGTCACAAACTTCAGAGTAACCTACGTTACCACGGTATAACTCCATCCGATATCGCCTTTTAATAATTTAGAATGCATTTTTTTTTGTAATCCGATACCGGTTATGAATCTAAATGAATGCAAGTGCTATTTTGAGAAAACTGTAAAGAAATTATTTTATATTAATTGTGAAATCTAACCAGCATTTACCACATTTCAAAGAATTAATACACCAACCGCGATATTGAGATACTAAGCTAATGTAAGTACGGGTACTATTACCCAAGATATGTTCAACAGTGCGGGCATTCATTATGTTTGTGGAATGTAAATAAATGGTGAAGGTAACCTATACGTTACTATAGCCTAAGTTACAAAAATTACCTTAGCAATTTCTACAATTAAGCGCAATAAACATGATAAAAGCTTGACCAAAATCCAAAGAATATTATGAGGTCTTCCCATAATGCAATGCGCGATACAGTCATCAAAAAAGTAACTATACAGGTAATAAATGGGCTTTTAACTCAAATAATATATATCCTACCTAGAAATATTAAATCATAAAGTTGTCACATTTTTACATTTCAACACGGGGGAGAGTATGACAGGAAGCGTGTGTGACGTATTGATCCATCGGAACGATACGGCCGACTATCCAACATGCGCATGCATACCCCAATTCCGGTAATCGATAATGTACCCGTAGCTGGGTCCGCGTGAAAAATGTGAAATTGAAAATCGGACTTCACCTTACATTATGGAGTGTCACTTCCTCAATAATCACCTGATCCTATTTGCTATATCAATGTTAATTAACCAGGCATGAATGAATGAATGAGTCGAGTCTTAATGGTAGGGGGTGTTGGATGTGTGTGTGTGGATGTTTTTGAGTGTTGGTTGTTTTAGTGGTATTCGGTGAGTGTGAAGATTGGGTTCATGTAATTAATTTTAGTAGATTATATTGTTTCCTTTAATCATTGTATTTTTATATGTAAAATTGTTGTAATTCAGCTACTTTGTATTTGCTGCAAGAACAGTTTTTAATAAACCTTTTATGAATGAATGAATGAATGAATGAATCTCATATTAAAGAAGATAGATTTTTCAACAACTTTATTATTAAATATTTTTAGGTAGGATATATAGTTTTAGAGTTAGAAGCCCATTTATTACCTGTATAGTTACTTTTGTTGATGACTGTACAGTCATACAACCAGCAGTAGCCTACCTGTTTGCAGGCACACATGAAGTCCATCCCACCCACATGCCGCAATACCCCACGGGTACACTATAGTCACCGAAAATGTAGCCTGGGGAGCCCAGCGCTTGTGGTGTAGTGGCATATACAGGGATGTCCCAGAATACCGAACTTATTTTGACAGAGCTCTAGTTTGATTTTTACGCCATGGATTTTAATCATGTTTATATATACATTCTGGAAACCTTCACTTTGGAGAAGTAATGGTTATTTAAAGATGGGTTAACACGTTTTCAAATTATGTGCGTGTAAGCAAAGGTATGTCGAAAACCGAGCTCTTCAAACCAATTTGACAGAGGCCTGTTCGAATTACGACAAGGGCGTGTAGGCCTACATGATGTATGCCGCCGTGTATAGAAATACATGTATATAACGATTGCTACTTTATTCCAGGTGTTATTTCGGGGACAACAAGACGGATTTTTCTGTACTGATCGTAGAACTTGTCTAGATGGAATGTAGATTGAAATACCTTCATATAAGGCCATGTGTTTTGAACTCGTCACCCTACCCGTTGCATGTCCATATTTTTACATTTTACACCATCTGAGATTCGAATTAGCATATCGCAATAACTACTAAACATTTGAATGTTGAATCACGTTTCTTTTTCTTTCTCAAGCCACGTATATTAATTGTAATTAAATTAAGTGTTTTTGAACGGTTCATCATGAGTTATTTTGATACGTGTCATACATGTATAGTATATATAGCCTACATATAAAGAGATCATGGTTATTTTGATATGGACTACAAAGTTCGATAACATCATATAAAAAGAGATTCTAAACAAAATCATATTTTGAAACAGCATTGTAAGAGCGTTTTCATATATCAAACATACTTCAGTGAAAACTCAAAGTCAAAAAAATCCAATTGTTGCTCGTATCGGGCGCAGGGAACAGCTAGGCAAGGTACCATTACTCAGGATAAGTCGGAAATCAACACAGAAGTGTTTCTACATAATTTTTAACCTTTTCAACAATTGTTGCTCGTATCGGGCGCGTGGAGCAGATAACAAGGTAACATTACTCAGGAGAAGTCGGAAATCAACACAGAAACGTTTCCACATAATTTATAATTTTTTCAAAAAAAATCCGTTTGTTGCTCGTATCGGGCGCAGGGAACAGCTAGCAAGGTAGCATTACTCAGGAAAATCGGAAATCACCACAAAAAATATGCTACTGGAATTTAGATAGCACCTGGTATGGTAACATGTTGCAAAAATGTAAAAAAATATCGATTTCTTTTCATATTTCGATTAAAGCTCAATAATAGCTGTATACCTATCCCAATCATCATTTTACTGTGTATATTAGTTCCTCATGCAATTACCCATCAGAACATTATGGTTGTCAAGGGTAACTTGTTGAAATATACTAATATCGGGAAGTGAATGAGCACAAACGTTTAAATATTTCATATTTATTAGAGTTTACAATTATATATTTTGGGGTATGCACCCTATCCCATTTTTGAATTCCCCTATTTGAGAGCTTTCCAAAAATGTATAATTCTGCTATCATCGGTTGAATACTTTTATTGTTATAGTCATGTATTTAAAACCAATGAATTAGTGCAAGTTCACTGTGTAGCGAATAGGGAGAAAGTCAAGGACAATGCAATCGATTCATAATTACAATTGTTACATGATAGTTGACACGTTTGTTGAAACAGAAACTTGTAGAATATAAAATAATCTAGAAAATGAGAGTAAAATCATGTTTGTTTGTACCATACAGGGATGAGAAGATATAGTAAAATGAACGTATAATTTTCTAAATTCCCCATAGAGATTGTACACAGCGCTACCGCCACCGCCGCCACCCCTGACTTTCGAAATATAAGCAATCATATCTCAGGCAAACAGTTATAGAAATACCTGATTTATTCACACAATGTAGCTAGATAAGTAGGCTTTCAAATGACACCTAAACCATAGCTCTACCATATTTAGTTAGTGAGTTAATAGAGAGAGATGAATGATTCGTCAACAAAAATGCAACGCCGCCACCCTTTTTGGGTGGTGATTTAATAACACATGGCCATAATGTATAAGGGCTAAACCTGTAGACATGAACACTTTGAACATGATTCTTCCATCAAATGATAATGTAGTGGTAGTCAGTGTAGAGAATAAAACAGTGGAGCCGATAAGTGACGCACGGGGTGACGCGCGCCGGTTGACTTTAGAATTGATGCGTGCAGCCGGCCTTGTTTTGAAGTCGCATCAAGCGAGATTTGTCAGCAGAGCTACACAGAAAGAAAAAAAGTGAGTCATCATCGACAAATGAGTCATTTTGTCCGTGTATTGACACACTATGGCTCAAAATGAGTCATTTTGTCCGTGTAGTGACTCATTTTACGATGATGACTCACTTTTTTCTTTCTGTGTACGTCCAGAAATAGCGTGCAATTGGCAATAATCAAGTTTTGAAAGAATAAGGACACGCACTATGTGATTACGAGTATATACACTGCAAAAACACCGGTGTTAAAAATAACACTGTTCGGTGTTCTGAGAGGTCCACACCAATTAGTGTTATTTCAACACTATCTTGGTGTTTACATTAACACTTACAGTGTTATTCGTCACACTTGCAGCGTTAAAATGACACTACATGGTGTTGATATAACACCAAGAATTTAACACCGGTACACCGGTGTTGGTGTGGACCTCTCACAACACCATTGGTGTTATTTTTAAAACCGGTGTTTTTGCAGTGTAGCTAATCTACAAAGTCAATCATGTTCGAATTTAAATGTGAAAGGGCCCCAACAATTTTCGATTTCTTTGAAGCGAAATTCAGGAGTACTGTGAAGCGTACTGTGCTTCGAAATCACTAAGGGGAGACGTCAAAACTCGACCGCCCGTTGACCGCCGGTTACGGGCGGTTCCGCCCGGTTCTTTCAGGTCAAATGTTTTACTGGTATATGAATATTCGCGCATGCAACACTGAACAACCGCCGGTTTACTTAATGCTGTAATCTGACCAATTTACACTATCAATCTGTTACTTTGCGGTCATAATAGCTCTCTCTATAATCGTTCTATAAAAAAACAACATTCATAGACTTTCGGTATTGATTTTAAAAAGTTAATTGAGCTATAAACAGATTGAAAAAGCCAACCCCAGCGAAAATCAATAGCTGTATTGTACTGGTTGTCAACTGAGACTTTTAAGTCTTAAAAGAGCCCATTACTTCAAGATGTTATTGCTCCCGCGTGTGACGAGGCACTATTAACCGGTCGTGTTCACCAGAGTGTTACTATTTGACCTCATTATGTGTGTATATTATAACAGACGACACGTTTTGTGAGATCCGGGCGGAACCGGCCGTAACCGGCGGTTGCCGGGCGGTCGAGTTTTGACGTGATCCCTAACTGCCGATTGGTCTGAAAGATGGATTTATCATTTACCAATCAGATACATTGTTTTAGAACAATTGTATGTGTGGCGCAGTGGGTAGAGCACTGGACTCTTAATCTAAAGGTTGTGGGTTCGAGTCCCACTGTGGTCAACATGTTGTGCTCTTGAGTAAGGCACTTTACCGCAATTACTCCTCTCTGCCCAGGTGTATTTAAATGGGTACCGGCATTCTTCAGTGCTGGGAAGGTAATAGACTCGAGGTTATAATTATATTATAATAATGATAATAATAACGCATTTTAAAGCGCCATACGAATACACCTCAAGGCGCTGTGCAATAGCAAAATGTCTTAAACTTCAACAAGTTATACGCCAATACATCATAAAAAGATACATATTACACACTACAGACATAATAAAAACCATACAGTAAGGTAAAAAACACACAGCATGTAAAAACCTGCAAGGATAATATACAGATGCAGGAAAGAACAATTAAAACCAAGAGTACAATGTTCTAAGAACCGCTATACAGTATGACAAAATTACTCATCGTCAAAAGAGTCGAACAAGAGTGTCTTTAGAGCTAATTTGAAACAGGTGAGAGAGTCTATTGCACGGATTTTAGCGGGCATGCGAATGCACGTTCCCCATAGGTTGATGTTCGAACAGCTCTATGATGATGTTGGTTTCAAGAGTACTTCCGTGGAGGAGCGCAGTGAGCGTCTTGGTTTGTAGAGAGTCAACAGTTCAACCAGATATTGAGGTGCTCTATAAAAAGGAGTGAGACTAGCCCTATCGCTTTGTAAGAGAGATGGAATTACATGATCGACCACCTTTACCTTTACCTTAACACTTTCCACGCGGCTGTTATTTTTACCATACACAAAACAGATTTTTCAGAAACCTTTCATAATGTTCAAGTCTATCTCAAAGATTACTGACCAAACACTAGGCATGTTTGTACTTATTTCAATGCATTTCTCATGGTGATTCCAAATATGGTAACGAAATACAGTATTTTTGACATTTTTGAAACATTTCGTGACATTTTGGAATGTCGTCTGCAGGCTGCCTGCCGCGTGGAAAGTGTTAAAAGTGTTAAACACTGTTAGAGGTGATGCCAAGGGGGGTTAACACTTACCACTTAGTGAATGAGAACCCGGTTTCTGATGTTTATATAATGATTAAAGTGTGTCTCTCCGTCTGATAATATTTCTCCAAACAAGGCGCATTTAGGTATTATGTTTGACACTCGTAAAAATGTAGATGCTTGTTTTCAACAGTAAATTACTAAAAGACTCTACCCTGAGAGTTACGAGGCGACAGTGAAACTAAAATAAGAAATACATGCATACCTATACGCCTAGTAGTGACTGACTTCCACCATGCGCAGTATGCGCATGCGTATTAGCAGGTACCGGTGACTATTACTCGACTACTGATCTAGACTGAATCCTTACCATCTTACCTATTTTACACACGACCCCTGCTAGGGGCTCATTTTTACATTTTTAAAGACGGTGGCGAAATAGAGGGACGTGTGGAGCCAGTCAAGCAAGTCATCACGAGGCAGTCCATAATCAGTTTGATTGTGGTTATGTGTCGAAGAAAAATTCTACTCTGCGGGCAAGGAGGTCTCAGGTTAGCCTTGGTTCCAGGCTGATCACTCACCCCCTTTATGCTACAGTTGAAACTGCTGTACGTACTTATTATTTCCTGCCACAGAACAATTGTGCTAACTGGATACAGGTATAATAAGCAGTAGCAGACTGTGTCCCAGTCTACATATCTACACATCCACTAGCCCGGTCAGCTCGGTAGCTGGGTAGATCTGTGACTTGGGTAGATCAGTGACTGGGGTAGATCAGTAATATCAGTGACTGTTGTAATATAACTGGCATACTAGGTATTGAACCCATAGTAGCAAAAAATAAGATGGAAATGATAATAGCAAAAAATAAGATGGAAATGACTAACAAGAGAGACTTGAAGCAAGTCTAGTCTCGGACGGGGTGATTTGTTGTGTGTATTTGAAATAAACACTGCACAAAAGAAAGCATCCACTTTTTTTCGAACAGGCATTGGCTCCCGCGCATTTTAACACCTCATTCGTCACGATGAAACAGTGGCCATTGGAATACAAAATGATGCCGTTTTCATTGTTGCCCTTTACCCTATTATAGGCCTACACATGAAAAAAGAAAATCTAAAGTGTACCACTTCTTTCTCTCCATGAAAATATACTGGAGTTTCTGTAAACTGAGGTTGCTCGTCGATTTGGTTTGCACGGAAATGGAGAGACAGATGTTGGCTTACAGACATCATGAATTATACTGGTCATTGTAAAGGATGAGTCTCACACCAGTAGATACAGGTGTTGGAGAAAGAAGAGGTACACTTTAGATTTTCTGTTTTGTTTAACTCGACCTTGATGACTGCTAGTTACTGAATGAACCTTTACGAATAAAACTTTGCTAGTACAGAATCCTTTAGTTTACTTTCCTTTATTTTTTCTACAATAATAACTTCGTTTGAAACACTAACCAGACGCGCAGCGGAAGCTATATTCATTTTAAATTGTTGACAAGGTATACAGTCATAAAAAAAGAAACTTGTACCCCGTGTTGAAAAGAAAATGTGAAAATAAAGATCTTACCTTACACCTTACGTTCGGAATTGTAACTTACAATAATAGCCTCGCGACTGGCATGCATGCCAAACGACGATGGCCGTTAAAAGGCTAGATCAAGTGCTTTGACAGCCCACAGCCTCGCTCAGTGACGTGTTACTGAAATAGACAGATAGATGGGAGAAGAAAGCGAAATGATGCCAAATGAAGTGTGAAATACATTTACAATAATAGCCTTGCGACTGGCATGCATGCCAAACGACGATGGCCGTACAAGGCTAGATCAAGTACTCTGACAGCCTCACCCAGTGTTACTGACATAAGGCATGTTCAGACGGGCATAATTGATCGGCGTAAATTTAGACCCTGCAGCAATCAAAATTCCACAAAGATTTCCTCTACTCCGGACAGTTGTCCACGCGGTACTAAATATAACGTTACTCCGAAGTTTTCCGACAAAGTTAACACGACCATCGCAGGGGGCTGAGGGGTAAATATCGGAGTTCTGATTATTTCGAATCCCGTTTTCAGCAGCCTGGTGCTAAGCATTGGTTTCCAGTTTTATACCCGTTATTTCCAAATTGTCGGTTCCTTTATTCGATTATTTCAGCTAGGTTTATTTAATGCCTATGCTGATAGCAACAGCGGTATTTTTTCAAGGCAGACGATCTGATAGGGGTGAGCAGCATTGGATGCGTTTGTGGCATCGTCACATCATCGGCGAAGGTTTACACCAGAGATCGTGTTAAGTGCATCCACACGGGCGTGCTAATCCGAACTGCAGCTCGTGTTAAGCGCGTTACTCCTGAGAAATCTCAGGATTAAATCGGGTCGGAGTAAGGTCGGATTAGTTAATACGGGTTCCGTCCACACGGTCACTACTCTGAAGTTTAACATGGACAATCGTTAATCCGACCTTACTCCGATCTTACCCTTAACGAATTTACGCCTGTCTGAACGCAGCTATTGACAGATAAAGTGCTCAACAAAAGAAAGTCATACACTTTGTTTAGGTTCTTTAGAGTAACTTTCGATTATTGTTTGACCAAACAGACTAGATATACATGTTGATGAATCTTTCCGGCACAATTTGATACCAAAGTTTCTACCTAACAAAGATAAACCATGATTAGCACCCTTTAAAGAAAATTGGTCACTTTTCGAGAGTCACATTTTCAACGCACGCAAGCCGCGAGAAAATGCTGTGCGTGGCACTTGAATGGCCGGGAATGAAATGGATATTGATCACACAGTGCAACTGCGTTGGGTCGTGCCTGAGCGAGCGGGCTATTTGATTATGAACAGGTAACATCGATGGAACATTTCTTTGTATTTAATTATTTATTTATTTCATTAATTTGCATAACTTACTACTAATATTCTATAATTAATTTGAACATAACATACTAATAATATGGGTGTGTCAAATTAAAACGTAACACATACACAACAAAATGTTATGATTTTGTTTTTGTTTTTAAATTGCATATATTAAGAGCAATTAGTATGCATTTTTATATACATCCTCTTAGTTTTATTTGTATGCAAACAAATGATTCACTAGGCATCTGAGACTCGAATACCATAAGAGACTGGACGCAGCTCACACAGTCTATTGTTATTCGCTATCGAATTCTTGGTCTACGCCGGCTGCGAATTTATTAACCGTACACACTCACTGTATAAATGTATTGCTGTACAATGTACATGTGCTATGCGCTTTACTCCGTATCAAATGTTGTTTACGGTAACGAACATCGCACCCCGGCTACAGCAGTTCTAACCGCTAGCAGCGCTGTCGGCATACAGACTTTGATAGATTTCTAAAATGATTACGCATTTAAATTGCTAGAATTATGGCATTTCAGAACAAGTTTGCCAATTCAAACCTACTAGTGCCATACTTCCACGCATAAACAATGTATGATGATATTCAAAGTTCATGGTAGATGAATAGTGCTTCTTATCTCTTATGGTATTCTAGTCTCAGCCAGGCATAACCACAGGGAACGTGCATTTGAATCTACCGCGTCAGCAGTACACATGCCATTATTTGTGCAGTCATGCACAGTGATACAAACCAGAGACCCTATAACTATGGGACTAGTATCTCGGAGGCAAAGTCCCCCGTTTACTATGCTTAAATTGACGAATGATGATCTTAAAGGGGGCGCACTATCATGGTCGTAACAAACCAGACGACCTAAGGCTGAGTTCACATAGGAGTATACTATTCGGGTATACGGTGCACGTTTTGCAGGGCACGCGTATAGCTTAAATCGAAACAATGTAATTTCATAATACCGGGTCACATAAGACGGCACTATTCGAAAAGGCCGTATACCTGCGTATAGTGTAGTATAGTATAGTATACCGGGAATCGTGCGTGTTCGATTTTCGTGCACCGTATACCGTCCTGTTTGGATGTGGCGGGCTGCAATTCGTGTGTACAGGCGTTCCGAATTTCCCCTATCACGATTTATAAACAATTTATTGCGTAGAATAGGGTAAGTTAGAACAATAGGACAATAGGACGCCTTTGTATTATACTTTTTCGGAAATTTTGTGCTCAGCCGAACAATTTGGTGTGCCTTGATTTTTTGAAATTTGAATTTTTGGCCCAGTATGGCGGCCATTTTGGAATTTTTGCTATAAAAGAACGTTCCCGTCACTTTTGAGAAATGCATGGGACCTCATTTTCTTTTAAAATGGTTCTACATGTAGTTGACAAGTTCACTAAGAAACTAAGGTAATGACTCTACTACGAGTAGGGCTCGCGTGCTACCCTATGTGACTCGCCGTGCCCGTATAGCGTATAGCGAATACCGAATAGCGTATAGCGAATACCGTATACCGGATACCGTATACTCCTATGTGAACCCAGCCTAAGACACGGTGGATTTTATCTCAAAACATGATTTGTGACACAGAAATAGTACATCAATGGTCAAAAAAAGCTGATTGTGATTTAGAGTAAAACTTATTTGCTTTGATGATAGCAGAATTTAGTTCTTATATGACACGAAACATTCAGAATTGGTTATTTGAAATTAATTTTCAAGTGGGAACAAAATACGAATTTCAAATTGTGGATGGCTTCGTCTGACAGTGACAGAGAAGGGACGTGGCGTTATTTGCATTTTATGAATATTGTAATCAGATCAGTTGGGAAGGATGCTGGATCGCGACGATCACATCTTGTGAGGTCATGAATAGTCATGAATGAATATTCATTCACAACGAATGATTGACAGTTTACGCTTAACTTCCAGATATGAACGTATAGAGTGCGCTATACTGTGAAACAAAATCTCAACAATGGGCAGATAGGATGTTACATCACCCTGTACAAACCACAATGCTAGTTCCCTATTATGTGCTTGCTGACATTCCTTATAGGTCTTTATAAATTGAAGATGTGTACACAGCTGTGAAATCAAGGTCAGTTTTAAAAGCTAGCTTTAGTTGGCTGGGCGGTACACAGGTGTGAATGGTGTGTACTAAAGCAAAGGCCACTATCACAATAGAGGTTTAATAGACATTTATGACAACATTAAAACTCATACAAAGAGAGTAAATTATTTAAACGTATTTGAAGAAGATACTGAATTGGTTTAATTTTCATCTTTGAAAGCATTGTAGTCGGGAGCAGTTGCGGTTTGATATACGGTTTTGTTTAGAGCGTCACCTGGTATTTAGACCAGTTGAAACGACTCAGTTGGTGAGTTTGGCAAACCACAACCATCACACCCATTTCGCGGCCCGGTGGCGAAATTCTTTACCGTAACCAATATTTGGATAGGCTAGTTAAAATGCGTAATGATAACATCGTAGCGCGGGCGTAGTTCACAGAAAGCTCGCTGTACGCTATACATATTCGATTTACGCACGTTTTATTGTATTATATTTATTGTTAAAACAGATAAGCTTTACTCCGTTACAATCATATCGATTGAAATTCCAATAGCTGTCAGCCAACTCCTCGTGGTGTAATGGCTATCGAACAGGTCCCATGAACAAAAGGTTAATGGTTCGAATCCCGGTATCGTAGAGTTTTGTCTGATATTTTTTCGACATAGGATATAATGTTATGTACGTACAAGTGCAAAACACTTGTATACATACATCAGTTTCAATCCAAATGTTGTTTACGGTAAAAAATATCGCGCACGGTGCGCCATATTCCTTATCATTATCGATCAGCGGTTATCGTTGGCGAGGCCAACGCGCACGCAATATAGAGAAGACCACGTTAAGAATTAAAGCCGACATTAATTAATAAATGTAGTCGACTACTCTTTCACAGTCTAGACCACATCAGAATCATGTCATAAAGTGGCCGTTTTTAAATTGTCTAGACCCTACGTAGCAATTGGCGAGTGTGGCAGATATCCCATTTATGTATATTATATTAGTATGGGAGATGAACGTTTACCAAAGAAAAGTTATGATATGCTTGTTTATTTTGACGAGAGAGGTTCGCGAACGTGGACCACTGAGATCAAATCTATACTTTTTAATCATGGATTTGGACATGTATGGTATAATCAAAGTGTTGGTGACGTTAATATGTTTTTAAGTATGTGTAAGCAACGTATTCAGGATACTGCCCAACAAAACTGGTTTGCCGATATTTCTTCCCTTGGTAAATTAAGGACATATCGTAATTTTAAAAATCAATTATCACCTGAAAAATACTTATCAGTTATTATAAATGTGTCACATCGGCGTTATCTTTCAAAATTAAGATGTTCCAGTCATTCTCTTCGCATTGAAACCGGTAGAAGACATGGAATAGATCCAAATGATCGGACATGTTTAGTGTGTAATGATGGTAACGTAGAAGACGAATTCCATTTTGTTATTATTTGTAACCAATTTAAGACTTTACGTGATAGATACATCTCAACTAAGTACACCAGACATCCAACGCATGAGAAATTCAACCAACTCATGAGTTCTCCAAAAAGCACTGATATTAAAAACCTTGCTCAATTTGTATTTACTGCAATGAAGATAAGAGAAGATATTGAATTTAATTGATTATGTTTTGTATTTATTGCATCTTTTAATGACAGCACAGCAAAGTAAAAATTGTTTATTATGTATGCGTATTTATAATTTTTTAACCAAGTAGTATGAAGGGCCAGAGGCCTATATATACAATAAATAAAATGAATGAATGAATAATCACTATCACAGATCTGACAGGTAATATAACCATCTCAATTCACCCAAAAGACTCCTGTCCATCAGAATTAAATAATGAGGTCATAGTTATACAATTTTGAAAATGGCATGTTGAGAGATGGCAGTTTTTATGATAAGTATGATATTTTCTTAAACAGTGCAGGAACTGATGATGACAAGGTATTAACCTTGCATATTACGATTAAAATTCGAGTGCCTCCCCTTCTTTTTCTACTGTTACCTCTGACTGAAATGGTAAATCGGCCAATGTCATAGAGAAAATAACTAAGGAGGGGGCACTCTTTTCGGAAAGTCCTACTGGTACGGGCTGATACGCCGTCAAGAGCCACGCGGTCAATCCGGTTAATTTAGACTACGTTGCAGTGCCCCGCTTGAAACTTAGTGTATAATGTATATGACTATTTCTGTACGTAATCCAAAAGAGGTTATCAGTCTTACTCTTTAAATAGTGCGGTACAATTGAGTTATAAAAGACTTTGCATCAGTCTAATGAAATCGGCGCGAAAACGAGGTCACGTAATTAAATTGTACAATGATTCCCAATGAACAATTTCCATGGTTTAAAATGCTAATCGCTTTATTGTTTTAATTTTGAAAGAAGTATATGGGGATCAGCAACTCGTGCGATATGTGATGCTTGAATAACTCCATACAAAATATATCTTATCTTTATCAACGACTTTGCTAAAATAGTTAGTCTAGTTTAGCATAGTGGCCACGCTCTAGCGCTTCCACCCACGAATCCCGCGTTCAATTCCTCAACCAACCATATCATTATAGGCCTATGTGGCTGTTTTTTGTAACATACACCTTCCTGCAGCGTTCATAGTTTACCTCGCCGGATCTGAACATGTAGTATTATGGGATAAACGCTGAGGCTGCTGTGCAGTGCAGTGATGATAAACAATTTGATGATTTTATGATGTTATTATGCCATGTAAATTAATGTTTGCCTTGGTCTAAATACTCAAAATTAAAAGAAAGGCTTATCCTGAGTGCAGGTGTGTTTAGCTCAATTGAAAACTGAAGAACGCACAAGTTGAATTTACAAGGAAAAATTTGAACTTCACAAAGCAGAATAACTTTGGGCTCTACCTTCATGACCCTAAGGGATTATGTAATCATGGTAATAGGACTACTCTTCTATTCTCGAGGTACTGATGGTGTCTTTCATGTCTTGCAAGGCATTAACGTTTCGCAATCAAAAAATGGCACAAACCAAGATACGCCTGTAAAGCAAGTTTTAAGAATTTACAGCTCTCCATACCACAAGGCTATATGCAATAATGCAAGACATGTCCCGCGAAGAAATATCACCACGAAGACACACGCAATATAATACGTCTATACGGAATATATTATTGCGAATAAATTTAATAAACACGTGACTAATAGGGTGACGCCATCTTGTAGCCGCCTATATAATGCCTGGCTAATGGATATCTTTTTCGATGCATTTTTCCACAAAATAGCAAAGTGATTTTCTATTAAGCTTACCTTACTAACGATATATATACAAATCACAAAGAGTGAAGACCGTTTACGGTTATTATTTTCCGCCCGGAGACAAATGTCAACACCAAATACCACGCGATATATAGTCCATGTTGTTACAAACGTCATGCCTTGCACACAAAATCACCGAAATGAGTCTTAAATCGCATAATAAACTTGCTGTAATTTCCGTTTCCATTGGCAGATATTTATTTACGCTGGTCAAAGCCTGTATTACATATAATAGGCCATAGGTCAGGGTCAAATAATTCTGTTCCATACAACAAGAAGTATCTTGAAAAAGACATGTATACATCTCACTAAGTTACTTAATAACATGCCTATGCTGTTATACAGTGAAGCGTCCACATCCGGGGATTTTTCTCCGCTGCACTCGCAGGACTAGGTTATACATGAGTCACGTGTTTATTAAATTTATTCGCAATAATATATTCCGTATACCTGACTGTCTATGTAAGATCATTTGTCTATTGAAGACAGTTTTTATCCTGAGTCTGTGTCTTCTGGCAAATGTGTGCTTCCTGAGGCCGTCGGGGAAGTGTTTAGTGGCTCGTGTCTTGGTGTTTGTTAACGTTCCACATTTGCAAGACAAGACTTCAAAAACTCGCCAAAACCGGCAAATGGTTCCATTGTCATTGTCATTAACAGAAGAATCATAAAAGCAGTGGCGTAACCAGAGGGGGGGGGGGGGGGGGGGGGGCTGTCTTTCGGTTCATTTGACTAGAGGAATCATGGAATTATGATGGTCAAAAGTACACTCAAACGGGAAAAAAATCCCGCGCGACGCGCAAATGTGTCACAAAAAATGGAATACTTTGAGCAGAAATGTAGGCCTACCTCAATCATAGCACAAATAAATGTAAGTAGAAAATTCTCGCGTTACGCGCGCATTTATTTCTTAGGGAAAATCTTGTCGGTTCACTCTCATTTCTTGCCCCCACCCCCACCCCCCAATATGAAAAAACCTAGTTATTCTGTTATTTTGGCTATGATTGAGGTACATTCTACTTTAAACAAGCTTCTACCATTAACAACTATTCCATTTTTGGGACACATGTGCGCGTATAAGCGAGACATGTTTCCGTGTTTGTACTTTTGACCATCATAAATCCATGATTCCTCTTGTCACCGACAGTGCCAATCTAAACCGACACGACAGTCAATAGCTCCCCCCTCCCCAACCCCCCTCTGGTTACGCCACTTGTTTATTAAGTTAAAAATAAATCTAAAAAAGTCCCGACCACCCAAGGTCCCCGCTGGTCAGGGTCCCCCAGCGCGAGGGTTGCAATTGATAAGCACATTACCAAAACCACCTCATTCGCAGCAGGTCACTGCACGTTAACACGCATGATTCAAGGTATAAAATCAAAACTATCAGTACATGAAACAGAGATATGGAGATATCGAAATAGAGCTGTCGTCTGCTAACCTTTATAGACTTATCAAAGTCTTTATTTACGCTACATTGTTAATGTTTACGCTAGTTTTCAACCTGTATTCATTCATGTGTGTGTGGATGCATGTTGTATTTTCCCTTTCACAGGGAATATGTTATTTCATTACAACCATGTACTGCGTAGCTATTCATTGGATATAAAGTCATAATGATAGGTTTGGTGATGCGTTGGCTTACGAATAAACACTACAATGCAAGAGCTTGTTGAGCATGTTGAGAGGCTATTAAGCCCGGACGAAACTGTGTCCAAGCTCTGTGTACATGTTTCAAGCCCCACTTGGATTGTCTGAGTTTTTGCCGGACAAACCTTAACCGGATTTTTCTAATCGTCATTAGAGGGCGGTATACACGATTTTTTTCAACATAGCTATTGCCGACGGGTTGGAACCCGATTGTTTATTTTAAATGTATAAATCGTATTCAAATTGGGAACCAGTACGACGCAGGGGGTAATTCTCAAGCTGCCGAAAATCAATGGCTTTCCATATGTTGTTCTCGGCATTTAGCCGGTCCCGTCTGGGTTAAGAATTGTTTTTATCAGATTTGCACGTTGTATCGGAGTCACAGCCGCCGAGAATCTCAGTAGCAGGGGCCTGCCAATGTCTGCGAATCAACTATAGTTACGGACGAGAACGGCGGACTGTCTTATTTTACTGAATACTTTTAGAAGCCTGATCAAGGCTACTTAATAATAAGGCCAACTCGTTTTCTTTGTTTGTTCATTATCATATCTGATAGCATCAAAGTCATAATGTAGCAAATACAAGTTATGAAAGTAATTTTTAAGGAGTCCTAAATGAAAATCAAATAATTAAAAAATGTGCAATTCTCAATTATTTTGGACGCGGGCGGAAAACAGTACGTAAAAGGTCTAAACTCAACATTTATATTAATTGATCTAACACCTCATTATATTTATCAACTTTTTTTTAAAAGTTGAAATTATTGTTTATACATTGGTAGATACGTACGACATCGTTTTGATATATATATTGAGATTTATTTCGCGTAGACCACCTATGCAATCTTAGCCACAATATAATTATTTGTTTCTTTGTTGGGGTGGGTTTTTATTATTATCCTGGATAAAAATCTTAAATGCTATTTTAAGATCAAATAATGCGTGAAATATAATATGCCAATATGGCTATTTTGTAAAGAAGGTGAACTTGTCTTTCTGAGTTCACAAACGAATGTGGCAGATCCCTAGTGCTAAATCACAACAAAAATAAACAATTTATAAACAATCATTTCACAACACCAAAAGCACAACAACAGATGTTGTTAACGGTAAATAATTGTTGGGATATGGATGTTATCTGATGAAGATAACAATTCAGTTTCAGTTTTATTTGTTTTCATCTCGGTAAACATATACAATAACAGTTATTTATAATGTAACATAGGGGTGGTGCATAATATACTGAAGAAAGCAATGTATGGGTGTTATCTACTGAAGAAAGTAGATGTGTCTACTGAAGAAAGCAATGTAATATAGGTATTATCTACTGAAGAAAGCAATATAATATAGGTAATCCCTACCTCTAAAAATAAACTTAAAGGAAATCTGTAAACTGATAGAAGTTAGGCTAATCTTCCTAAATGTAGGTATAATTCCAATGGGGAATTGAAATGTTTGTCATTTGAGCAACTGTAACTTGCCATGAACGCCCTTAATTTCAACTTGTTACGCATAGGTCTAGAGTCTAGACCTGCATTGAATGTAGAAAACAAGCACATTAGAGGGGACTGGTACAGAAATCCACACACACAGACCTATTATAACCATAATTCACTGCACAGATTTGACGTAATATACTGTCAGACTGTTAACGCGGTTAGTAAGAAAGCACATTTTCAAGAAAAATTAGGTTTTGGAACGCATTGTTTTCAGAAAATTGGGGCTTTTCGCGATTTTTGAATTCTCAATAAAATGGGGTGGGGGTCTTTAAAGAGCTGATGCAGGCTCAAAAGGGGGTCCTTAGAGCTAGTAAAGGTAATTAGCCTTGCACTCACAGCCTTAGCGATCTTCCCTGACCACATAGCGGTTTGCAATAGGTACCAAAAATTAAACATGGAACCGCTAAAAATCAACTCTCGTGGCCATAGCTCACTTACACTTGAAGCTATTAGCGAAGTTGAAAAGCACCCTCAAGTAGCTTGAGACCTACTGAATGATTCCCAGTTTTCAAAACTCTAATAGCTTCATTTTGCAGATCTTGTCACTGGTTTTAGTATTTTCGAGAAAGAAAAATGGGATCAGCAAGGAGCAAATTACTATGTTATTGCACATGCATTTGTCATAACTATATTCCTCTCAACTCTTGGGAAAGCACCAAAGTTAGCATTGGACAGCAGGGTTTCTGTCTATGCAAGGCCTTATGCACACGGTCAGTATAGGCTGTGTCAACAATTCAGTGACGGTTGTAAACATTTTATATCATAAGATTCCACACCAGTAATTAATTTCAGTCCTTGCCGAAGTCAATCAAACTTTTGTTGTTGTCAGCTGGGCATCCTGTGGCCCAATGATTACAGGATTAATCAGAAATGGTACTTATTGCTCCCAAATGATTTTAATGATTTTAAAAGTTGTGATTTAATCCTGATTGTAGGACTATTACATAATACCAAAGTGCAAAAATAAATATTTTCAATGGATTTTGTAGGTTTTTTGGATGCATTTTGATTGTAAATGTTCTGGTTATATTTTCAACTTTTTCTGATAAATGAGGGCGCGCTACACCAGTTGTCCAACTCTGGGAGCTAATTTATCAGAACTTTCAGGGATACCATATTGTTTTGAGCAAATGATCAAAGATATCATGAACTTTAAGGAAAATGTCAAATTGAAAAATCCAGTCGCTTTATAAGCGAGGAAATGGGCTTTTTGTAACAACCATTTAACGTGATTGTGATTTATTTAACGTGTAAACCTATGGGGAAACCATGCATTTAGTGGCGTGAATTCATAACATAAACCGTCGCTATGTATTATGGGATACACGCTAAGACTGCTGTGCCTTGCACTGTAGAAACGTGGCGTTTGATCAACAATCGAGTTTTAGTTTGTCGGTGATAACCAAATAACTGAAATAATCACCGTGTGCCCACTAGAAATACGTCTAATTGTTAAAGGAGGTGTCCCGCAAGCATAAACGTGTGCATTATATGTTAGAAAAATAACTATCGAGCCCAACTTTTGTAATTATATAGAACAAAACACCACACTTATGACAAAAACAAATAAAAACAGCAATCTCTCAACATGCACTTTTTAAAATTCGCGGCGATCGAAAGTCCCAGTGTCATAGTTATACAATGCACATGCGCAAATTTGAGCACCGATACCCATGACGTCATCGACACCGGGACTTTCGATCGCCGCGGATTTTAAAAATTGCATGTTGAGTGATGGCAGTTTTTATTCAGTTTTGTGACTAGTATGGTGTTTTGTTCTATATACTTACGTAATTTCGGCTCGATAATTATTTTTCTAACAAATAATGCTCAATGTTGTGCTTGCGGGACCCTTCCTTTAATATACAGACACAGAGAGAAGGTGAAGGTGGAGAGAGCGAAAGATACAAATCAAATGAAGCGTGAATTACCTTTACAACTTTTTTCATCGGGTTACATCGTGGTGAGTGACAAAAATTGCCATAGTGAAAAGTGATCCTGCTATAAAAAAATTAAAAATTTGAAATTTGGAATATGGCTTCCTTCCCATATTAGTATTCAATCGACGTATGACTTATGTGATTTAAAAAAACAAATTTATTAACACCTATTATTATTATCAGTATTACAAAATCGTTTGTAAAACAGTCGCCAGCTCAATTTTTACCAATGAGGACATTTTTAGAGTTGGTGGCTGCAGAGAGACGGTGGAGAGAGCGAAAGATAAAAATCAAATGAAGCGTGAATTACCTTTCAGTAGACCATCCAAAGGCAATAAATGTGCTTTAAAAAAATGCATCACGGCATTTTTTTGTTACAGCTCTACATTTAGGCTAAATTAAGTGCTTAAACAGTAAGGTTTCCAATGAAGGGGGGTGACAAAAATAGAAATCGTTTTTTAGGCCATTTTCAGCATAAAATGACCGTTTTTGGGCAAAAATCAGATTTTTGTGTTTTTTGGTGCAATTCATATCTTTGAACAATGTACTATCCACCAGTAATCAGTTTGACCTGATTTAATGTTTAGTTAAGGAATAATCCGTAATTAAAGCTGCTTAAATATAAAGAAAATAAAAGCATAAGGGAGTACAAAAGGGCACTTTTCTCAGTTTTGTAGTTGTATTTGCCACTTATATTCGCTAGTTGCTTAATCTGTCATGCGATGATTGAATAAATCAGCAAACTAGTTTGACATGGTCTATGACATTTATAGATAGTTTTATGATGACAAGTATGGTAAAATTCAACATTATAGGGGTATTCCATGGTTATTTACCATAAAGGTGTAGAATCGTTATAGTGACTTAGAGGTGTATTTAAGGGAGTGTCTTCTGTGCACTCACAGGACTCCCAAACCTACTTTTTGAACCTCTTTTCATGGTCCTAAAACATATTCAGGGTTTTACCAAAATTAATGTTAGTATGCTAAGGGGTTATTGAAAATGGCGTCCAAAATGGCCGCCAAAAGGGTCAAATTTCGTAAATGTATGATAAAAGTATACTTTTTAACAACGGTAATACTTTGAGTTACTCGGTATGTATGTAGTAACTCATATCCAGTACTTTTGCATTGTTAAAATAAATTAAATCAAGATGGCCGCCAAAATGGCCGCCAAAATGGCCGCCCTAATTGTAAAAATAGCGTATAACAGCGTACATTGCATCATATATACCATGTTCTAAACTGCTAAACTAATGCTTTTAGATAAACGACTCACCTCTGTGAAAGTTTTGAATATTTATCGCATTCTAAAATGGCTGCCAGACGATTAGAACTGATATTAAATGACCTAAAACAGGTGGTTTACATTATAAAAATAACATGTAAAACAATGTAATACCTATACCGCAAAAGCTAATGAAACAGCATTCATTATATTTCTATGATAAAATGTGATATTTTTAATATTTTAAAACATCCAAGATCGTCGACGAAAAAGTTAATCATTGAATAACCCTGGGTGATCATTTAATGACCCCAACTCACCATTAAAAGACCGGAGCCGTCATCTAACACAAACCCTACATGACCATGTATTGACTCGATACAAGTGATATTGTAATAAACCTAAGTGACCATTGACATTTGTTTAATGACTCCAAATGATCCGAGTGATCATTTCAATACCCCGTGAGATCATTTAATGACCCTAGGTGAAAGGTTAACGACACCGAGCAATCATTAAATGACCCGGATGGTCGCTTAATAACCCCAGGTGATCATTCAATCAACCAAAATGTACGATGACAGTGTAGTTTTAACTATAGGGTGTATGTATTAAACTCTCATCCAGCACGTTTGCATTGTTAACATACTTTGAATCCTAGATGGCCGCCAAAATGGCCGCCTAAACATAAAAATAGCCAATAATAACAGCATATTTTGTATCATATTCATCAAATGATTTAAGGCTACCAGATGGACTCCATTAACTACCAATTGGTCAGAAGAAAATAGCAAGATGGCTACCAAATTGATTACAATATGGTCAGAAATAGCTGATTGGACCTTATCTACTATACATTTTCGCTATCTACCAGTATCCAACTTTCTAAACAGATAAGTTAGTGATGTAATGGGGATAATTATGATGGGCTTCAAAACCCTACCTTATTATTGAAATATCCAAAAGGATCATCAATCACTAATCCCAATCGCCACCAAGTATGCATAGGTAGTTGTATGAATCCATCAATGACCTTATTAATCAGATATCCTTTATATTACTTACTTAATTGATTGGGGTCATATCGGTATCACTCGCGGTCTGTAGATGATCACCTAGGTTAATCAAATAATCACTCGGGGTCATTAACTGATCCTTTTGGATCATTGAATGGTCATTTGGGTTAATAGAATGATCACCTTGGGTAAGTAAGCGAACGTCCGGGTCATTATATGATTTCTTGGGGTCATTACGCTATCACCTAGGGTCATTAAATGATCACTCAGGATCGCATTGGGTCATTGAACAGTCACTTTGTGTCAATGGTCACCAAGGGTTATCAAATTATCACTTGGATCGAGTCAATAAATATTTTGGGGTCATAAATTTATCCCTTGGTGTTACTGGATGACAGTTTGGGCGGCTTGAGTAATCACATGATGGATTGGGCCATAACATATCACTTGGTATCATTAATGAATACTCAAGAGTCATTACACGGTCCATTTGAGTCATTACACGATCCAGTTGAGTCATTACATGGTCAATTGGGGTCATTGAATGATCACCTGTGGTTATTAAGCGACCAACCGGGTCATTAAATGATTGCTTGGTGTCATTAACTTATCAGCTAGGGTCATTAAATGATCCCCTGGGGTAATGAAATGATCACTCATGAAGTCATTAAACAATCGCTTTGTGTCAATGGTCACTTAGATTTATTACAATATCACTTGGATCGAGTCAATAAATGGTCATGTAGGGTGTGTTAGATGACGGCCCCGTCATTAAATGGTGAGATGGCGTCATTAAATGATCACTCAGGGTTATTCAATGATTCACTTTTTCGGCGACCATCTTGCACATTTTAAAATATTAAAAATATTACGTTTTATCATAGAAATATAAAGAATGCTGTTTCATTAGCTTTTGCGGTATAGGTATTACATTGTTTTATGTTATTTTTATAATGTAAACCACCTGTTTTAGGTCATTTAACATCAGTTCTAATCGTCTGGCAGCCATTTTAGAATGCGATAAATATTCAAAACTTTCACAGAGGTGAGTCGTTTATCTAAAAGCATTAGTTTAGCAGTTTAGAACATGGTATATATGATGCAATATAGCTGTTATACGCTATTTTTACAATTAGGGCGGCCATTTTGGCGGCCATCTTGATTTAATTTATTTTAACAATGCAAAAGTACTGGATATGAGTTACTACATACATACCGAGTAACTCAAAGTATTACCGTTGTTAAAAAGTATACTTTTATCATTCATTTACGAAATTTGACCCTTTTGGCGGCCATTTTGGACGCCATTTTGAATAACCCCTTAGCATACTAACATTAATTTTGGTAAAACCCTGAATATGTATTAGGACTATGAAAAGAGGTTCAAAAAGTAGGTTTGGGAGTCCTGTGAGTGCACAGAAGACACTCCCTTAAATACACCTCTAAGTCACTATAACGATTCTACACCTTTATGTTAAATAACCATGGAATACCCCTTTAATGTTGAATTTTACCATACTTGTCATCATAAAACTATCTATAAATGTCATAGACCATGTCAAACTAGTTTCAGTAGTTTGCTGATTTATTCAATCATCGCATGACAGATTAAGCAACTAGCGAATATAAGTGGCAAATAAAACTACAAAACTGAGAAAAGTGCCCTTTTGTACTCCTTTATGCTTTTATTTTCTTTATATTTAAGCAGCTTTAATTACGGATTATTCCTTAACTAAACATTAAATTAGGTCAAACTGATTACTGGTGGATAGTACATTGTTCAAAGATATGAATTGCACCAAAAAACACAAAAATCTGATTTTTGCCCAAAAACGGTCATTTTATGCTGAAAATGGCCTAAAAATCGATTTCTATTTTTGTCACCCCCCTTCATTGGAAACCTTACTATTTAAGCACTTAATTTAGCCTAAATGTAGAGCTGTAACAAAAAATGCCGTGATGCATTTTTTTAAAGCACATTTATTGCCTTTGGATGGTCTACTGTTTACAAAAATAGCCCTCGGATTGATTTTCTGAATCCCTTGGAAAAATCGTCGTTTGAATAGATTCAGTGCTACAAAATCGCCAGAAACAGTCGCCAGCTCAATTTTTACCAATGAGGACATTTTTAGAGTTTGTAGCTGCAGGGTTTCAGGCAGGCCCGTAAAAAAGCAGGATTTTTTTAGGGGGGCGTATTTTCGTATAAAGTTCGCCCCCAATTTTTTTTTTAGTCATCGCAGACAATTTTGAGATCGGGGGGGGGGGGGGAGGGGGGTGGGGGGGGGGTGGTAGGACATTTGTTAGTTCAAAACGGAAAAAAAAAATGCTTTACACAATGGGAAAGGGGCGTTTTCCGAAATATTGGGGAGGGGGGGGGGGCGTTTTCACAAATAAAGGAACATTAGTACAACAAAATATACATTGGTACAAAAAAAAAAGGTACAGTGAGTGGTACAAAAAAAAGGACTTTTTCAGATTTGCCCCTCCCCCCCCTGGTTACGGGCCTGGTTTCAGGATTTCTGTATCTGGCCCCAAGTACGATTTAACTTTTTTCGTCGGGTTACATCGTGGTGAGTGACAAAAATCGCCATAGTGATAGTGATCTTGCTATAAAAAATCAAATTGGAATATGGCTTCCTTCCCATGTAAGTATTCAATCGACGTATGACTTATGTGATTTAAAAAAACCATAATTTTATATTAGACATATCATTTTTTTCTCCTATAATGAAATGTGATTGATTAAAATATACTTCCCTGCACTCATAATTCTATCTTGTCTGTATTTTACGGGGAAAAAATCACATAACTTAACTAAATTATCATAATGGAAATCTGCTTCCCATGTAAGGAATTTTTCAACATATTATTTGCTTCGATGTCCATCATAAAGCGTTCAGTTGCGATCGCTGCAGTAAACACTGTAAATGGCTTTAAAGGGACACGGAGAGATGTTCTGGAGGCGCGCGCCCTTAATTTTGATAAAAACTGAGATTTGTACATTTTACAATTGTAATACATGTATGAAGTTTAAAAATCGGCCCTCTTTGTACAACAAAACGTCAAATCAAATATTCTGATCTACGGCTGTACATGTAGATCCTAAGTTTTGGGTTGTTTTGACCCATAATGGGGTTATTATTGTAAAAGGATGACCTCGGTCGTATGGTTATTTTGACCCAGGTGAACGTTGTCAAGATCCCTCGGGGTCATTTTGCCGATGACGATACCGTGGCGTATTGATACCGAAGTATTGACTATCCGTCTTAAACATAAGCAATGGAAATTTAAATTCAAGATTGAGCATTAACATAAAATAAAATGTGTTTGCATTATTATGAAATAAAGATAATAATGTGACCAAATGCAGCCCAATTGTTGAACTTTATAATGACTTGCACTTTAGAACTATCTGACACACGGGTGTGCATCGGCTTCTATAAAATTAACACCATGGAAAGTAGATTTCGTAAGGATTTATATATCAATATTATTAACATCATTAATTCAAGACGTCACTCACTTAGTGGATTGTTCACAAACCAGATACATGCATTATATTAATGAAGTTAATTAGGAAAGTACCGGTATGCAAACAGCAAAATAAAATGATGCTTGAAACAATCTATAACTAAATATCATTATTAATTGGGCAGTAATTAGGTTAATTTGGCCCAGTAATTGGGTTAATTTGACCCAGTAATTGGGTTAATTTGACCCAGTAATTGGGTTAATTTGACCCAGTAATTGGGTTAATTTGACCCAGTAATTGGGTTAATTTGACCCAGTAATTGGGTTAATTTGACCCAGTAATTGGGTTAATTTGACCCAATAAAGTAACCCCATGCCAAAGGAGTCGTTTCATTCCGACCCCAACATGGGGTTATATTTTAACCACTGCCAAAGGGGTCATTTCATTTAACCCAAAATGGGGTTATATTTTGACCACAACGGGGTTACTTTTTGACCAAGTACGGGGTCTTTAGAATAACCCCGACCAATTGGGTCATTTTGACCCCGTCCGGGTAGTGTGCATAGTTGATACAGGAAACGGGGTCCCGGAGTTCTTAGTGTGTAGTTTTACTGCTATTTACACGTTAACCACGAAAACAGTATAAAACATGGGTTTCATGAGACATTGTATCGTAAATACAGGTCGGGCGGATCGCAATTTTGATACAAGAGGGATTGTGGAGAATAGTCAGGCAAATGCCACGAATTGTTATAGAATGACGAAAGGTCGGAAAGCTAATAAAAAGCTGATGGACAATGATGATGATGATAGGTATATTACTTTATGTAATGGGTTTAAGGTACAGATTGTACATGAAGGAGATCCTAAAACCGGGAGATTTGATGGTAAGGATGTTGTTGATGTTGTTAATAAAGAATATTTGGGTAGTGATTTATCATAGAGTATGTGTTCGGAAAAGGTTGTGAGTGAAAATGTTGTGAGTGTGAAAAGTCGGGAACGGTTGGTTAACGGGACAATTGGAGAGTCACAGGTAAATGTTTTGGAGGAAATTACTTGTGTGAATGACTTGGGAATAATTGATGGTGATGGTGATGCAAGTGGGAAACAGCATGATGTGGATGTCAAGGTGCATTTTTCCAGAGTCACAGTTGAATAATGTCATGGGGTGTCATGATGTTGCTGGGCAGGAATCTGGAAATGCTGTGGATTGTGGGGGTGAAAGTACAAAGGTTCATTGTTCAGAAATTGGTGTGAATATTGACAGGGAAGTGGCTTGTAATGTGGTTGCAGAGAATGTCGAAGAAAGCCAAAAGATTAGAAACAAGTTATTGTGTGAAATTCCTGTGGTGAAATGTCGGGGTAACAAAGTTGTAGGGGACAGTGTGGTGAGGACTGGAAATGGTTGGGAAAGGGCGGTGGTGAATGTAGTTCATTGGATAGGTAGTCAGATACTAGAGGAGAAGAAACCTTCAGGACTTGATAGGTCACAGATAAGAGTGGGTAAAAGGTTGAAGTCTGTCATGGTCACAGAGGTCAGGGTTGTCAGGCGAGTCGAGCTGAAGTCCAAATTAAGGCGTTGGGCTCAATGGAATAGAAGGAAAGGGGACAAGTATTTGGGCGCGTATCCGGTGCGCTTAGGATTTGGCGCGCGCATGCCATGCGACTGGAGGCGCAGGAAAAAGTGTGTAAATATATCATGTGTGATTAGTAAATGCCAAGCAGGGCGTAATAAATTGATATTCTAACCACCAAATGCTATGGGATCTCAATTAAAATTAAAAGACATTCCATTTAGATCATGAACTCTATAATATTTAAAAACACGAGGGTTTCGATAACGAAGGTTGTAATGATTATCGAATGACGCAATATTTTAGTTCATTGAAATATGATTTTGTATATTTATGACGAATAACATACGCTTAGGATAGACAAATGCTATCTTAAAATGCTATTAATATAGCATTCGCCAAAAGAGGGGGGTAATGTCAGGGTCCAAGGTTATAAATAGACTATTATACGCAACGCAATGCGCAATGCAACGCAGTACGCGGGCGTCGTGACAACGAGGCAACAGCAGGGCGCAGGAAACAGGGAAACAAAACAAAGAAAGGCAGAAGGAAATACGACGGAAACAGAAGAGCCCAGGAAGATACCTCATGGAGTTACAATAAACTCAGAGAACTTGAGAACTGTAGGCCTACTATCAATGGTACCTCTGCGGCAGATGCATATCATGAAAAGTGGATAACTGTTTGAACTGTTTGAACCTTACTTCGAAGAATATGCGGCAGATTCATAACAGGACATTGACAAATGGAGAACTGTCTTGATATTTATACGTCGGAGTTGGATGGCAAACCGCCGTACCTGAAACAAATACGAACGATAAGTGCACTTAATCTTCTTCTGTAATCAGTGATCACTGACCGCGATAGCGCATTGCTTTGCCAATTTCATCATATTATGCTATATCTGTTATATTAAAGTGTTGTTAATTTAAAGTCTGTCTAGAGTAAAGTGTTTCAGTGAACTCGAGCTAACTCGGCTCGTGACAGAGGGGTGAGATTTGATATCATTTTTGGCTCTAAAGGAGTTTCTCGAATTGATTTTAAGGGCACATGCGCGCGTTGTGCAAACAATTTGACCGTCAAATGAACCGACAGTGGCACTCTTAAACAATTTGGATACACCTGTATGATGAATTTGTGTGGAGGTCCGCCGGAAGCGATAAAAACAGTGTGAGGAAACGCGTGTCAAGTCCAGACCGTGTGACCAGGGTTAACTAATTTTCAAACGAAAATACAGGGTGATCAAAATGTGTCAATTTTCACATAAAAAACTATATTCTGTGTGGACAGTATGACATAAATTTATATAAATGTTGTTTGTTCAAATGAAACACTTAAATAAAGTTTCTTTCTACCTTTCTGGTAGAAAGGTACAATTCATTCAAATTTTATTATACAGGGTGTCCAAAAATGAAGAAAACAAATTCGGCTGATTACTTACAACCTCATTTCTGTATTATGAATTGATAACAATGTTATGCCTGGCACTAATTGCACTGACATCTTGCTAACATAGTTAAAACTGTTGATCTATAGAAATCAGCATTGGATATTGAACAATTTGAAAATGATATACTAGTAGGGTGACGGCGAAAAGTGATATTATTGTGCGGATTTGGTGGATAAAATAAGCACTTCCTAGGTAATTAGTATCAATATAATTAGCAAAGATTATCTAAAATATTAAGGAACATTCAACATTAGGTCCAACTTCATTAAAACACTGCAGATATATTGCCCCCCCCCCCCCCGAGTTACCATTTGAAATGGGTAATAATCTGCCGTTGATACATTTTTAGATAGTATTTGTTGTATGTAATTAATTAGTAATATTAATTAATTGGGGATGTAATTAACACTAATTAAAGTTTTGTTATTACAATAATGATACTAATCACACAAAATAATAATTCAATGAACTTATATACACAAGGTTTAATCATTTATTTTGCCCATCCCATTGGAAATACATAGCATGCATCCTCACACGCGTGCATCCTCAACCGCCTTCACCCTGACTAATTGTAATTTAACGAGTTATCTCAACTTGATTTATACATTTTTCTTATAGATACTATTAAAGCAATAAATTATCTTCCTAATGAGACTAAATATACTCAATAGTGATGTATGGTTTGAAAAATATAAGCATTTGAATGGCAAATAAGCGAAAAAATGTGACAAATCCACCCTTTTTAGGGTCCCAACTTAAAGAATGTTACCAAGGGCGATTACGGTTACATTTCCTATCTCGTCGGACGTGTAGTCTCTTCAAAGCGGTCGTTTGGAAAATCGAGCAGGCTACCCTACGGTACTTTCAAACAAAATTGGGAGCACGTGTGGTCTAGTGGATAGCATGCCGGTCTCACGATGCAAAGGTTGTGAGTGTCAAAAGAAGACCTCGGATCCTCTTTATAACACGGTTCACACAAATAATATCCTTAGAACCTACCACACAGTGACTAATAATCAATGGATACTCAGACGGTCACAACAATCAAGATGTTATTTTGATCAAATTATATCATAGATTTATTAAATATTGAAAAAAGCAAACAAACAATTGTATACATATAACAAGTACTGCAGTACAAGAAAATTAATGAACGCGAGCCGGCAATCGTAGTCGTGGGCAACCTGTGTTTCCCGTGAAATCAGGATATCAAAATGTTTATTGTTTAGCTCACGGACTTGTAGTTGTCTTGCGTCTTGTCTTGCGTCTTGTCTTGCGTCTTGTCTTGCGTGGATGTCTTGATTATATGGCCATTGTTGTTTCTCGTTGTTCTCAGTGTCGTGGAAAATACGTTGTCGCCGTCGATGTCAAAACTCGAAAATATAACTCTCCAAAACTCCAAAACGGCTGTATAAATTACAAGACGGGAACATTCACAAATACCAGTTCGCTTGAACTAAATGTTCACATTTATATGCATTGGCATAATATAATCCACTGACGAATAGTCTGTATATCTACATTATTTACTGTCCATTATAATGTAAATGTAACCATTTCTTTGATGTATCCACATGGCCTTTTATCATAAACGCATTGACAAACTTGAATATTTCTCAACTCACAAGAGCCTTAACCTAATGATGAACAATACCATAATCAGATTGAATAATGTATACTAAATGCTATCAAGTTGATGAACTCCAAAATGAATCGGTTTTGGATATGATGCCAAAATCTAACTAGTTTCAAATACATTATCAACACAACATTAAATTAACCAATACAAGAGTGTTTCATCTCTTGCTTTAAATAACATCACTCTGCCGAAAATTAATAACTAATAATTTTCCAGAAACAAAATTTGGTGTATATAATATGATACTGAAATTGACTTAAATTTCACCAAATATTATTTAAAATAATATCTAATCATAATATTATTATACACTCAGAATAAAGATATTTACTTACACGAAAACTCAAATAAAACTGCACCATGTCGTAAGCTGTTAAGTCATCCTTTTTGTCTTCCCTCTTTTTGGTTACAGCACACAATTTACAGTTTCATGCATAACATTCTTGGCAATTCCAATACACAGCACATAAGAAGTTGTGATTTGACTTCAACTGAAAAATGCCTAAAATCGCCCTGCGGAATGTATTTCTCTCATGGAAGGTGGCTTGTATATAGGTAGACTCGACTTATAAACTATTTGACATAGTGTACGTTTGGTGACGCATAAACTTCGCCACACAAACGGGCGGGATAGGAGCTACACTGTTTACCATACATGTGTATCCTACCAGGTCTTAGATTCATCTGCCAAGAGAAACTGTCTCCCCACACAGAAGAAGTCCAGCTAATCTAAATATCAATATAGCTTTTTATGCACCACTGAATCAGACCAACAATGCCAGTGTTGTGTTGTGACATAACACTGATCATTGCCTGATCCATTAGAAAATCAATAAGGTTTGTTCCTCATTGGTCATAAGTATTTCTGGAGGGAAAAAAAACTTATTTTACTCATGACAGTGAGTTCTAGCCCCACTACAGCCAACTTGTTTGTATATCCTTGGGCAAGGTACTTAGTCTCAATTGCTTCGTCGACCCAAGCAGGATTGCAGGATGCAATGATCGTCAACTCTTCAAACTTGTTGACCGTCTGTCAAAACCATCTACAGCTCCTGTTTTACCTGATCATGAGTGCAGAAAAACTCTAGCAAATGATTTTTCAGCATTCTTCCATGGTAAAGTTAGAAAGCTGCGCGACACGCTTGATAACATGAAATGTATTGCTGTTTCCTCCATTGAGATTTCTGAATCGACCAACAGTTCTTTCGCTGCTTTCGGTCATGTTTCCACTGATGATGTACACAAAATCATCACCAAATCTGCAAACAAGTCATGCGCTTGGGATCCTTTTCCAACTGATCTTCTCAAGAAATGCCTTGATCCTCTACTTCCGCATATCACACGAATCATCAATTCGTCGTTAAATTCTGGATGTATGCCAGAAATGATGAAAGTTGCGCAAGTTGTTCCCTTGATCAAGAAACCAAAGCTTGATCGAAATGAACTGAAGAACTACAGACCGATCTCAAACCTCAAATTCATCTCTAAAACTATTGAGCGAGCAGCTTCAGCTCAACTTGCCACTTATCTGCAGGACAACAACCTTCATGGACATAAGCAGTCTGCGTACCGAAAGTTCCATAGTACGGAGACTGCGCTGCTACGAGTTCAAAACGACCTTCTATACGCAGTTGACAAGCATCAAGAAGCTGTGCTTATTCTATTAGATTACTCCGCGGCATTTGACACCATCGACCATCAGATCCTCATCAAACGTTGCGTGATCGCTATGGAATTACCAGTACCGCCCTTGAGTGGTTTTCCTCTTACCCAAGTGGACGTGTCCAGTCAGTCAACATTATATTAAAGGGGTTTTGTCTGATGATATTTTTCTGACAGAGGGAGTCCCACAGGGTTCTGTATTGGGACCACAGCTCTTCACCATGTACACTGCCCCTTTGGGTGACATCATTGAAGCTCATGGTATAAACTATATGACTTACGCTGATGATACCCAGCTCTACTTAGTACTTAATCGTTCTGACAGATCAACAGCTATTCGCAAACTGGAGCAATGTGTTCATGATGTCAAAGCCTGGTCGATACACAATAAACTAATGCTGAATGACTCTAAGACAGAAGTTATATTTGTAAGTTCCAAATTTGTGAAAACTCTGACCTTCCCTAAAATTAAAATCGGTGAATCTGACATAGAAATTGCCAGTGCAGCTAGAAATCTTGGTGTTATTTTTGATAAGTCCCTGGAAATTAAAGGTCATGTCTCGAACATTGTTCGCGCGGCCTCTTTTGCCATTTACAAGATCGAAAAGCTCATCAAATATCTTGATCGCGAGTCAACTGAGCGACTTGTCCACGCCTTTGTGTCATCAAGACTTGACAGCTGCAATAGCCTATTGTATGGTCTACCTGAATACTAAATTGCAAAATTACAACGAGTGCAAAATTCTGCTGCCCGACTTGTGTCACGGTGCTCAAGGCGTGACCATATGAAGCCGATTCTTCGTGAGCTTCACTGGCTCCCTGTTCAGCAACGTTTACAATACAAGATAGCTTTGCTCACATTCAAGGCATTAAATAATATGGCACCAGCATATATCACAGAACTCTTAACTAAATACACTCCCGGGAGAACCCTTCGCTCTTCTACTCAAAATCTTCTTCACATCCCGGCTACAGGAAACACAAAAGTTTACAGTAACATAACCTTTGCGATCATAGCACCAAAGATTTGGAACAGTTTACCATCATATATTCGCTCAATGTCATCTCTTGGCCAATTTAAAAAGTGTCTCAAGACTCATATCTTTAAGTCCATACATAGTGTTTGATTGTGTAAAGTATACACTGTAAATTGGGTGTTTAGATCCTAAACACAAAGCTAAACACTATCTTGAAGACACTTTCTAAACATGTTTAATTACTAAACATGTTTAGATGATTATCATCTAAACATGTTTACAACCTAAACACTAATGCTAAACACTAGTTTGACTACACTTTCTAAATATGTTTAAATGCTAAACATGTTTAGTGTCATCATAAATGTTTAGCACTGAAACATGTCCATCACTTCAATGTTTAGAAAGCAAACATTTTAAGATGATCAAATGTTTAGATTCTAAACATGTTCCGTGGCAGTGCATGCAATCAGGCTTTGTCAGTGGTTGCTATGGCCGTCAACATGTTAGGTTGTGGTCAAAAGTTATAAGAAGTTGATGTGATATTGTTGGTAAGATGGTTAGATCCTATACTTAAATTCATCAAACTATTCGCTCATCATAAATGTAGATCACGGCATATGCTGTATTGAAGTTAAGTAAGCTTAAACTATTACACACACACGATGAGCATAACAATTGATACTACATGTATAGGCTCTCACCACCTTACCTCGTAACGTCTCACCAACTCACTGAACAACATTTGTGACCATAACATATTTGACGGCCTCCCACGTGACATCACAGTTCTATTTGGTTCAATTTGAGATGGAAAATCTGATTTTCCATCCCAATTTACTAAATACGATGCCCACTTAGTGAAATCCAAAATGGCGACAGTCGCTAACATGACCCAATACGTTCAACCAATAACATTCAATATTGTTCGTCACGTGTTCAACAGATGTTTAAATGCTAAACGCCTGATAACCTAAACATGTTTAGGTAGTATTTACTTCATATAACGTGTGTTTAATTACTAAACGTATATGGCCTAATGTGTTTAGCAAGTGTTTCGACTAGCAAACGTTTAGACTTTAAATATGTAATGCTAAAGAATTAAACATGTTTTGTTAAGTCGAGTATGTTTAATTGCTAAGCACCTATCAAGTGCTTAGCAATTGGACACAAGCGCTCAGAAAGTAAACATGTTTAGATGTTTAATTTCAAAACACTCAATTTGCAGTGTATTGTCAACTATTGTGCAGTTCCTGTATGTCTCTCATATTTTGTTTTTGTTTGTATTTTATGTATTGTACTTTTATCTTTGTATTTAAGCGCTTTGAGAACTTGTTGTAAGGCGCTATATAAGTATTTTGTATTATTATTATTATTAAGCGAGATTGGGGAGCTGTTAGGGGATATTACAATCTAAGTGCTGATACTGTGTGCGCCGTATCGGTAGCCTGGTAAATGAAGCGAAATGATATGTGACGATTTCCTAATGGCAGCAAAAAACAGTGGTTCGGAAGTCACGTAAAAATGGTGGTCCCGTGCATCGGAAGAGCAATACCCGAGCACGTTAAAAGGTTACAGACTCTTTCGTAAAGAGTAGGGGATCATCCCAGTCTGTATCTGTTCACACATCTAACGGACCCCAATGGAAATACGCTAATGAGCTTATTGGGTTATCCAGGGTCGTAGGACCCAAAAAATCTAAAATCAAATCAAATCATTCACTCTAAATAGTCCCACTTCAAAATTCAGCGGTCTAAAATAGGGTTTTATATCACTAATTGTGTACATATACCAATGGGTTTCTATTGCACCCTAAAATGTACCTTCAGTTGTTTGATGCCACAAGGTGCAGTGAGTCTGCTTCGTTTCTTTCAGCAAAATAAAATAACTGTGTGTGGCTCACTGCACTTTGTTAAAACCATCTCAATGCTAATTATATTGCTTTGTAACAACCCAACAAGTATATAAGTGTACTTTCAGTTTCTTTATGCTTAATTAATAGAAGGTCCAATGGTGAGCCTGTTTCGCTTTTTTAAACATTTCAAATGTGATAAATTGAGAAACGGGCTCACTGCACTAGTGTTAAAAGCATTAAAGGGACACTAAGAGATGTGTTGGAGGCTGCGCCCACAATTATGATAAAAACTGGGATCGGTATATTTTTACAATTGTATTACATGTATGAACTTACACCTACAGTATAAGGATCAAGAAAAATCAAAATACGGATCTAGCCGAGACAGTGTCCCCCCCCCCCCCCCCCCCCCCCCCCCCCCCCCCCGCAGCACGTCTAATAAATAACGCGAACCAACAAAGTTCATTTTTATTGCGGAATGCACTTCTTCAACATTCAAATGGGTAGATGGCTACAAGTAACCGGACAAGACAACACGTACCTACTCCAGGAAGTTTTGGATGGAAACAGACAAACGGATTCATACCCCCCCCCCCCCCCCCCCCCCCCCCCCGGAGATAAATAAAACATTCTATATTTCTTTTGTAAGGATATAGGTCAATAGCTATAAGGTTTGCTTGGAATTTGCCACATGTGGGCTAGTTTTATCAAGGTTTCAGTCGCTACGCGTGTCCAGTTGTAGCATCGGGACTTTTATGTAGCATCAAAATGTAAACATTGGATAGTTTTGTGAATGGTAAGTGTGATTGTAATTATTTCCTAATGTTGCTTGTATGTCTGTATTTATTAATGAATTTTTATTGAAAGGGAAACACTGAATCAGAATTTCTTTTCATGTTATGATATTAATTTTGAGTCACGGACGCCATAATAATGTGGCGTCCATGTAGCATCGGGCATAGCATGGGCAATATTTTGCATTGGGTATCGTTATAGTTCGTTGAAATTGTAATTACTTTATTATTTTTTTTGTAGAATCACATCATTAATAAACTTTGAAGTTAATAATGAATTAGTGTTTGCCATTTTAATGTTAATATAGCTTATCAATACGATGCTGCATGGACACCATGTCCATGTAGCATTTCATAAAATTTGCGTAATTAGACTAAAACAATTACCCCATTCGCAATTATCCATCACCCAAAACATTGCCTAAATTTTACTACACTTTACAGAAAAAATAGGCATATTATGAGATATCTAATGAAATGTATTAATACACAATGCTACATGGACACCATTTCCACTTCGCAAGACCAACGCTTCATCAAAGAGCAGCACAGCAAACTCTGATGGTAACAAAGACACTTTAAAGAGACGCAACGTTACCATCCCTTATGTGTCTGGCCTCTCTGAGAAAATTCGCAGAATTTTCAGAGACTACCAGATATCTGTTGCCTTCAAGCCCACCAACACACTGAGGCAGAAGCTTGTCCACCCTAAAGACAAACCCCCTAAAGATCAACTGAGCAATATTGTGTATGGCATTCAATGTAAGGACAAGGACTGTGAGGATGTGTACATAGGCGAAACAAAACAAACTCTGGCTAAACGCATGTACCAGCACAGACGACCAAGCTCTGGCTGCGGAGACTCGGCCGTGTAAACTCATCTCAACAGCACCCATCACACATTTGACAATAAGGAGGTTCTGATCTTGGGCCGAGAATCGCGGTGGTTCGAAAGAGGGGTTAAGGAAGCGGTGTATGTGAAGCGAGAGGAGCCAACTCTCAACAGAGGAGGGGGGCACAACCTAGCGGGGGCCTACACTCCAGCGGTCAACAAGATCCCTCGACGTTTGGACTCCTTGACCCCGTCACGGGTCAAGCAAAGCCACTAGAACATCAGTCGGCCTGACGATACATCCGGGATAGGATGTGAAACTGTCGCTAAACAATAAAAGTAAGTCCAGTTGACTAGATTATAGACATTTTTTGATTGATTTCCATTAGCATTTCACTGAATTCACAATAAACATTCCCTTATTTTAGTTTTATTTACTATATTAAAACAAATAATTGTCGATCATTTAAGTTCTCTATCCTTTGCTATTCTTTTTCATGTTAAATGAATAATAAATAAAATACTCCAGCATGATTTTAATATAAATATTTTCCTGCAACACAAAAAGTGCAACATAACTACTTCAATATCAATACACAATGTTCCATGAAGATACTAAGCCATAGGGTTTATTTTGTTTTGCTTTGCAGGTTTTTGACATTAATTCAGAAGACAATTCTATCGTCCTGGAATTTATGGAGATGAAGACAAGGAACCCATCATTTTCAAAAACGAGTACCTTTCCAAAGAAATCCGTCATGGCAATTAAATTATTTGTTTGCAAACAGACTTTTTAAGTGATCAAACTTTTCAATCATCTTTATCAATAATAGAGGATGATTCAATCACAAACGAGCAAAGAGACTAAGATCACAAAGGGTACTTTAAGAACAACACTGCATGAAGTTTGTTTCAGTGAACATCTTAAGTTTTATGCTTCATGGCAGGTTATCTTTTTGTGTAATTTGTACTTTTACAATCCATGTTATTAATTTTATCGTGTGCGTTTAACATAAAAAGTTAACATCATTCATAGTACATACTCTCTATTGACATGATTGATCTGAAAAAGATGCACCTGTTCAAGCTGTTCCAAATATTTTCGGGCACGGTGTCCATGTAGCATCGTAATACTTAAGTACACAGAAAAGGTAAATTTTACATGAACAGTGTTTAGATAAATTTCAAGCAATTCACTCTGTGTATCTACTTGATATGATGAACAAGTAAACAAACCATTCACACTCAAATAATTGTAACAGTATGAATAGTCTTATTATTAACAATGTTACAAGACGCGGTGTCCATGTAGCATCGGTAGTGCATTTTATAACATTATACAGGTAAATAATACTTCATATACTTACTTTATGACTATAATGTAATCAATGTGCATGGTTTATAGAGTACTTTACATCAAACAAATATTGATATGTACTTTATTTAAATTCATTATACAAATTGCAAAATAAAGAGTCACTTTTCAATGAGTTTTTACATAAAACAGTTAATCTACGATGTTCAACCTAGACAAATCTGGTTTCTTTTCATGTATTTGTGGTTCCAAGTAGTTAATTGAGGTATAGAAACTTGGCCCACATCTTAAGCTAATTTATTAGAAAATGATATGGAAATGGGAAATGGTGTCCATGTAGCATCAGGATTTTTGGAAATGTCATCCAACTGTTGAACATGTGCGGTTATTTTACACCAAATGTTACATTAAAAAAAAAAAGGTTCTACATTGGACTTTGGTAAATGTAGAACCTTAAAAAGAAGAAAGAGTTGGAAAATATCCATTTTGAAAATTTCACTTGGATGTCACATAATATGCCCCAACTTCATGGAATGAGCCATATGGAAAAATAAATATCAGGTAAACACAAAGTACATTTAGATTGTAGTGTCTCTAATAGTGTCAATGTTTCGAGTCTCACGGTTTTTCTCGTAATGATCGCGGTCATAGTTGTCAGTTGGATGCTGCCTTACAACTGATTTGATTGCCGAGCTATCTTCACTATCGGCATATTATCTAATTATCAATGTATATTTTGTATGTAATAAAACATTACCAAGTTAATATACACATGAGTCACAGAGTATTCTTCAATTTCTGATGGCCTCAAAACAGATTCATGTAATCCAAATCACAAGGTCAACGACAGTTCTGGGAGACCAATGGGAAAGACCAGCACAGATCAAATGTTACAAGCCTTGATACATGTTCGTTAAAAATTAACCTTTGTCACATTATTAACATTGGTAGGTTTCTCTTTGGTATGAATCCTTTCATGTGCAGCCTTTATAAATTGACCTGCGAGTGAAAACCTTTTGTTGCATTGTTGACAGTAGTATGTTTTTTCGTCGGTATGAATCCTTTCATGAACAGTCTTACTATGAGCAGTAGAAAAACTCTTGTTGCAATATTTACATTGGTATGGCTTCTCTTTTGTATGAATCCTTTCATGTACTACCCTGGCACTTGAAGTAGTGAAACTCTTGTTGCAATATTGACATTGGTATGGTTTCTCTTTGGTATGAAGCCTTTCATGGCTAGTCTTGTGACTTATCTGTGAGAAAGTCTTGTTGCAATATTTACATTGGGATGGTTTCTCTTTGGTATGAATCCTTTCATGTACAGCCTTGTTAGCTGCGTTAGAAAAACTCTTGTTGCAATATTGACATTGGTATGGTTTCTCTTTGGTATGGATCCTTTCATGTACAGCCTTATGACCTGCTTGTGAAAAACTCTTGTTGCAATATTTACATTTGTATGGTTTCTCTTTAGTATGAATCCTTTCATGAACAGTAGAAAAACTTTCATCCTTTCATGAGCAGTAGAAAAACTCTTGTTGCAATATTTACATTGGTATGGCTTCTCTTTTGTATGAATCCTTTCATGTACTACCCTGGCACTTGAAGTAGTGAAACTCTTGTTGCAATATTGACATTGATATGGTTTCTCTTTGGTATGAAGCCTTTCATGGCTAGTCATGTGACTTATCTGTGAGAAAGTCTTGTTGCAATATTTACATTGGTTTTGTTTCTCTTTGGTATGAATCCTTTCATGTACAGCCTTGTTACCTGCTTGAGAAAAACTTTTGTTGCAATATTGACATTGGTATGGTTTCTCTTTGGTATGAATCCTTTCATGTTCAATCTTGTTACCTGCTTGTGAAAAACTCTCGTCGGGTTTTATTTCTGCGTGTGTGTCCTATGTGCATCCTTTCATCATCTGTTTGTTGTTTGTAATTAATACACTTTGCGTAGTACCAGTATGGAAGTATTCTTATCGGGGTTTGCCCATCAGTCCGAAGTCCCATCAGTCCGAAGGCCCGCTAGTCCGAATTGGTTTTTTTTATAAAACGGCCCGCTAGTCCGAAGGCCCGTCAGTCCGATTTTTTTTGATTTTTTAAACCGGCCCGCTAGTCCGAAGGCCCGTCAGTCCGAAGAAAAAATAAAAACGTCCCGTCAGTCCGAAGCACCGCTAGTCCGAAAAAACAGGGGGGTACTCCCCCCAATAATATCAGTGGGTATTTGCAAAAAGTAGGTTTTCTCTTAATATTTGAACTATCGGTACACGATTGTTTCAAAATATAAAGGAGAGAAGGACTATGAACACATGTTAAGGTAATATTCCTTAGATATTCCGGGGGAACCACTCTTTATTTAATTGTGTACTTTTTAAATCATAAATAACTCAAAATCCTAAAAAGATACGACGTCCGGGTAGGTTACAAATGAAAGAGATGATAATAAACAATACAATAAAAAAATCCGGGGGTGCTACTCTACTCTTCACAGACGAAAAATCACAAAATATTGATTTTTCCCCCAAAAAAGCAATGCCAAATGAGATTGAAGAATTACTTATGATTTTAATATATATCAAAACAATTTATTCAAAGGGTCCGATCGCCTAACGGTCGATTAATATGATATTTAAAAAATAAGTTATTCTCAAAATAAACAAAATCATTTCGGAATGATAAGCTTATCAGTGTCAAACAATAAAACCTATCCAGTTGGATGGGGAGGGGCGTACATTAGCGGGGAGGGGCAAACCCCCCACCCCCTTTGACTAAAAAAACCCATTTGTGCCCCCCCCCCCCCCCCCCCCCCCCCCCCCCCCCCCCCCCATCCCCTCTAAAAAAAAATAAAAAAAGGTGGAACAAATGATAAAAGACTGAGATGGCGTGCGGGGGCGGTTATGTTTAGGTACATACAAATAGTCAAATATAAGGCAACATTGTATGCGATTTGTTTTTTGACCGTGCGAAATTTGTTGACCTTGCCGTGCGAAATTTGTTGATCTCACACCCCCCCCCCCCCCCCCCCCCCCCCCTCCTCCTCTGAAAAAAACCTAGCTACGCCCCTGGGGGCGTCCCAAAAAATTGTTAAGGTTGCCCCCTACCCTGTCGTTGCATGAAACTTTAAAGGAATATGGGGTTTGGGGACATGGGAAGGTGGGTTCTCACATTGATATCGTATGCGTACATGTGCATGCATTTTGGGGTGCTTTTCATAGGCGTAGCCAGGATTATTTTATCCGGGGGCACTCAGGCTCGGATCCAGTAAAGTTAATGGGAGGCCCAAAATTTGAATTTGATAAGGTTACCATCCAAGCAGTGCGCAGCACTGCCCTCCGAGCTATGCTCGGACAGGGGGGTGTCTGAGGGGTGATGTGCCCCCCTCAGAAGTAGAAAAAAATTCAATTTTGGAACTAATTTGGTGCGATCTGGTGTATACTTTTGACCAACATTTTATCGAAAAGCCACCTCTTCATTTCTAATAAATATTTTGTTTTTTATCAATGCACGAAAGAAGTTGAGCATAATTATACTAATATATTCTATATATTTGCTACATTACTGGCATAAAAACATTTTCTTTCGGGTAATTCTATCTTCTTTTTTGTACGTTTTATGCATATCAAAATCTTATTTAAAAGAAAACTAAAGCTGCCAAATCAAAATCATATATTTTTGAAATTATTATGAATCAGATACCTATAAATTGACGAAGTAAAGAAAAAAAAAGTGACCTGATACCTTAATAGGCGCGCCTAGCGCGCGAAAAATGTGCTATTTTACAGTTTGCAATGAGGCTTGCCTTCATAAAAGTTTCATAAAGAGAAAGTTAATGTTTGAAGTCACATTAGCGCGTAGCGCACATTTGATAGGTCCTACTAATTTGTTATGAAGCTAAATGTAATGTTTGAAGGTTCATGCGAGCTTAGCGCGCAAAATTGCATATTTTACACTAATTTTGTCATAATTGAGCGACGTTTTTTGCTGATAACAAGCTTCTAAAAAGAAATGAAATATTTTGAGGTTCTAAAACATCCACCCACCCTTCATCCACCCTTCACCCACCCTTCAACCAACAAGAAATGAAATCACACAAGGACTGGTCATGGTCCAAGTCTTATCGTTTGTGGCAAGGACGCTGGGGCATGGTGCGTGCGTAGCGCGCAATTTTGTTTGCTATTCTACATATTTTGCCAATTTTCGCTGGTACAAGCTTAAAAACTAAAGCAAATATTTCGAGGCCCATGAGCAAAACGCGCGAAATATTGGCTTCTCAACACTAACTAATTTTGTCATGATCGAGATACATTTTGTCTTAAATTAGATTTCAAAATTAAAGTTAACGTTCATGTAACGTGCGCGCGTAGCGCGCGAATTTTTTTGGCTATTTTACATCAATTGTGCCGCGATCGAGATACCAACCACGCAAAATTGACTTCTTTACATTAATTTTGCCAAGATTGAGATACATTGTTGCTTCTATTAAAATGTCACATTTTATTTTTATTTTTTTACGAAAACCCCTGGCTTCTTTATACTTATTTGCCACATTTGAGATATATTTTGGCCTTATGACACTGCTTTTATTGTTAAATGTTTTGCTATTTTACCCGGTTTTGCTAGGATTGAGGTACATTTTGGCTTCAAACTATCTTCTTAATTTGCAATGAATTTATTTTTTGGGGAAGGGGCACATACAACGAAAAATGCTATCTTTGTATTTGAACGTCCATAATTTAACTATGATTTCTCTTATAAAAATTGAGGCGACAATGGCAAAATTGGGTGACAGGGGAGAAGGTCGGCCCCTTCTTAACCCTCTGACTACGCCATTATTGCCTTGATATGCCGGATCTGGGCCGGGAACGTACAAAACAAGGGATGGGGGCATGGAAACTTACTATGTAACAAATAAAGAACTCTATATCCTCTACTATTTCTCTTTTCTTTCTTCCTTTTTCTCCATTTTCTTTCTTTTTCTTCTCCTTTTTCTTTCTTTTTCTTCTCCTTTTTTTTTTTTTTTTTGGTGCCAGGGACCCGGGGGGGCACTTGCCCCCCAGGCCCCCCCCCCCTGGCTCCGCCAATGCTTTTTTCGCAAACAAATGTATAGCGATGGAATGTTTTTATCACAGGTTGAGGATTTGTGCAAAATTCGGTGCTTCTAACAAAAATGGCATAGTGATGGGTGGGAAATTGACCAGAAAAAAAGAAATAGAGAAAGTAAGAGGAAGTCAAATTGTCCAAGTCCGGCATCGGCACATTACACGTACGATTTTGGCAAAGGTTGGTGGGGGGGGGGGGGGGGGGGGGGGGTTAAAGGCGGTTTGGGATGGCAATGGATCGTCTCCAAATCAGAGGAACGTGCAATGAACCCCTAGTCAGCATTATTCTTAGACCTGTAAAATTTGTCAGACGACATTGGACACGACGAATGGTCTTTAATTTTGAATTTCCGTTGGTTTCAATGCAATAACGGATTTGATTATATGACTCCATAAAATTCATCACACGTTGGAACTTAATTATTTCATCCTAAAATCCGTTGGAGTATAACCAACTCCAGTGTCCATTATCATTTATTGAATTTAAACCGTTGTTTAAGCGTTCGTCCCATTCACTTGATCACTTGATCACAATGCAACAAATGAAAGTCGGGTTTCATCCAAATCTATGCGTTTTGAATCTACTGGGCAGTGTATTTATGGCATAGGCCAACTTTGTCCGGTTTTAAAAAACAGGGGGGGGGGGCGTGTGGTTGCTCTTTTTACACAAAAACACGGCGTTATTTCAGTTGTTGTGTTATAGGTGGGTTAGGTCGACATAATCAGAGACTGATCAAAATCAAAAATCAGTTGGATTTGAGTCAAAAAAGTTTTAAAATTTCGTGAGTGTAGGCCTAACAAGTCAAAGCGTGCCGCGTCCAGAGTCAAAAAAACGGAAAATAATTTACGGAAAATGTGGCCTCCGTGATCAGATCATTTCAAAAACGGATTGTTCAATTGTCATTTTATTTGGCTAGTTTGTTCAAAAATTTCACGCTGAATAAGTTGTTATCAATTATGAATGATTTTGAACAAATTTTAAACAAAAAATTTGTAAATTAAT
>CM069446.1:64031931-64107601 GCA_035610835.1 Ophiura sarsii | reverse complement strand
ATTGTCAAATTAAAGGGATATGCCTTTAATAATTACTCTATTCTTTGATGGAATGATACCACAAAAAATCTGAACTGAAATTTTGTGCTGATTCCAGATAAGTTTGTCGGGGGGGGGGGGGGGGGGGGGGGGGGGGAATTGTCAAATTAAAGGGATACTACCCGAATTGAGTATTTTTAATGAAATTCACCTACAGTCTGTCCCAAAATGATTAGTACCCATCGGTGCCCAAAGTTCAATACATTTTTTCATCGTCAAAGTCAATGAGATTAGATCCGTTGTTTTTCTATCATATTTGCTATGCTGTACCCTTTCATTAGAATTTTAGATCATGAATACCGGTCTTTTTAAACAGCTATAGTTTGAAAGAAACTAATACATTCTCTTAATCTCTTGCCTGCTAATACCTTTGGTTCCTTTCATTTTAAACTGCTGCTGTATTATATTTTTGTTCAAACCATTAATACTTCTTCATTTTGATTCAATTTGAAGAGTAAAAATGGATCGTCACGCATGAGCGACCCCACACTTCTATAATGAGCATATTGGGGATGCAATTTCCTACACATTTGGTTAAAATTATATAGTCCCTTAGTGTTTAATCTCACGAAAGCATTAGTCGAGTTGCAGAGGCCGATATTTGGCCTTAACCGTGACATGGCTTACATCTGCGATTGTATTGCTTTATATGATAGCCTAGAGTATGTAGATCAAATTCCACCGGGTGCCAAAATTCTACACTTGGGCAAAAAATATTATGACCTCATTTGACCTTTCAGACTTTTAACAATTGTTTAAAATTAAGTTTGCTTTGTGAATATGTACAAACATATCATGTATGGTATCAAATTAAAGCTGATAACCCATATAACACGTTGGTATAGGCTCCATGGCTCCATCACCGACCCACCATTGATGGATGTAGGCCTATCCAAGTTTGGTTGGAGAATGGAAAATGGTATCCCAGTCCCTGATTATGACCAAAGCTCCGTCGCACCACGTCTTAGCATATTGAAACTAGTTGCCTGTGGCTGCAAATCGGATGCACCGTGTTCAAGAGGGAACTGCAGCTGTAGGTTAGCTTCACTCTCTTGTACCACCTATTGTCATTGCAAAGCTGACGAGAAATGCATGAATATCAATACATTGCATCACAATACTTCCAACGCTGATATGGATGATGACGAGGAGTAATGGGTTTGAAATTGGCTTAAGTGAGCTTCACCTTTAAATTAAAGGTCGTCTGTTGAATAGCAATATAGCCATATGTATACATGATGTACATTAATATGTATTTTGTTAGATATTGCATGCGATTTGACATTACTCATGCTATAGTTTGTCAAAATGCATTACACATGTGAATTTCTTGAATTGAAAAGCATTTGAGAGAAATAAGGCGTTACGGAATTTAGGCACCCATTGGTTTTGTAATCTAGACACTATAAAGTATTAGAAACCATAAGATGGAAGCATATTTTAGATTGGAACTACTTCATTCACGCTATTTCAATTGGTTGTATAAAAGTACATGGTCAAATACTTGATATGACCTTTAATGACCTTTATTGGATTACTGCTACATATATTTGGCATGGAGCCTATACCAACGTGTTATATGGGTTATCAGCTTTAATTTGATACCATACATGATATGTTTATGCATAATAATGATAAACACTTCAATTTCAAACAAATTGGAAAAAGCAGAAAGTTCAAATGAGGTCATAATTCTTTTTGCTCAAAAGGAGAATTTTGGCACCCGGCGGATTTGTAATCTACATCCTCAAAACTAACATTATAATGCAATAAAATCGCAGATGTAAGTCATGTCATGGTTAAGGTCGCCTGCAACTCGACTACATTCTCCAATGTGAAAATGAAATCTAAGCCACTGGTGATTCACCAAATACACTTCATTTAGAAGTCCCTAAACACTTGTCAAATAAAACAATGCATGGGGTCACTCAAGTGTGACAAACTTCTTTTACCCGTTAAATTGAATTAAAGAGAAGAATTATTAATGATTTGAACACCATAACTAATAACAGTTACAACAGAAAACACACAAGATTATATTGAGTAGACAAGAGATTATGAGAATACACAAGTTTCTTTCAAACAAGCTGTAATAGCACACACATTTTTTAGCACTTTGCCAAAAAGGTGAAATCACCATGTTAAATGAAGTGTATCTTGAGTTGATAAATCCGATATTCATGATCTAAAATTCTAATGAAATAGTACAGTACGATAAAAATGATGTAAAAACAACGGACCTAATCCCATCGATTTGGATGATGACAACAATTATTGAACTTTGGGCATCGATGGGTACTAATCATTTTGGGACAGCCTGTATAAAGGATTTCTTGTGATTCTTTTAATATTTCACATTTCTTTGTCATTACTTGTCCCAAATATGATGCATTCTTTCTAGTTCTTAGACATTTTTTTTTTTTGGGGGGGGGGGGGGGGTATTTTGGGTCTAATACTACTATTTGCTATTGAATGATTACATTTATGATACGAACTTGCTTTAGAATGGTTTAAAACCTCGGTATTATGAATTACATCTGCATTATATTTTAAATGGTGTCTGTAAATATGTTTTCCATGACGAAATATCATGATTTATGTATTTTATTCACTGCTTTTTGTGTATATTAACCGTTGGGTCATCATTGCCATATTGACTAACTTGCTCTGTAATATGAAAAGCTGGCTTAATATCAAGATGGTTTATTGTAAGTACTAAATGATGATTATATGACTTTGCAACATCCACTTTTGCAAACGAGGATGCCCTTGTGTTACAACGGGAGAGTGTGCACTACTTTGCAGATGTGGAGCCAAGCCGGACAGCTGCCATTTAGCATTTCTCAATCAATCAGAAATTAAGTGAGCCAGACACCTGACCAGTTACCTAGGAAATATTGAGTTACGTTTCATGTCCAAATAATACCCTTAAGTAGAGAATAGAGTAATTATAAACGGCATATTACGAGATTTTTGACCAAATTTCAGGATTGCGGACCATAAAATCAAGCAATGCCCTTTAATGTGAGCCGAATTTGCTTTATATCAGTTCTCAACATTACAGAGCAACATATTTGGGACGATTAATGAGAAAGAAATGAGAAATATTAAAAGAATCACAAGAAATCCTTTATGGGTGAATTTCATTAAAAATACTCAATTCGGGTAGTATCCCTTTAATTTGACAATTTCCCCCTCGCATATGGTTTACAACTTATCAGATCTGGAATCAGCACAAAATTTCAGTTCAGAAAAATATTTTTGATTTTGTGGTATCATTCCATCAAAGAAAAGAGTAATTATTAAAGGCATATTCCTAGAATTTTGACCAAATTTCAGGATTGTGGACCATTAAATCGGGTAATACCCCTTTAATGGGAGCCGAAATTGCTTATATCAGTTCTAAACATTACAGAGCATCATATTTGGGACAAGTAATGAGGAGAAAATGTGAAATATTAAAAGAATCACAAGAAAATGCTTTATAGGTGAATTTCATTAAAAACACAATTCAGGTAGTATCCCTTTAATTTGAAAACTTTCCTCACAGGTTCGGATTTTACACTCACCCGATTCGAAATCAAAATTTCAGTCTAGAAACACTGTTCAAATTTTGTGGTGTATTTCATGCAATGTTCATCTATTTCTAGAGCCTTTTCAAGCGAGTGGCCGATCCCAGACTACTAAGAAACTCAAATTTACGAAACTCAAAATTATAGGACCAAAAAGTTTAATAATGAAATATTCTCACTCGGCGAGACAAAATGATTCAAACAATTCTGGGCCAGGATATGTACGCAACTTCCAGTCCAGTCCATGTACACATGTAACGTCCCATACCATGTCCTTACATCGGCTTGCCCAATACTGGTGGGTACACTTACATGCCCAGTACATGTCGCTGCATGTGCTGGTCCAGTACTGGGCTTGTGCTGGGCTGGCAAATGCACCGGCACGCACCAGCCCAGTACTTGCCAACTCTTGCTGTGTAATTTAGGTGATTTTTTGTGATTTCTTGTAAATAATTAATTTCCAGAGTGTTTATAACATTAATGTGAAAGTTTCAGATTAAAAAATAAAACCAGAAAAATATATAGGCCTATAAAAAAGAAATAAATAATGATAATTTAAAAGTACATTGTATGTACATTGTAAGTACATCTTTAAAGGATGATATCTCAGTTTGGAGTTTTCATATAGACTATTAACTTGAAAATGATATAATTCCGCTTTGGGAAGTCCGATTAAAAAAAAGTACCATTGTTAAGCGGAAGATCTCTACTACAATAATCAATTACAAACTCAATTTTGATATCTTGCCTAATTGTGTCTGATTTCGGTAGACCTCGTCACATATACGGACAACTACTGCAGATTTGTCTTCATATTCAATACTTGATATCATGCCTAAATTTGCCAATACGTCCACTGCCTGCTATTGTGCCAATCTCTGATTACCAATTACATGTCATTATTCTACCAACTGCTTTCCTAAAAAATATTAAAGTCTTTCATTTGTACTGGCTCTTCCCTTTTAAAGGGTTTTTATTAGACCGTACCCGTGTTATATTGTCTGACATAAATGCGGACGATAGTATTATTTTAAGTATATATTATGCGGCGGAGTTGTTCTACGCAAAAATACTACTACCGAACGCATTTATGTCAGACAATATAACACGGTTACGGTCTAAAAACAATACCTTTATTCTCTTTATAAACACTCATACTTAAGATATTTATCAAAGAAATAATAGGCCTACATTTTATTTTATTGTCCACATTTGACAACTTTTACCCCGTGATAGGATCGAATAACCCACAAACATTCCGTCGAATCCCATGCGATGAGTTCACCATGCGTAAGTGTCGCGGCGACCGCATAAGCGCAGAAAAGACGCCAGACGCACTGCAGAAGTGCCCGTTATGGAGCAAACGCATTGCGAAGGTCGGGCGCACTGTTAAAACGTAAGCCACCTTCCCGTGTTCGATTGTCTCATCTAAATGTCGCCAATTTCTCTGATGACCAATTGATTGCTTAAACTCTCGTAGCTGTTTAAGAAAGTTTATTGCATGTTTAATTCATTAGAAAAATACAAAAACACATTTTTTTTATTATTTAAATATACCAAATGTTTGGAGGAAAATATTTCAAATACTAAAGAGATATTGAATGATATGCTCTATATCTATTTGATACCTTGCAAGTCTGGTTTGGATACACAGTACTACTTAATAATTTCGAGTTTGGTCATTAATTAGAGAATAAACAGTGGCGGATATAGGGGAGGGCGGAGTAGGCTGGCGCCCCCCCCCCCCCCCCCCCCCCCCCCACCCCCCCCCCCCCCGTAAAATTTGACAATATACCTTTTTTGTGTACCACTTTACCTTTTTCAGAGGCTTTGGTAGGTTCCGTAAGTACAGTTGCGACTTGTACCATGCGATATTTTTTGCCGGTTTTGGTACGACCACATCACTACGCCATTCCCCTCCCCCCCCCCCCCCCCCCCCACACCCACCCCACCCCACCCACTTAGTAGAATTTCACGAGCTGACGGCAATATTTTTTGGACCTTTTACGATTTTTTGGGGATACCAATTAAAAAAACCTTGGTCAGCCCCCCGTAAATTTTAAGCCTGGATCCGCCACTGATAAAGGTATTGTATTTAGACCGTATCCGTGTACCTCGGAGCCTGGATGAACAGTACTGAAAAGGACATTAAACACGCAAAGCAGCTGCATGGAGAGCTTGTGGCAAACTTAGTCAGTTATGGAAGGCCAAATCACTATCCAGAAAGTTCAAAGAAAGACTGTTCATAGCTACTGTAGAACCAGTCCTCCTCTATGGATGCGAGTCATGGACCGTCACCCCAAAGCTTAGTAAACAGCTGGACGGATGTTACTCTAGAATGCTTAGAACTGTGTTCAACTGATGTTGAACACAGTTCTAAGCATTCTAGAGACATCATGGACAAATACGCGGATATGACCAAAGTCTCGGATAAGATCAGGGAGCGTAGATCAAGATTTGCAGGACCCTGCTTCAGAGGGTCCAATGAGCTGGTCTCCAAACTCATACATTGGGTACCTAAATATGAAGAAAGAAAGCGTGGTAGACCAGCCCTAATCTACATTGACATACTAAAGCGTGACACAGGATTGCAGTAGAAGAAATCAAGACAGCTATGTTGGAAAGGAAGATTTGGAGAAGCTTCGTGGTTGCGGGAATATCACCCGCCATACGTCAAGTAAGTCAAGTCACCCGTGATATATTGTCTGACATAAATGCGGACGATAGTATTATTTTAAGTAGAACAACGACGCCGCAGGCGGAGTTGTTTTACGCAAAAAAACAATACTACCGTACGCATTTATGTCAGACAATATAACACGGGTACGGTCTAAAAACAATTCCTTTATTCTCATTCTTAAACAATCATACTTTAGACATTTATCAAAGATATAAGTACATTTTATTGTCCACAATTGACAACTTTTACTCCTGCTAGGATCGAATAACCGACAAACATTCCATCCAATCCCATGCGACGAGTACACCATGTGTAAGTGTCGCGGCGCCGGCATAAACGCAGGGAAGCCAAAGATGCACTACAGAAGTGCGCGTTATGGAGCAAACCATGCATTGTGAAGGTCAGACGCACTGTTAAAACGTGACCCCACCTCCCCGTGTTCAATTGTCTCATCTAAATGTCGCCGATTTCTCTGAGAACCAATGAGATTGCTTAAACTTTCTTAGCTGTTTAATAATTAAGCTTAATTTTTTTTAAAAGTTAGAATAAATGTGAATTTTTTCTCAGACAGAATTGTTGACAATGATGATGGGTCGCAGCACGAAAACTCACAGCTGTGTGGAACAGTTCGGCCAGTGACGGCGCCAAAATGCAGCTGTTCAAGTCTACGGTGGAGTCTGTATTCTTATACAGTTGCGAAGTTTTGGCAATTACAGAAACACTGGGCAGTCGCATTGATGCATCTCATCGTGCCCTGATGCGCTACTGTCTTGGCGTGCACTACCCGGAGCGGCTCTCAAACGACAACCTGTATGCCCGCGCACTGATTGAGCCCGCGACTCTGACACTGACCCGTAATAGACTTCGTCTGGTGGGCCATGCCCTCCGGAGACCAGAACTGCCACTCGCCGTGTTCCTGCACCCCAAAAACCAGGCAACTGAACCGTACCGCCTCGGTGGCGCACTACGCCGTACATATCAAGCGCAGCTCCAAGACGACTTGAGCGCCATAGGTTTACAACCTAATGCGGCAGTTGATGCCGCCCAAAACCGAACTGAGTGGCAGCGGCGTGTGAAGGCACTGAAATAACAATAGACACAACGCCTCGTGTCCCTAAAGAATGAAAGACACGAGTAGCGTCAAATTGATGATGATGATGAGAACTTCATATCCTGTGAATTTTTAATGTATTTCTTTACAATATGCTTATTATATGCAAATAAGGTCAAACCATTTTTTTTCTGTGACATTTAAGCTGTATTCTATACAATATTAATTAATATTGTCTTATGTTACTTTTTGAATTAGAGCGTAATTTCAATAACATGCACTTTTGGTAAGTTATGCTCTGTTGCACTGTACTATGCGATATGCTGTTGCTGCAATAAACTGCTCACAAAAAGTATCGAAACACTTAGAAATGATCCAATACATAACGGCTCGAAAGGGTATGCATTAATCGAAGCAAATAATCAAGTGCATAATTTTGTTCTGCGTATTTTGACACCTCGATCGTTGAGATACGATGTTGCGGAGCGGAGTTATTGTCATTTCAATGATCGTGGGTCCAGTTTCAAAAGTGACATTCATCCCTATTGAAAAGCACTAATCCGATCATTCTAAACAGTAATGCAAACCTCTTTCTAAGGATGATTGTCACTTTTGAAACTGGACCCACGACCATTGAGATGACAATATTTACTCCGCTCCGCAACATCGTATCTCATCGATCGAGGTGTCAAAATACGCAGAACAAAATTATGCACTTGGTTATTTGCTTCGACTAATGCATACCCTTTCGAGCCGTTATACATGTATATTGGATCATTTCTAAGTGTTTCGATACTTTTTGTGAGCAGTTTAGATTTAATAGCAGTACCCACATTATTTTATTACCGGGCTTTTCAAACATGCCAAGCTCGGCATGCATAGTATCAGTTCTACACAACATTTCACTAGACATGATTGTCGCGGTATTCAAACTCTATGCTAAACACGCACCTTCTGCAAACAAATAGTGGACGACAATATTTTTAGAATATTGTTCGCATATCTGGGTACTTTCGGGTTGAACAACTCTCTTACCAGTGTACCTTTAAACATCTGCATTTCAAATATGTGACCTGTCACATAAAAATGGACATGTTGGTGGCGCGAATCAAATCGGAGTTACTGTTATTACTTGAAAGAGCACAATTTAAGCTTTGAAATGATACCGTATTGAAGGAAAACAGACTTTGTAATCAAAAGATATGATTTGAAGAAGCCAAATTTGTTCTATTGTTTTCTTTATATTTTACCAAATATATTGGCCTCTATCTCAAAACTGTATTTGCCGACAACATGTCCTTTTTTGTCACATATAGAATGGAATGAGGGGAATTGTTCTTTTCGCAATACAGGCTACTCTTATCTAAATGAAAAATATCTCCCAACCTAAATAAACAAAACAAAGTCTGAATATTGCGCCCACCACCTTGTTAGTACTAAAATAATATCAACATGGCATGATAACATAATATGTATCTGCAATTTCGTCGTATGATACCTCTTACCCAGCCTCTTACTGCGATTACACCTAAAATTCATTTTGTGGTAGCTCTACGGGGAATCCAAACTGAATTTGACTAACAACAACCGTTGTTTACGAGATTGCTGTAGATATTGGTTAGTAGTAGTCAGAGAAACATTGTATTATGTAAAGTCAGCTTCAATAATAAGTAATTATAATTAATGATATATTATCTTTAAAATTGTGAGATAGGCTTTTACGACGGGTATTCATAATACGAGTTAAAAGTTTAACGGGTTCGCCGTCGGACAAATTGTCAAATTTTCGTCAGGATTAGCTCTGACTTCTTCAGGACCAATTTATTATTATATTAAACAAAAGATAGAGATTGCCACGTCTCTTGTTATCATCATTTGGGCAGCCTCTTGCCCGATTATGTGAGAGTAGGTGCCCTTTCCTACTTATGAAAGAATTGTTGGCTCTGAAAAGAGCCATTCAGATGGATTGCCGCTTTCCCACTAAACATATATGGTGGCTCTGAAAAGAGCTCTACCCGTAGGTTGCCACTGGCCTACTATATATGAATTTGGTTCTAATACAATCTTCAAAGGACTGCCCCTTTAATTCACTGTCCACTTATAATCTTTTAATTATGAATAATTAGTCATTCACAACGGAAATGAAGTCGAACCATTTTTGACGAAAGCTCGACCAAAGCCTTTTTTTATAATTTCAAAATTATTAAATTAGCTGAGGACAAACGAAGCACTATCTCTCGTCTGCAGACGACATTCCAAAATGTCACAACATGTTTCAAAAATGTCAATATTGGGGAGTCTCATTTCCATATTTGGAATCACCATCAGAAATGCATTGAAATAAGTAAGCACATTCCTAGTGTTGGTTCAGTAATCCTTGAGATAGACATTAACATTTGGGAAAGGTTTCTGAAAAAGTCTGTTTTGTATTCGGTAAAACCAATAGCCGCATGGAAAGGGTTAACATCAATCTCTGTTTATTTTTTGGCGACGCGGAGCCTATAAAGCGAGTATCTGACCAGCGATGACCATACTTTCTAAAGAATTGTTTTTCAAAAATTAAAATGAGTGAATTTGGCATAAAACAGAGCTTGATTATGTATATTATTTTACATTACAACATTTATGTCAAAATTTGATAGAAAACGTAATTAGGAACAATAAATAATATAAATACAGTAACCCACGTTTACGGTCCTGGTTATAATTCAATTTAAATTAAATGCTTTTTCATTATTTTGTCATAAGTCTGTATAGATATATCACACTTCTCGTTCCAATTTTCTAACTGCCTGTACTTTCTTTCGAGTTCCTAAATTTGCGATTGCATGAACACGCGGCTATGGGGCGGCTATATTATAGTTTACCACATGCACGACAGATTTCTCAGAAAACTTTCCCAAATTTGAAAGTCTATCTCAGTGATTACTGAAACCAAATACTAGGCATGTTTGCACTGAGTTTAATGCATTTCTCATGGTGATTCCAAATATGGTGATGAAATTCAATAATTGTGACATTTCTTAAACATTTTGTGAAATTTTGGAATGTCGTCTGCATACGCATAGCCTACCGCGCGAAAAGTGTTTACATGATGAGCAGCAATGTGACTAATACTTTCCCAAACCCAGTCTCGAATAATAAAATTAAAAAACAAAAAGTGACTGATGACGATACGTTTCGATCTCTCTCAAGCAAAACTATGGGCAATAATAAAGTTTACATACAATTATACACAGTTACATTTATGTCTCGGATTGTCTCCAGGGAAATTAATAAAGGCTGCAGCGACATGTTTCCTCTCGTACAAAATACATAATGTTATTGAAAAGGGTTTTGCATTGAAATAATATGCTTGTGCAGGATAAGAAAGGACAACGAAGCAATGATGTGTTGTTGTTTTTCAGCTTTTTCCTTTTAAGAATTACCTTTAAAAAATAAAATGCAAGATTATCAACCTCTGAACAGGGGGCAAATCCGTTCACGGTGTGATCCATTCATTTCAATTTCCATTCATTTTGTCACAGTGGCATATATGGGGAAATCGCCCCTCCCCCAATATTTGAGTAGTGTCGGTTGAAAGTACAGTGATTTCAATTATTGCGCGCTATACGCGCATTTGCTCCACAAATGAACTCCTTTTTAGGAGCTCGTTTGAAGCCGAAATGTGCCTCAATCATGGCAACCCATTTTCGACTTTTTGTTCTTCCAAATAGCTTTTTTTTCTTCAATTTATTTCAACGATTGAACTCAGATATTGCGAAGGTTGGTTAGCCTAACACATGTTTTTTTAAAGTTCATTTATTCGATAGACTGCCGAAACTGTATGTATTACTAAATTTATAATAAGGTTCTATGCAAATTGAATAATGATTTTGTTTTCATTCCTATTGAAACCAATCTCTAATTACCAGACTATTTAAATTTAAATTTTGTTGGCTTGTTTCCTTGCTTGCCAGGAGAATTCATAAATTTCATTTGTCTTTACACTTTAGGTAATAATGACTCCAATGGCAATACTTACACCACCAGTTACGCCCCTGGAATTCACTGTTGAAGGACAGGTTGAAGCGACCATCCGTCCAGTGCATTATCACACAACGACACTTCCAACAAAAACCGACTCCAGCTATGAATATGAACAACCTGAATATTTGTATGTTTTGTCCATGATAGTGATGATACTTATGGTTCCATGCCTGCTCGGATGTGTATCTATGATTATTGGACGGTTTTATGTACCATGGCGTAAAAAGCTAAACACTAGGTAAATGTTATTTGAGTGTTCATGAACTGTCCGAAATTTTCCATTTTTAAAGCAATGTCACTAAAACTCTTTTACATCCTGCTTCGATCAGGCCGGCGCTTGGACTACGCTAAAACATCATCAAAACGCCAAGCAAAGCACATCAAGATCTCGAGGAACCCTTCGGTAACGCAGTGGGAACTGGCTGGGACGTGAGAGGGTCGTGAGAGGGTCCCCATGGTCACCCTTGAACACCAGTGCACCGCGCTTGTTGTGTGTATGCACAAAACACGGGCGGAGGTTTGGCGTTCTGTTCAATAGCGCTGTCCTTAGGTTTTGATTCTTCTCATTATGTCGTTCTATGTATATACAGTATATGTTGTTCAATAGTCAAACCCCGAGAATAGACTGAGCCAGGGGGATGACTCTCATATCTGTCCTTTGTTGAGATTTGGTTCACAGTATAGCGCACTCTATCAGTTCTTCACCCGGAAGTTAAGCGTAAACTGTCAATCATTTGTTGTGAATGAATATTCAGCCATGACTATTCATGACCTCACACGATGTGATCGTCGCGATCCGGCGTCCTTCCCAACTGATCTGATTACAATATTCATAAAATGCAAATAACGCCACGCCCCTCCTCTGTCACTGCCAGACGAAGCCATCCACAATTTAAAATTCGTATTTTGCTCTACGTAAATTAATTTCAAATAACCAAAATTCTGAATGTTTCGTGTCATACAAGCGTAATGCGATAATGCTACTTTTGTATAGCCATGGAAATAGTAGCGTGTCTATTGGCGGGTTTTTTGAACAGGTGTATCAATAGCATTGTTAAATCTGAATACATTAAAATGATATGGCGATATATTATCATGATGTTTTTTTCCCTGCACATATCGGTTTAATAAGAAAACCATATTGAATTATACGGATCACAAAAACAAAACAAAAAAGTGATAGTTATGGCAGAGTATGTTTGGCTTATAAAATTTGATTGTCTTTGATGCATTATATCGGAAAGGAAAGGTCTGGAGCACTCATATGACAAATTTGATTTTGTGTTTGTCACTTTATCCATAATTTGCGAGCAATTTAATTACCCGCATGTAAGCGGAATATTTAATAATAATAATTAATGAAATCTTATAACATTAAATTTGTTATAACAGGTCAATTATTCAAATCATCACCCCAAGTACAATACCAAGCACCTGTTAAACTTAATAATCCAAGTGATTGGACTCCAACCGTGCATGTCTTTGTCTTAAGGATGCTCAGTCTGTTATGGAGTTTGACAAGTGAACATGTACATCATTTACATGTACATGGAACGACAAGACAGGACAACGCTCTGAAAGCACCGAACCTCCGCGTTTGTTTTGTGCATGCACAAAACAAGCGCGGTGCACTAGCGCTCAAGGGCGACCATGGGGACCCTCTCACATCCCAGCCAGTTCCGACGGCGTCACTGGGGGGTTCGTGAAGATATTGCTGGTTAGGTATGGCGTTTTGATAATGCTTTAGCGTATTTAAGTGCCGGGCTGATCGCAGCAGAATGTGAAAGGGTTTTAGTGATCTTGATTTACAAATGGGCAATTTCGGACAGATTTCAGTGCTCTCACTGCGTGTTATACATAGTTTGATACTTTTTTGAGCGCAGTGCAATCACTGACCTGGTCGCCGTATGTGTGACTGGGCCTTAACATTGTTAGTCATAATATGTTAGCATTTGGTCTTATCTGAAAATAGATTCTATGGGGTAGACCAAGTAGACCTAATTATTGCGATTGCTAATTCAGATGGTGTAAAATGTACAACTCTGGAAATGCAACGCCATCCGCGAAAGGTGGCGAGTTGAAAACACATGGCCGGAAACAAAAACAAAAGCAAAGTTTTTTTACCGGGCTTTAATTGCGCGCAGTAAAATCATTGTTAATTTGTCTAGCATGTCTAGTACCCGCTTTCGGACATAAAGTGGGATAAACATAATTAACCCTAAAAAGGGGGATACAAATATTGTTTTGACGACGTCCAAGGCTCAAACTTTATCCAATAGCTCTCCCCATAACATAGTATTTATGAACACTCTCTAATCATGCTAATTGCAATATTGTTTATGATTTTGTTTTGTTTCTTTTCACATGGAGGGAAGGGTATTTTGGCCCTACACCCCTGAAATGAAATGTACATGTGTGCGACTTCTTAAATCGATTACATTGACCACATTTAGACCAAATTATCACAAAAATTATATTGAAACTTTGACTTTACAGCGACCGCTCCCTGAAGGAACAGGTTGGTTTTCTAAATCTAAACAATGAGAAACAACCGAATGTTGAATTCACGATTGATGATAACGATGATGAAACCCAATTAACTGGCGATTACATCGATAACGAAGATGAAGGTATTGTTGCCTCTGCGGCTCCATCATTTCTACAAAACGACTTAAAGGAAAAGTCAGAACTGAACACTTGCTCTGGCAAACTAGACAATGGTAATCACTTCATAAATCAGGCGCATCCGAAATGTACCAATAGACTTATGAACACTGGATCCAAGTCAACTATGGCGGACCAAGATACTGTGGTCAAGGATGGTGTGCATCCTTTTTGGTTAGAGATGTCCGGCTATTTTGGTTCAGAAGGTGGTGTCCTGTCATGCGATAAATCAGATGTTCGTGTTGATATTCCTGCCGGTGCTATTCACAAACCTGGACAGCTGATTACCTGCCGCGTCAGCTGCAACATACCTGCGTTTCAACCGATACAAGAGAAAGAGAATGTTCTCTCACCATTGGTAGAGCTTGAGTCACCCGGACTTGATTATTTTAACCGACCAATTTTGATCACATTACCGCATCGTGCCTGCTTGCCAAACCAGTGGACTTTTTCTGCCTATTTTGCACAAGGAAAGGGTCCATGGAAGCCTTTGAAAAAAGGCAAGATGTCCTTTAAAGTGGATGGCAGTAGATATGTTACTATTTCTACACATCACTTCACTAGATTCATCCTGTGTGGAATATGCAAAGTCGAACATAAATTAGTAGAATTCGCTGTGGTGTCTTATCTGAGCTGCATTCGTTTGCCCGGAGCTAGCTGTCACATTGATCTCGTCTATTACATTATGGATAGCATCAAAGATTTCCAAGCTTTTGCAGATGAAAACGAGACAGGAAATCAACGCAGCAAGATACATGGTTTACAGATCACGGAAAAGGAGGCGATAACTGTTTCAGTTAAACTTGAGACGGGCTCGGACAAATGGGATATACAAGAAAACGCTCCACATGAGGTATGTGTGATACAGTAACATCAATTTTATTTTTCATTTTCAAATGAATTAGAGCAAATATACGTTGTTTAGATGGCTTTGCATTATAGTAAACCTTGATCTTACTATAAAGTTGGGAAAGGTATTCACGAATCAGTGGGCATGGCCTACTTTGCGATATGACATTCCTTTTCTGTATTCGGGTATGCAGGATCTGAATATATATATACATGCATGCGATCACGCGACCAATGTTACGGTTGGATTAGCGAGAATCTCAATAATTGTTACGTGTATGCCAAGGAATTTACTTAAGTTTTACACAGCCGGCTTCCATCAGGTTGAGTTATTGCAGGTTCTGTGAATGAACTCGTATAGGTTCAATAAGGAGATTTCATCGATATAATTCTAAAATTGAACTAACTGTTCCAGACAGTTTTGACGTCCAATCGGATGTCTTTCTAAATGGTGTATGACCGTTGATCCAGGGTTGCCAGAAGGAGTTGACTTTCTAGTGGCGTCACGGGGTGTAATTGATGACGTATTCTGGATCAATTGATCGTACAAGTGACTAAGTTGGTAGGCCCCCTCGTCACCATTCATTACATTAGGCGCTGTTTCATGTCATTGTTGGCTTTGCGACAGATCCAAATGGATTCTCTAATCCATCTGGTGTTTCTAGTGTCGCCTCTCGCGAGAATATTTGTATCATCCCAATTTATTAGATAGTTTTCAGTAGCAGCGTGATCCGCGATGGAAGACATTGTATGGGTTTAGTTGGTTAGCATTACATTTTGAATCACTAGTGACATACCATAGTTACATCGCATTGCGACGTATACCTGGTTTATATAGTGATGGCAGAATCACTGAAAACCGTGATCTCTAAAATTTTCACAACATAGGCCTATTGCTTGTGAAAATTGAGTACAGTATATTGGGTATGACGTGGGTACAGTACATATGATGTCAGATAAATTAAACGAATTTAAAAATTACTTGCTCTCTTTCAAATGATTGTAATTGTTAGCCTAGGCCTACTGTCCAAAGTACACCTTTTATTTTTACAATTAGTACAATTTACGCCACTATGGATTTTTACGAAACTTGAAGATATATCACTGATTAGAGAATAATGACTGCGTTGCGCCCCTTCGGGACAATTCCGAATGACCAGAACAAGAACCGATGATTTTAAAACAAATTCACGAAAACAGTTGTTAGCAGTCATTGTTCTCATTCTTTACTGAAAAAGATGCATATTTATCCAAATCGTTGATTTGTACCGATATAATCTTGCTAATAATTAATTAGTTTTCTGTTTATTTTGTACACCCCTTCTTAGTTATGGAAACAGTTCAAGTAGGGTCATCCCCTCATTAACATTTTTATCATTCAACCAATCAGAAATAAGCTTTAATCGTGTTTCCTCATAACTCATTGATTATTCAGTTTAGAGGCGTGAGGCTTTAATTTGATTGGTTGGTCAATGAGCAATCGAATACTTTGGCGCAGTACTGACTTTCGGGCAATTATTAGTAACCTGCGCTAGGCGTGCGCGTTATCACCTAACGATTAATTTGATTGGAACGCAATTGGTACGCAGCTATCGCGATTATTCATGAAGTAATGAATATCTGATAAACCCCACGAATTATGATGAACACTTTGTGATTATGCATCAGTGGGGTTAGCAGGAAATCGTTATGGGGAGGGGGGGGGGGGTATGTTATATCCCCCCGAATGACGATGTGGAGTCAAGGGGCTCGCTCAAGGGCTCCTGGTGTGATCCGGGGTCGGAGCCCTAAAAGCTGTTGGGTTTTGATATCCTGACTCATATGTGGGTTTTATTTGTGCCTTAATTTCAGCAGCTGAATACATGATCAACAGTCTACCATTTCCTCATCACATCACTTTTAAGTTAATAAAACCGCAGATATTCTGCTTTGAAGATCTGTGATAAAACACTCTTTTAAAAAGTGAAGCACTGACAACAAATTTGACAGCTTTTAATTCCATTGAACTTAGTTTAATGCAACTTATGTTTATGTGAAATGATATAGATTGACATAGAAGGACTCCTCAGATGCCACTCTACGATACCATACCATGGCAAATTTGCCGTGAGATTGAAAGATTTCACGGCGGCCGAGAAAGACGTTGACGATGCATTACCACCACTACACGCTACTATCAATATGGAACAGCAAAAAACGCACAAGAGGATCTCGATAGACAACTACTTCAACTGTATTACTGGCCAACAGGTAAATACCGGGTCAATGCCTTCAATATGAATTTGGCGAGCTTGGGGCCGGGCGGGATGGTGGGTGGGGGTGGGGTGGGGTGGGGTGGGTGGGGCGGGGGGGGGGGGGGGGTGGGGTGTAGATGGTTTTTCAAGTATATAAGGTATGTGCCGCCTGGATCACTTTTTTGCAAGAAATTCAAATCCTTAACATATGGCATGATACTGGGGTAGAAAATCCCTAAAAACGGGTAAAAAAACCCAAACGGTCAAACCCTAAATTAGTATTAAAACCATCCAGCGGCGCACCTCTGTCATTAAATTGTGTGAGTAGGCTTTACGTCTATCCTTCTCCGGTTTCGGAGTTTTGTGTGTAAGAGTATAATGGGGCCCTTTACTCACCCTAATGATAATTGAGTGTAAAGTTGCGCAATCCTACACGTTCGAGTTTTAACACTTTCCTCGCGTCAGGCGTATGTTTAAAATATTTCAAAATTGTTGAATTTCATTACCATACTGGAATCACCATGTGAAATTCATTGAAATAAGTACCAATATGCCTAGTATTGAATCAGTAAATTATAGCTAGATTTTGAAAGTTGGGAAAGGTTTCTGAAAAATCTGTTTTATATGGTAACATAACAGCCGCGTTTAACATAGATCTCCGGCGATGACCTCCGGCATTACGGATAACTTCAATCCGTACACTTGCGGCACTAATTTGCTACTCCTACAAAAGATGAAGGGTAAGTCTTGTACATTCTTAAAACTTAAAAATACAAATGTTTCTAGAATGAAAATGTTCATTTCCCTATTATTGTTTTCAGGCCAAGAAGAATTCGTCGTTGAACAAATCTGATAACGTAAGAGGTAGGTCAGTGACATATCAAACGTATTATTTTCATAACTCCCCATACCATGCATACCTTTAAGGGACACGAATTAGTGTTGAAGATTTTAAAAAAACCACCACTTAAATACCATTATTGCTGTTTCTACTCACAAAACACAGCAGAACTTGATTAAAACAATACCATCGCTATTTATTTAACCTTTTCTTAAAAACGCCCTCTATGTAAATATAGTTCGCGTTATTTATCAAGCGTGCTGCAGGGGGACACTGTCTGACGTAAAATGCTGATCTCGGCTATATCAGCATTTTTGAATCGACGTTTTGTTGTACAAAGAGGGCTGATTTTTCTTAATCTTTATAGGTGTAAGTTCATACATGTAATACAATTGTAAACATAATATACCAATCCCAGTTTTTATCATAATTGTTTATCATAAAATTGTTTTTATCATAATTGAGGGCGCAACACATCTCTTAGTGTCCCTTTAAGTACAAAGCGTTGTCAATTTGAAATGACGCTGCTATGAGCAAACAGCACGCCGATCGAACCGCACCACGCGGACAGTGTGTTTACGCGCCACGCAACTTAACGGTAATTTGCGTTATTGGGCTGTTTCTAATGGGCAACTCAACGGTAATTACCGTTAAGTTGTCCTGAGTAGAAACAGGCTCTATTTATGAGTTTGCGTTCTACAAGATAATGATTTATATTTTTCCTCTCTCTAGAGGAAGAAACACGTGACATGTCGGATACACTTTTGAAACTGAAAGGAAACGTTGGAGGTGAGTGAAATATACTTAACTGACACAAAGTTGCTTTTTATCTTAGCTAATTTAAAATCAAAAAGCGGTACCGAATATTTAAAATATAGATTGAGCGAACTTTCTTCACCGCCCCGTAATTGAGTGAATGCTTTAACATTTTTGAAGTTTTAAGTAGCCACACCTAATGAAAAAAATAGTGGTAGCAAATTGAGCTTCGAATGGGATATCGTTGACAATGTGTGTTTGTTAATGATACCAAATGGATGTCTGAATGCTTTCGATAGCACACAGTGTACAAATAAAGTATAGCAAGATATTCTCTTTTCTTCTGATACATAACCTCATGAATATGTAAATCAGATATGCCCCAATCAAACGTCTCCAATTCATTCATGCAATAAACGGTCGCCGGGTAATTGAAAAACAACAGTATGACCGGCACGCGACCCTTATTTGGCATCCGTCATACGCGCAAGTGGTCAAATTACGTGCATCAAAGCATTCCTCGTCGTTTGACCAAGCGCACCAATCACTTAATTACGTGTTGCTATTTCGCGTTTTAACGGTTGCAATTTCTCGTTTCGCTGTTGATTCGTTGGAAAGAACAATTAAATTAGCGGGCTGTTCGATTAAAACACGGGGACAAGTAAATATATGATGAAAAAAACAGGTAATATTATGATTGTTATGTTTTTAAGCACATCACGTGTTTTCCCCAAAACAGATTCATTGCATTACGTTTATGAATGAGGTTAATGACTTTGATCAGTTGATTCATCAAGTTCTGTAAACATTCATAAAATTAATTTACCAAAGTAAAATGTTTTGAATTTCCACAGAACCTGCTTATCAGCTGACACGCAGTCATTAACCTCTAAACAATACCTAATTAAAGGGCCAAAGTCTAGCAAAAAGATAAAAGGGTAAAATGTCAGTGCGCAAATAAATATGGATGATAAATGATCACGAGAATGTCATCACGAGAATGTCATTTTTAGAATAATGATTAATGATCATTAGAAATTCGTGTCGAAATACAGAGTTGTCTAAAAAGGTTACACTGTTTTTTCGGCAGATTTCCCAAAATGTGTACCTTATGATTATTTTAAACTATCGATTTCTTATATATTTATGATGAAACTGGCGTTTAAATTGAAGCTAAGGCCTAAATACCAAAATTGTAGAAGTTTCAAAAAAATAGTCAAATACTAATTTGTCCACAAGCAAGCCAATCGATGCTTTCTTCTCTGCACAAAGTAACGTCATACACTTGTGGGACCCAGCTATTATAGACGCAGGTGTACCTCGGAACTTGGGGGAAAATTTTAAATAAATCTTTATCGATAGTCATAACTTAACACTTTCCATGCGGCAGGCAGCTGCAGACTATATTCCAAAATGTCACAATATTTTTCAAAAATGTCAAAATTGTTTAATATCATATCCATATTTGGAATGTGTAATGCATTGAAATAAGTACAAACATGCTTATTATTGGTTCAGTAATCCTTGAGATAGACTTTGAAAATTGAGAAAGGTTTCTGAAAAATCTGTTTTGTAATGGTAAAACTAATAGCCGCATGGAAAGTGTTAATAATTATGTGTTTTAAAAATAGCATGGACATTGAACAAAAAGATGAACATATAGTAAACATGGTATCAGAGGATGTTTACATCAATATATATTTATACGGGAAATAATATGTTTATTCAAAAGGTTGAATTCCACGCAAATTAAAAGTAACCGAATTCACTACTTCGTAAACTAATTGTTCATCACCTGCACGATCAAATGTACAAGCTGTGGTACCATTTTATTGAGTGAGCTCAATTTCAAAGATAAATTTACATTGTTTGCAGATCTAATAAATGCGACAAAATAATATTCTCGAATGGTATAGGCTTACGACAAATTCTTGCCTTTGAGCCTAGTTCCCAGATTCTTATTCTATAAAATAGATAAAACATTTAATTTTTGGCAATCTTGAAATTTGGACGACGCGGGTGAAAAAGGGACGCGTGTGGGTAACGGGAAACCCGAAATCGACTTTAATAATGGACAAACATATTTTTTTTAAGCACTTTTTAAATGGTCACTATTTTGTAATTGGAGCTTCAATTTCAATGTCAGTTTACCATAATGCCCAAAACTATTGCAGTTTAAGATTAAGATTATTCTAGTTTAAGATTATGTAAATAGAGTCTTATGATGGCTCTAACATTTTGAAAAGAGCTCTTTAGGGGACATACAAAAGGTGTGCTTTAACCCAGGCGTGTATTTGCGAATTTACTATCAGGAGAGAAAAACAGGGGGGAGGGGGTTAGTCTTCGTATGAGATGAGGATCGGGCCGCGTGCAACTTCCGTAATTTTGATAGTCCACCGGAACGTGATTCTCCGACTTTGACCATCTTTTACATGTTTTGTTAATTCTGATTTTGTAAGGCCAAACAAAGAAGATAGTCTGTCTCAGAAGCCCGCCTGCATTGGTATCATGTATGTGAAATGAGCTACGGCGTGTAGGTCTATGCGCTGAGGCCTAATTTTGTTTTGATTTTTTGTTTTGATTTTGATTTTTGATTTTTAGAATTAAAAAAAAAAAGTTCTCTGAAGCTTGGATTAGCAAAAAAAAATCCAAAATCGCATAGCTCATAGCCTATTTTCTAAAAAAGAAAGAAAGAAAAGAAAATCGCACAGCACTTAGCTTATTTGCAAAATGTTTCTGAGACAGACTATCTTCTTCGTTTGGCTTAAAGGACACAAACATACTTATTATTGTTCAATTGTTCGTTTGAGCGGATTATGTTGTCTGATTAAACAGATATGGGTATTATAATTCAAAATATTTGCAATAAAAATTGATTAATTTGACCTCTGGTGCGTGGTGTTGGGTGTAAGTCTGTTGAACCCCAGAGGGGATTTTCCAGTTTGCTTTTGTGCTTATTTTGCAATATTAAAGGGGCACTAAGAGATGTGTTGGATGATGCGCCCTCAATTATGATAAAAACTAAGATTAGTATATTTTTATAATTGTATTACATGTATGAATTTACATCTATAAGGATTAAGAAAAATCAGCTCTCTTTGTACAAGAAAACGTCGATTCAAAAATGCTCATAGAGCCGCGACGAGCATTTTACGTCCGACAGTATCCCTCTGCAGTACGCGTGATACATAACGCGAACCATATTTGCATATAGGGCGTTTTCAATAAATAGCGATGATATTGTTTTAATCAAGTTTTGCTGTGTTTTTGTTAGTAGAAATAACAATAATGGCAATTTTTAATGTTCATCTTAAATTCTGAAGTAAATTTTTAAACATTTACATTTTCAACACAGCTTAATGTCACTTTAAAGGTCACCATAATCCTGTCCATGTTACACTGAACAGACTATAAGTTTTATTTATTAAAGCTTATGTAAGGGCATGATCTTTGTTATTGTTCATTGATTTTGCATTATATATATTTTTGTGCAGAGATGTTCCATCTTACGTTGAATATACTATAGTATTCAATTGACAACGTATGTGTTCATTTTCCCCGAACAGAGATCGAGGTGACTGACCGCATTTTAGATTTAGTTGCTGAAAGCATGGGCAACAAATTGAACGAGTGGCCACGTTTGTTTCGAAGGCTATTGATGAAGACGCAACGAGATCAACCGAAACCAGTTGAAACTGAAATATGCGCTATTCAGTTCAATAACAAGAATGACATAAGAGAACAGGTATTAACGTCGTCCCAAAATTATTTACATAGGCCTACCCTTATTAAAAATTGATTAAACCCAATACAGAATGAACGGATACGAGCCATGATTACGCCAACATGTAACAAAAATGACCGAGTGTTGAATTTATCACTGCGTGATTTTATCGTTTGACTCCAAATATGATAGATTTGGATCCGTGGCCTTCACCGCAATCATGGCGTTGTGTGTCCACAGGAGTGTGCCGTCTATTCAAAGAGTCGTAATGTGAGGTTTAGTACATGTACATGTATTATGCTCTCTTGAATTTAATTAATACGCCATGCTCGTAGACTACTCCACAGTCATTTACTTTTCCCTACATGTAGGTCCTATTAAAATATCTACCATCGGGTGCTTACGATATGAAAATCATCAGACGATTACAAGCCTACACCTAAACACGTTTGAGGGCGCTATTCACATTCACCATCCAAAACACTACTTACAATTAACTATTTCCACATGGACTGTTGACTTCGAATTGCGATTAAATTCGTTAACACGGTAGTCAATGGAATCTAGACCCCGATCTAGACTAATTTGGCCTTAGGTCAGAAGTCACAAACTGGTCCAAAAAAATGTTTCACTTCTAATAATGTTGAGAAATGCACCAATTCTGATTGAACGGGACAAAACTTAAGTTTTACATACTTAATAACCCACAAACTATATATTGTTGGAAAGCTTATGATTCAAGGTTTTTCATTTTTGCAAAAAAAGAATCAAATATACAGGGTGTGTAACATTTTTACAGGGTGGAAGATAAAAAAGTTGATCGTTTTTGCTCCTCACAAAATATTTTGATAGTTTGTACAATTAGGGTTTAAGATAGTCACCAAAATCAGAACAACCGCAGAAGGTGCTACCAAATTTGCTAAGAATCACCTGCCCAAAATGTACACAGGAAAAGTACAGGGTGTCTAAAATTATGATGAAATAATGCATAAAATGAAGGTTTGTATATAATATTCTATGAAATTTAGTTAGCATGGACTATTTAATTTAAAGGAAAATGGTTATCAAAATGAACTACATGAATATCATTAAAGTTCCTTTTATTTTGAATACAGGGTGGTCCAAAATAGGTCTAAATAGCAATTTTTTCATAATTCTATGAACAATTCTGTGAAGAAACACTTCTGGCTTTTTTAGTTAAATGTTTTACTACCCAGAGTAGAAAAGGACCGAAGAGTCACACAAATGAAATAGAGAGACTGCGATTTGGCCATTGTTTAATCAATAAAATGAATAAAACTGTGTATTTTATACATTAAAACACTCCCTGAATTGAACATCATATTCTAGTAGAGAATGTCTAGATAACAATTCAATATTATTATTCATAGTAGCAGGCACATGTTATTAACACATATGAGAAGTTTGAAAACTTTCCTATGTATACATTTAAAATGGCATCAATTTCAAAAGTTCTAGTTTTCCGCTATTTTGTGTAGAAACCTATGGGCGCCTCATCCACCGGCGCCTCATCCACCGGCCCCACCCTTGACTCACTCGACGTTTAGATTGATAACTTCACTATTGCTAAACATGTGGCTTTAATCCTTTTTTTATTCGGTAGCTGGATAAATTATTTTTAATATGATACCAAAAATGTTATGTTTTTTTGACAACTTTTCTATTTAAAATAGAGACACGTATCACGATTTTAAGGATTTTTGAAACGGCCCCACCTTATTTGATATACCTATTAGTGACCTGTGACCCTTATCAAAATCAGGGCTAAATACGAACAGATAATTGTCGTTATCGATTTCCAGATGTGTCAAATAAAATATCTTATGCATTTGGTTTTTTTCAACGTTAACAAGTCATCTTACTGTCATATGGAGTAGTCTAACGAACGGTTGATTGACAATGGCAGGGGATACCATTCTCGATCTCACGAGTTCAAACATAACCTCAGTCAAAAGTGACCTGCCCGGTGAGCATGATGAGAGCCCTCTACGGCCAGATTTAATACTATTACAGCATTAGTGAGTGTCTAGCTTCACAAGCCGTTTGAGGTGTAGGCTACAGCATTGGTGACATGAAAATACCAGCCTTTGGAGGATGATTCTATAGATATAAAGACTGCATAAACAATTATCCTTTTTCGAGGCGCCCTGTGTTTAGTTTAGGACCCTAAATAGATTCAACAAGTGGGAAAGAACAGCCATTTCCCCCGCGCATTTTGACACCCCATTCGTCACAATCATGACAATAGCACCAATATTGATGAAGCAGTGGCCATTTGAATAACAATATATTAAAACATTGTTTTATTCAAGTTTTGCTGCTTTTTTGTGAGTATAGAAACAACAATAATGGCCAATTATAATGATTATCTTTAATATTAAGAACATTTTGGAGAAGAAAAAAGATCTTAAACATCTCTATAGTACATCTTTACTAACCCTATATATACCCGTTAAAAAAGAACTCTACACCGAAAAAAAATGAACCAATGTGCAGTTTATAATTTCACACTTGGGTTTTGAACACCAGGACAGTGTGACAGGTATGTGTATGGGCTGCATTGATTTCATCAATTGAAAAATCCACAATCCTAATTAAATGTTGCTATCGACCTGTATAATATGTCGCTAGCAGTTAATTAATCAATAATCGGCCTATTGCTACACGAAGGCTGCGTATAGAAGAACGAAATGCTACAATGAAAAATGGATTTAGTTTTGGTTCTGGATACATAGCTGCGTTAAAGGTATATTATGTGATCTTTTCCAGAGAGCGCCCTCTATTCATTAAATTTTTTAGAAAGTAGATTTTCTTGCAGATTTACATTTCTGATCATAAATCGTACATACATTCCAAGTTACAGAGCGATACGATTCCTAATTACCTCAAAATCATGGTTTTAGAGTGAATTTAAGAGTGAAAATATAAACTGTCGGAAATCCGACAGTTTATTTTCACTCTAAAATCATGATTTTGAAGTAATTAAGAATCGTATCGCCCTGTAACTTGGAATGTATGTACGATTTATGATCAGAAATGTAAATCTGCAAGAAAATCTTCTTTCAATTTTTTTTTCGATGTTGAGGGCGTTCCCTGGAAAGATCACATAATATACCTTTAATAGTCAGTCAATCTTCACGTGTAATATCTCAAATTAAAGAAATGTCCTTACAACTTTATAATTAAAACATTTTACGTAGGCGCTATAAAAAACCCATATTTATTGCCTGATTAGTTACTTATTGTGTAAGGAGGAAAACAATCAGCTGAACAATCTTATGTTACGGTATCACTTGCTTACTCGTTCAAAACTCATTTGTATCCTTTTATTAGGCGTACCAAAGCTTGATTTCATGGCGACGAATGGTGGGGACATCGAGATCCACTGTGTCAGCCTTGTGCGAAACACTTACAGAGTTAGGCTTGAAGACGGTATCGGATATGGTACTCAACTCAACAGAGGTGATGGATACAACAGAGGTGATGGATACACCACGGGAAACAGTTTTACGCGAAACAAATGTTTAGATCTAGTTAAAGGTCAGAACATGAAAGTCGTACTTCCATGGTCAGAATAAATACTTGAGAAGCAAAAGGAAAAGGTCGACTATTAATACTTTCTACGCGGCAGTTCCAAAATGTCACAAAATGTTTCAAAATTGTCAACATTATTAAATGTCATCATCATATTTGGAATCAACATGAGATATGCATTGAAATCTTGTGAGGCAATCTTATTCAGGTGGAGCGACATTGTTTAGTATTACAAAAGGTCAAATGTCGTGGCCCATCGACTAGGATCGATAAACTTAGCGGTAACTTTTCGCGAGTAGAAACAGGTGGATTACAAACTTACCGGTAAATCTTAACGTTTTGATCTTACCGTTAACTTTGCAGTGCCCCAGTGGAAACACGCTTATAGTGGGTATCGAAAATGTATCTTATTTCCTGTTGACATTCAAAATCCAAAACCTCACCCAAGAATATAGAACACGCACTAACATAACATAACATAACAATGAGCATTTGTATAGCGCTCTTACACATTATACAATGGTACCAAAGCGCTTAACAAAATGAAAACATAAAATGAAAAAAAGCAGTATTAAACATCACTCGCACCATGACGGTGGAATAAGTGAGTTTTAAACATCTTCTTTAATTGAGTCTATGATGAGGCATGCCTGATTGTTCCACAAAAAAGGGCCGGAGGCATAACATTTATTCTTATAAAAGATAAGAAGGCGCGCCATCATTGAAACATTTATATACAATAGTCAAGATCTTGAACTCAATGCGCGTTTTAACAGGCAGCCAATGTAAATTATGGAGAAGAGGAGTTGCATGATCACGTCTTTCAGCCTTATAAATGAGTTTGGCTGCTCGATTTTGAGACGTATGTGTAGCCGTTTAATATCTTTCGCACAAGATTCCTGCAAGAAAGAGTTGGAATAGTCGAGTCGCGATGTAACAAATGCGCGTATGGCGTGATGACATGTTATTTCATCAATAAACATCCGAATACGAGAAAGATTCCTAAGGTGAAAATTCAAACTGCGACAAATGTTGGTAACAATACATGATGAGACATGTTTAAATGGCAGTCAAATTCAATACCAAGATTCGAATGCAGACATGGGGGGACGGTCTGATCTCAATATCACCGACACGAAGTGAGATGTCGCATAGTGACTTTAAGGCTCTGGGTTGGCTGCAATGAACAATTCTGTTTTATCCCTATTAAGCAAAGCATATTTGGCGACATCCAAAATTTGATATCCTCAATGCACGCAGCAAGAGGATATCAACGTAACAAGAGCACGGTCAGCATCCCCCGACTTATTTGGGTCAAATGAGATGTACAGTTGTGTATCATCAGCGTAAAAAAAGTAAAAATGGAACAGTATGTGTTTGTAACGCTTGATTATATCAGCAATCGGATGTGTAGAACGAGAGAGGGGGCGGGGGGGGGGGGGGGGGGGGGGGGGGGGGGGGGGCGGGGGTGTAGGAGTGACGTCATCCTCAAAACCGGCTGAAAAAAAATATCGCAGGGTCAAAATCAGAAATGTACCGACGGGAGCTCGTGTGTACCGACGGGGTTATTTCAGGGGGGGGGGGGGGGGGACCGGGCCCACCAGCCCCCCCCCCCCCCGGGTACGCCACTGCCGGTCAGTCTAAGGGAATCTTTGCACTTGATTTCCTCGACATCAGGCAGAAAAGCCTCAAACAATCAGGCACATGACAAATGTAGTACCAACGTTTCCACTTTTTACAGTAAACTTGCACTAGACTAAACAAACCGTCCAATACATGTTTATGTTACATGTACATCAAGTTCTGGCCAATAATTATGAGTGATGCACTTCAGCTTGTGAGGCTATAACCCCCCTTTAATTTCCCCCAAAAAGTTATAACCCCCATTTGAATTATTAAAAAAGTTATGAACCACCCCGGTTTCATGCCGTCCCGCACTGCCAAAACACCGGTGTTAAAAACAACACCATTGGTGTTGTGAGAGGTCCACACCAAAAAAAATTAACACCGGTGTACCGGTGTTAAATTTTTGGTGTTATATCAACACCATGTAGTGTCATTTTAACAACTGCAAGTGTGAAAAATAACACTGTAAGTGTTAATGTAACACTGTAAGTGTTAATGTAACACCAAGATAGTGTTAAAATAACACTAATTGGTGTGGACCTCTCAGTACACCGAACGGTGTTATTTTTAACACCGGTGTTTTTGCAGTGCGCCGTCCCCTCCGGTAGATATAATAAACGGTCCCTTACATCTAAACAAAACAAAGGGCGATGCACTTTGGATTGGGTCAAGAAAACATAGAAAGAAAGGGGTTGGAGGTATAAATTGGAAGTTTCATCCCAACAATAATGTAAACATATTGGGTGTTGTAGTAAGTCCGTGTATTAAATTAGAAGAGATGTCTGTAAATTGGGAATCTAAAATGGACTCTATAGAAAAGGCAATCAGGTCTTGGACGATGAGAAAAAAAGAAGAATCCTTTTGGCATCTAAATTATCGTATATATGTTCAACATGTTCAATAACAGACTTACCTTATGTGTTCATAAACCGAATAAAAACTTATTTTTCAAATTTGTATGGGGAGGCTCATAAAAAGTAAAAAGATCAATGTTGTCTAATGATTATGAAAATGTCGGTCTACAAATGCTGAACTTTAATTTTTTTTAGATTCGTTAAAGATTTCCTGGTTAAAAAAGCTGATATCTCCGGTAAAAGATACATGGAAAATTGTTCCACTCAATTTATTGAGCGAAACATATTTGGGTCTCAATATTTTAAAATGCAACTGTACAGAACGACCGTGCACGTGTTTACCTAACTTATTGATCGTGAACTTCTAGCATTTTGTGTAACAATTATATACATATTGTTGGACTAAACGCATAGCTTTCATATGGTGTTTATTTCATCTAATTTGGTTTTGTCAATCCTGAGATATGATCAATTAACTAAAGCTACCTAAAAATCGTCGTTGTGCCACTTTTACAGAAAGAATGCTTAATAAGCGTTAAAACCCTTGTCCTCTAAGGGAGGGTAGTCACCGATTGCAAAGAGTGACCTAGGGCGTCCTACATGTAGGTGATCGCTTTTATATCCCCTGCGTTCATTTTGACGAAAACAAATTACTTACTTTACCCACCTTACTGATTTTTTAAAAATCGCCATTAAGTCAAATATGTTAATTGTTTGGTCCTGGATATTATAGCATATAGGCCTATGTTAGGAAACCATTTCCCTCACTTATAAGTCAAAAAAAGGGTAAAATTCCGATATTTGGCCTATATTTTACTGTCCAGCGAATACGGAGGTCGGCCATGTTTGGTGACGTCATTGTGACGTCATGGATGGGATGTTTGTACTTGTTTTGGTATGTACGGATAGAGGGAACCTCTAGCTATACCATGGTACCCAAATAAGCATACTCTGCATTTTGGATTGGATTTTTTTAGGTGGTGGTAACAACCCCCCTCTCCGGAGTAACCCTTTCTATTCATTGCAAACTGTAAATTGGCACACCGTCGATTTTAGGTAGCTTTAGTTAAAGGCGTAGTATGTGATATTTTCCATGTATCGCCCTCTATCATTGATTTTTACTATGAAAGCAGATTTTCTTGCAGATTTTCATTTTTGATCATAAATCATAAAGCTCTTTTAAGTTACAGATCGATACGATTCCTAATTACTTCAAAATCATGGTTTTAAGAGGTTGAAAAATAGATTGTCGCGGCACCGGGACTATCTATTTTTCAAATTTTACTCTATTCACTCTAAAACCATGATTTTGAGGTAATTAGGAATCGTATTGCTCTGTAACTTGGAATACATTGATGATTTATGATCAGAAAGTAAATCTGCAAGAAAATCTGCTTCCATTTTTTCAATGATTGAGGGCACCGGGACAATCTAATTTTTCAAATTTTACTCTAAATTCACTCTAAAACTATGGTTTTGAGGTAATTAGGAATCGTATCGCTCTGAAACTTGGAATATATTTATGATTTATGATCAGAAAAATAAATCTGCAAGAAAATCCGCTTCCTATTTTTTTCGATGATTGAGGGCGTCCCCTGGAAAAGATCACATAATATACGTACCTTATTGGTCATATTTCAAGATTGACAATACCAAATCAGATGAAATGAACGGCATATGAAAGCTAAGCGTTGAGTCTATCAATACGTATACAATTGTTACACCAAATTCTAGAAGTTCATGGTCAATAATTTGGGTAAACACGTGCAGGTTTTTTTGAGACACCCTATACTTAAGATAGTATGAACGAATATAAGTTACCCATGTTCTATAGTAATTTGATTAAGGCTTGGTTTTTAACAAAATGTTCCCAGAACATAGATCAGGTAGAAACGTGGGAAAATCAAGTGATTTGGAATAATGAATGTATAACTAGTGGAGGTAAAACATTATATTTTAAGGAATGGGTAAAGAAGGGTATAATGTACGTCTCGGATTTATATAACCAAAATAGGTAGTTTAAGTCTATGGAGGAGGAGCTGAAATGTAAATTTAAAAATACTGGTATACTTATGTGTTGAAATACATAGCTTTAAGACAAGCAATGCCACATACTGTACGTGGAAAACATCGAACAATTCTATAAATAATATCTATATATGAAGTACAGTTTAATTATGGAGAAAACTGTGTGAAATTAAGTGAATGTACCACAAACCTGTACAGGCTACCACGATGATAATACTAATAGTGAGAAAAATAATATCGTTAATACGTATAAGTGTTGCCAAATCAACTATTAGTAAATACCAATATGGGAAACATACCGATTTACTAAGCGTCTTATATTTAGAACTTACACCGTGTAATGATGAATGTAAACATGCTGCAATTGCATATGAAAATGTTATAAATGTATGGATTATGCAATGATGAAGCTATGTGAACGTGTATAAATATGATGAATGTATACATGCTCAAAAGCATATGAAAACGTTATAATATGTATTGATATGCAATGTAAACATATGATGACATTATGTGAACATGTATGATAAATGTATACATGCTCAAAAGCATATGAAAATGTATTGATATGCAATGTAAACATGATGAAAATTATGTGAACATGAATAAATATGAGGAATGTATACATGCTCAAAAGTATATGAAAATGTTATAAATGTATTGATATGCAATGTAAACATGAACGTGTATAAATATGATGAATGTATACCCCGATGTATACATGCTCAAAAGCATATTGCAATGTAAACATGATGAAACTATAAAATGTGAAAATTATGTGAACATTTATAAATATGATGAATGTATACATGCTCAAAAGCATACATATTGATATGCAATGTAAACATGATGAAATTATGTGAAATTTGAAAATTATGTGAATATGTATAAATATGATTAATGTATACAGTATACATGCTCAAAAGCATATGCAAAAAATATAAATGAAGTTGATATGCAATGTAAACATGATGAAACTATGAATGTGAAAATTATGTGAACATGTAAAAATATAATTGATAGTAATAAACAATAAAATATATAACAAAATAAAATCTTTGCAATAGCCGGATTAGACTTCTACGAAGAAAAGATAACGAGGAAAAGCCTCCGTCAACAATACAATATTTTGCAAACCGCCCATCCCTTTATGACGATCGAGATAGTGCTGCATTCGGCACGGCTTCGGCTACTCGAGGAAAGACTTTTTGTTTGAGAAGAAATGAGTTATAAGTAATCACCCATTGCACGGGTAGGCCTACTGTTCTATACTGCCATCCAAATTAGGTTTGGTTTAATATTGATTCACGCAGGCAGTAAGGAGGGAAGCCTGGAGTACGAAGACATGAAAGAAGGTACGTTTTTATTTATATATTTATTTTAAGTCCTGGGAACTGAGAAGAACTAGTGGCATCCGCTCCGTTAACATTTGAAAATGTCCCGGCAATATCCCCAATGGTAGCCTCGGTATGTATGAAAATCAACAAAGTACGAGGCAGCAACTTAATTTACAATATAATTTTGATTATTGATATTAAACCTTTACAGCCGGCCCCGAAGCGGCCCATGAAATCCCATTTGAAAACTATGCTGGCAGCACGTGTCGCCCACAGATGGTAGAAACACAAATGTGTGTCGCCTCAGTCTCTCCATGGTCTATCTCACTGGGCGCTCACGGCGGATGATCACACACCCGATGTCGAATTCCGTCGTTGGCAAGTCCGGTCTTGGCTTTATCCCGCTAAATTTCGCCCACATCCACACCGTACATTTTTTCAACATTTCCCCGGGAACATTTCAATAGTGCTGTATTTAAACGGCGTTTGAAACGGTGGACAACTCGTCGGGAAATATAGTCGGAAGTATAGGAAACCTATTGTTCTGTAATTAACAAGATATTTCTTAGTTTCATGATTGTAAATGTAATTTAATAAAAAATGTATTTCTAGGAAAAGATCACATGCCGGCCTTTAATAGAGTATTTATCCTACTGCCCCCATAGTCAGATAGTGAATAAAACATCCCGAATTTCAAAGAGTCTTGACATGTGCATCAAACCTTAAAATTGTAGTTCTTAGGATTCAAATTGGTGAAATTATTGTTTAAATCACTTTATAGTGAACGGTACCGTTTATTATGATTCATTTTGATTCATTTTCAGGAAACATGATAGGCTCGTCAGCAGGAATGCACACGTATATACAACCTCTAAGGTGCAAGTATTGTCGACGATTCTATGATGATGTAACTCAATATCGATGGCATATCAAACACCATCAGATAAGAAGGGTGCTTCCCATCAGTCCGAAGTCCCATCAGTCCGAAGGCCCGCTAGTCCGAAAAATGAAAAAAATAATTCGGACTAACGGGCCTTCGGACTGGCGGGGTATTTTTTTTTTTTTTTTTTTTCTCGGACTAGCGGGCCTTCGGACTGACGGGGCGTTTTGGATAATTTACAATAAATAGTATTTAGTTGTGTTTTTTTGGCTATGACTCAGGGGGTGCCACTTCAAAATATTTGGGTATTTTCAAGTATAAATAACTCGAAAACCAAAATAGATATGACCACCGGGTGAGGTCATGTGAATGGGTAAATGGATGAATTAAAGTACTAAAATATTAAGTCAGGGGGTACTACTCCCTACGGGTACAAATATTAAAAGACTTGAATAAATAACCAATGCAAATGATTTAAAAAAAAGAAATGTTATGACTATTTGGTTACTAATTCAAATCATTTTATCGTTAACATATATTGGTCCCCGGGGGTGCACCTACCCATGAACAGGTTAAGATTATAAGTTACTACTAACAATATATTGTTATGACTCAGCGGTTCTGAAACAGATGAAAGAGTTTTGAAAAAATAATATTGTCCCAGATATCCTGGGGGTTCTCCTCTCCATAATAATTGGACTGCTACCACTCTCGAATAGTAAAGCGTTTTCTTAACTGCTACTTGTTATTTTTTATTTATTGATTTGATCTTTGTGCGGCGCATCCGTTTGAGTTTCCTTGCGGTTTAAAATACGGCTTTAAATGCCTGTTTATATTATTATTATTTAATTGGGTAGCAACATTTTTCTCAAACTAAGGGACCGTTCATTATTTATGCTGGAGGGCGGTTGGGTAAAATATAGGGGGGGTCATGTAACTTTCATATGTTGAAATAGGGGGGGGGGGGGGGGGGCTATGTAACTTTTTATTCTTAAACAGGGGGAGGGGGGGGTTGTGTAACTTTTGTTAAAGGGACATGAAGTGGTGTTGAAAATTTTAAATGTTTAAAAAATTACTTCAGAATTCAAGATGAACATTTAAAATTGCCATTATTGTTGTTTCTACTAACAAAAACACAGCAAAACTTGATTAAAACAATCATCATCGCTATTTATTGAAAAACGCCCTCTATGCCAATATGGTTCGCGTTATGTATCACGCGTACTGCAGGGGATACTGCCGGACGTAAAATGCTTATCCCGCGGGATAAGCATTTTTGAATCGACGTTTTCTTGTACAAAGAGAGCTGATTTTTCTTAATCCTTATAGGTGTAAGTTCATACATGTAATACAATTATAAAAATAAACTAATCTCAGTTTTTATCATAATTGAGGGCGCTGCCTCCAACACATCTCTTAGTGCCCCTCAAGATGGTGATTGGGGTGATTTTAGAGGCTATTTTGGAGTGTAAATGTCATTTTTTTCTGCGCTTCGCGCACATTTTCTTACGACCTATCAACTTCAAAACATGTACTTATGATGAGACGACTTTCGGACAGCAAATCTGCTTGGACGATCTGTTGAAAAGACGCCTATATAATCATCAACGGTTGAAAACATGGGGTGTATAAAAACATATTAATTAGCCTAAAGGCCTATGTTCCAAAATCCAACAATATATGATTAAAAACGGTATTTTCTTGCATGCTTTTCACCCTCTTCTCACTCTCAGCTCTGCACCTAAGCTCACAATAGTAGAATGTTGCATACGTTTTGTCAGGATGTTCTAACTTTTTTGGGGAAATATAAAGACTCACAAAATCACCCAAAATGTATAAAAATGTATGACAAATTTTCCGCATCGCTACGCTCGCAATGTACTTATATAGTATAATTTCACACAATCAAAAGATCAAGAAGGGGTATCATTAAATTATTGGCCGTTCAGAGCGGGGCACAAACAGAACTTACCAACGAATCCATGGACAGATGTGATAAGATGAGATGTGACAAGGTGTGTTTTTGGGGGGGGGGGGGGGGGTTGTGTAAAAAACTACTGGTTAGCAGGGGGGTCATGTAATTTTCAGTTTCAGCTGTAGGGGGGTTAGGTAATTTTGACATACGAGTCTCGAATTTGTCCCAACCTCCCTCCACCATAAATAATGAACGGTCCCTAAAAGAGACAAACCGTGGGTTGTAAAACGATACAGTTTATTCAAGCCCGTGAGGGGGGGGGGGGGGGGGGGGGGGGGGTGTACTCGGGTTTGGTTTGGTCGGGGTGTGCCGCAACACCTATGATTTCCAAGGGTGATTTTGGAAAAAAACGGTACCCAATTTCTAAGGATTTGCGGCCTCATCATCATGATCATTATAGACTCAATTTTCGCACAATTATCGAGAAAATATCTACAATTTTAGCAAATGTTCGCGACAAAGTAGCCAGAATTTTTGCGAAAATAATAACCATTTGTAAAAAGTGACCCCATTATTAGGGATTACACAGCACAATTCATACTCATGCTTAGATCTCCACATCGGTATACGGGGATGAGTAGCCTACCGCCCCCCCCCCCCCCTCCCCCGGCAGTTCCGGGATCGGCCCAGCCTTGACGGGACCGTAGGTTATTACCGGGAACACAGGGCTGATGCAAGGGGCACAAATGCCCGGTAATAAAGACCTTTTCCCATCCAAAGTGCGGGCCACAGTGTCCCTCACTCAGCGTAAAGGGGTATTAAGAGATCCTTCACGGTTTTTTCACATATTAGTAATGCTTTATTATACGTACCACCCAAAATTCATGGATTTTATAGCGTTTTGAGTTCGATTTGGGATCATTTAGAAACTACCCAAATACAAGGTCCCAGTTTTTTTGGAAGAAATCTGCCATGAGGGTTTCTATGTATATCATGACTGACCTCCATGATACAATTGGTGATGGTGGTGACTTTTAACCAAACTACAAAAAAAGTGATAAGCAATAATACACCATCAAACATGTCAAAAATGATGTGAAATGAAAATGTCTTTATTTTTTATTTTTAATGATTTTTTTGAAGAAATCTTTCATGAGAGGGTTTATATGTATATTATCTATCTTAACAAGGTAAAAATATTTAATTAACATTTCTGGGAAATCACTATGTGCCTCTTAGCTTTAAGCCAACTCATTTAACCAAACAATCGAAAATAAGTCAAAAATGTATATACATAAAAGCCACAATGTTGACCCCCACCAAAAAGAAGAAGTTTGGTGTCATCCAGTTTGTTATTCTTGTCCCCGCCCATTAAGCCCCCCCCCCCCCCCCCCCCCGCCCCAATGTTGATGCTGGCGAGGGGCCACAATAGCTCCACACTTCTTTGGGCCTATTCTGTTGTTCTATCAAGAATTCCGAAGCTCCTATCATAAACCCTATAGCTGGTACATAAGTTGAGTGCCTCCCCCTCACCCATTACCAAACCCCGTCAAATTTTATTTTCAGAACTCCTCAAAAATCTCGGAGCGGCTTTTCCAAAAATGTAGGGTCGTAAGAACTTAAGAGATATTTGATAAAAGGTCGGGACCCCTACATCTGTTTAGTGTAAGGAACGCCAATTCGAATTTGGGCTCAAAATGGGAGGGGGTAAGGGAGGGGCGGAAGAGGGTGACAAAAGAAGGGGTCTGCAGGGCGGCACTTATCATGCTTTCCAATGTCAGTTACCGTCACCGGCCAGTGAGAAGCGGTCATGTTACTATATAAGGCCCACGGTGGTGTTGCCATCGCCAGTGAAGAAATTATAGACGCGTACAGCGACCAAATACAGGGCTTAACGCTTATATATTGCCCGAATTTGCGTATTTATGATTATTTACGATAGTGATGGAAAAGTATAATGAATGCGCCTCAACGCCGAAAGAACATACATTGCTGAATTGATAGATATGTCCCTCGCGCGCGACGTGTCCATCGTCGTCTGACGAAATCTTTAACAGAAAGTGAGCCCTCTCTTGATTTAAGTTTGAAACCACACACGAAACACTAGGGTCGTTGGGGTACCGCGCCATTTTGTCCCGAAGCAATGGTCATGACGTCATATTTTGGTCGATTTTCTGAACTTTTGTATTGGATTTACGTGCAAAATATATGCCCTTGGCAGCATACTTTCCCGGGTGTGTGGGTGCACTTTAAATTTCAGATGTTCTAAAATGGACGGATATCTAACCAATTTGATAAAAAAACACGATCCACACACCCCAGAATTGCAAAAAAAGCATAAAATAAGTCCACTTTTTTGTGCCTTTGAACAGAGTGGCGGCCGGGATTGTAGAATTTAACACAGTGCATTAACCATGACCCATGATATAAATAAATTATTTGCGATTAATTTTTCCAATTAGCACGGTTAGTGTAGTGGATAGAAAGTTGACATGAGGAGCGAAGGTTGTGAGTTCGAGCCCCATTAGGATCACTTTTGTTTTATATGCTGGATTTGCTTAGCATCATCTGTATGCTTGCCCACGCGGACACCACACTGCTGGCGTTCACCGTATCAGTTTAAGCCATTTTTTTCTCTCGAAAATGTCAACAAAAATTACCGTTCTTTTAAAAATAAGGATTATAATCAAATTACAAACACATTTTGTGCGAGAGCAACACACACATTTGGCAAAAATGGCACAATAAAATCCGTTCGTTATAAATAAATGGACATGGTTAAATAATAAAACTATCACAATTACAGTCGTGGAACTCTGTGGCGTGCGTAGGTTGGCCATGTCGTTGGCAATCGGAAATCACGGGCTCGAATATTCAACTTATTTTTCTATTTTTTAAACTTGATGGTAGATTAATGTAACATCATTGTTATGTCAATTTTTATCAATTATAAATGCCGCCCATGCGTTTATAGTTTTCTTTTTATTTATTTATCTATCATAAATGTATCCTTGATTTATTTAACTTTGTATCTAAACAATTAAAATGCGTAAACAATTATATTATTGCTCGATAAATAGAGTGATTTAACTTGAGTTCAGTTTGATAATATGATAGCAAAACTTGTTGTAAAACCATTTTACCAGTGTGTCCAACAATTTCTCCTTTGCACACTTTGGTAAAACATTCAGAGATGTCACTTTTAGCTTGTTATAGCTAGGCTCAATTATAAGCAAGTTTGCGACCGGGTTTGCGACCTCTATGATTTTAGGCTGGTAACACAATCCCACAGTGCATTTCGTTAAAACAGTGTAAATTATTTTTCCACGATACGTATCACGTGATAACCACGATCGATTTCGCAAAATATTGCAAAATGGCGCGGTACCCTAGCCCCCCTAACGAAACACGAAACCGAACTTACAGTGTGATTGCGCCCTCTATCTCCATTAGAGATAAACAAAATCAAGGGGGTGTAACCCGGAGGGGGCATGAGGCGGGGTGCATCATTTTGGTTGTTCGGTTTTAGTGGGTGGAAGGGGGGGGGGGGGGGTACTGCGCCATTTGTCCCGAAGCAATGGTTATGACGTCATATTTTTTGTCGATTTAAGAACTCTTGTATTGGATTTACGTGCAAAACATATGCCCTTCATCATACTTTCACAGGTGTGCAGTTCATTTCAAATTTCAGATATTCTAATTTGATGGTTTTCTAAACAATTCGAGAAAGAAAATCGAACTGCACACCTGAGAATTGCAAAAAAAACCCATAAAACAAGTCAACTTTGTTGTGCCTTTGAACAGAGTGGCGGCCGGGAAGCGTGGGAATGAGAATTTAACACAGTTTTTAAACTTTGTGGATTAATTAATGTAACATCATTGTTATGTCAATTTTTATAAATTATAAAGGCCGCCCATGCGTTTAGTTTTCTTTTTATTTATTCATCTATCATAAATTTATCTATTGATTTATTGAACTTTGTATCTAAATTAAAATGCGTAAACAAATTATATTATTGCTCGGTAAATACGTTATTTAAAGGCATATTATGTGATCTTTTCCCGAAAGCGCCCTCTATTCATTATTTTTTTTAGAAAGTAGATTTTATTGCAGATTTACATTTTTGACCATAAATCATACATCATACATTTCAAGATACAGAGCGATACGATTCCTAATTAACTCAAAATATGGTTTTAGAGTGAAGTTAGAGTGAAAATATAAACTGTCGGTGTTATCCAACAGTTTATTTTCACTCTAAAATCATGATTTGAAGTAATTAAGAACAGCGTCCGAATTAAGGAAAAAAATCTAGTTGCCCGGCAGATTTTTTGGTTGCCCGTTCTGTAAAATATTTAAATGCATGTGTTAAGTGTTTCACTTCTTGTGAAAAAATTGGTTGCCAGCCGGGCAACCAAATAAGTACATACATGTTGGTTGCCCGGTGCTAATTTTGGGCGTCCCGGGCAACCGGGCAACCACTTAACGCGAACGCTGATTAAGAACCATATCCACCTGACCATATCGCCCTGTAACTTGGAATGTATGAACGATTTATTATCAGAAATGTAAATCTGCAATAAAATCTTCTTTTCATTTTATTTCGATGTTAAGGGCGTTCCGTGGAGAATATACCTTTAACTTGAGTTCAGTTTGATTATAATAATAGCAAACTTGTTGTAAAACTATTTTACCTGGCCAACAATTTCTCCTTTGCACACTTTATATACCTACATTCAGAGAGTCACTTTTAGCTTGTTATAGCTAGGCTAATGATTATATAATATACAATTATAAGCAAGTTTGCGACCGGGTTTGCGACCTCTTTGATTTAGGCTGGTAACACAATCCCACAGTGCATTCCGTTAAAAAAATGTAAATTATTTGTCACGATACGTATCACGTGATAACCACGATCGTTTTCGCAAAATATCGCAAAATGGCGCGGTAACCAGGCATCAAATTTCGTCATTTTAGGGGCACGGCCACTTTGGCCTTAAAGGTATATTATGTGATCTTTCCAGGGAACGCCCTCAACATCGAAAAAAAATTGAAAGAAGATTTTCTTGCAGATTTACATTTCTGATCATAAATCGTGCAAACATTCCAAGTTACAGGGCGATACGATTCCTTATTACTTCAAAATCATGGTTTTAGAGTGAAAATAAACTGTCGGATATCCGACAACTTATTTTACTCTAGTCTAAATTCACTCTAAAACCATGATTTTGAGGTGATTAGGAATCGTATCCCTCTGTCACTTGGAATGTATGTACGATTTATGATCAGAAATGTAAATCTGCAAGAAAATCTACTTTCTAAAAAAATCATAAATAGAGGGCGCTCCCTGGAAAAGATCACATAATATGCCTTTAAGAATATACCAAGGCCAAACCAAGGGCACACACGGCCTCTGTTAAAAATAGGGCACGGCCATTAGGCCTAAAAAAAAGAAGTTTGATTGGCGTAACATGACCAAAACATATAGGGTAGGTCGGTCGGGATTTTTTATTTTATTTTTATTTTTATTTTTTTCAAATCACCTACTTTTGAACACTTGAAAGACAGCAGTACACACAAATCATAGCTCTAGCGTATTTAATTGCCGGGCAAAAATGTATTGTTGTGTTCAACAATATATCATTTCGATGGGGACTTAAAATAGCCGAAATTGAAAGCAAACAGTCAAAAACTTTTTTTCCCCCTCAAAATAATAAAAAATATTAAGGGTCGGCGATGTATTTAGGGTCGGTCGGGTTACGCCAATCAACCTTTTTTTTTTTAGGCCTTATGGCCGTGAATTTTTTACTGATCCGAGGGCATCGTAGTCTACTAAATATACCCTTTTCCCTTTCTTTGTCACTATATGAACATGTACCGATAGAGGGCTCACTCCCCATGGACCGCTCCCCAGACGACGCTGGACACGAGCGTATTTACGAATATTCAGGCAAAAATATGCGAACGAGGTTACGTGATCAAGTGAATGGGACGAACGCTTAACAGCGGTTTAAATTCAAAAAATGATACTCTCTTAAATCAAAAGATTGACAGGTCAATCTTAAAGATTGTGCTTAGGGAAAGATCTTAAAAGATTGAAAATGTTCAATCTAATAGAGTGAAGTTTCAATCCGATTTCAGTTCATAGTTTATGATTTTTAGGATTCATGGACTCACCACTTGATTCAGTGACATAGAGTCTGAAGGTAAGTAGGCCTATACCATCGTCAATAACAAAAATCAAGGTGTGCAGCCCCGTGTGCAGCAATAATATTTATTGTTCCATCTTGTTCCATCTTATTCAATTCATAATAATGAGAATACAATTCATTTGGTAAAATATCACCATGACGGCACATTTCACATGTACATATTATAAACTGCGCCAATAAAGTATCGAAACACTTACAAATGGTCAGATTTATCGGAATCTGAATTAGTATGCAAAAAAATAATTAAATAATTCGATTCACAGTTATCTTCTGCGCATTTTGACACCTCTTTTGTTGCGCTATGATGTTGTTTGGCGGATATATGGGCACTTGAGTGGCTTAAAGTCGAATTCTAAAGTTGTGAAAGCTCCTATTCACCCCAATTCCAGAAAGGAACTCGCACAAAGCATCACACACAGACAAAATTAAGACAAAAGACACCAATTTGTTCTGTTTACTTAACCATGACAATTAATGATTGATTAATTATTGATTTATGCCTCCCATCTCTGACCCTTTTGTTTTGTTATTGAAAATTAATGCTGATATTCATTGCAATCGATTTATCCAACACGCGACATACACATCATTTAAAAAAGGCGGGCAAAATAATGATGATCTTATTCGTTGCAACTTTAGAATTCGACTAGTAAGCCACTCAAGTGCCATAAATCCGCCAAACAACATCATAGCGCAACAAAAGAGGTGTCAAAATGCGGCAGAAGATAACTGTGAATCGAATTATTTAATTATTGTTTTGCATACTAATTCAGGTTCTGATAAATCTGACCATTTGTAAGTGTTTCGATACTTTATTGGCGCAGTTTAGATCATATATCAGTAACTAAATATGTTTGTATTTCTTACCAGAATATTGCATTTATTATGTATGTGTTATAAATGCATTTACAATATATAATCTTTAAATCAATAGGTACAAGTGTGAGTAAAATATCGAATGAAAAAGATTTAGGCATCATTCATGTCATTCGGCCCATGTTTTAATACAATATCGGGTTGATTTCTGGCCTAATTCACGGTTATGAATTCATGAAAACGTATTTATTTATTTTGTTAATAAATAAATCCACACGCAGTTTTAATTGGCGTCCTGATAATTATGAAAGATCACATAAACTAAAAATGTTACTCTCGTATTATGCAAACAGGGTAACGCTCATATACGAGTTGCCATACTAACTAAGAATGAGACTGACTTCCATGACTTCCAAGCTACCACTGTAATCCACGGACGCTTTCTGCCGGTAATAACGAATCGAGGTTATCATACAAACAAGGACTATAGTATTAGAATCATGGGACTGACTTGATTTGTGACATTCGTGAATTGTTCTTATGGCTATAATAGTACTGCTCATTCTCCGACGTCACAAACATAATACAACATGCCTGGTTAGACTAAAAAATTGATAAGTTTTGGTTTCCTATACTCTGTTTGGCCATCTCGAGACAGTGACGTAACCGCGTATTCTACTAATTGCACCACATAACGCGCGGCGCATACTCGCGGCGCTGGCGTACAAACACGAGCGTTGAAAGGCGGGAAGATTCACACGCGTGCGTGAAGCTGCACCTGTTCAGTTACGTCACTGTCTCGAGATGGCCAAACAGAGTAGAGGGTTGGGGCATGGCTCAAGGAAGAAACCTTTTGATCAAATATCATACAATTATACGATTTTTTATATGAAAAATAAATCATAAAATCTAAAGTCGGCATCAATTTTTACATGTAATTTTTGATATTTTTTGTTGTTCAAAATCAGAGTGCCGATGTGTTCTAAACATTGAATAGTGTTTAATATTTAAATGCATTTGTGTGTTTGAAGCTTAATTCAATGATGTGTTCAGATCACATCGGCATTTAGATTGTTAACACCTAAACATGTCTAACCGTAAGTGAAACAAATTAGGTGTTTAGATTATATGTTTAGATCCTAAACACATGGATTCACAGTATGCACCAAATACAGCAAATTCAAAATATGGCCCGAAACTGTACCAACTGCAACTGCAATTTTGTCATAGCTAACCGAAATATTTATCACACAGCTTATTAATTTATACTTAAAGGCCTAATAATTATTTTACTAAGTATCAAAGTATAGGCTATTATCCTTCTTCAATTCGTTCTCGATGCACCGCCAGCCACTTTCCTGTAAATCAAAAGAGAAAGAAGTCAATATCTAAATTAGTAGAGAATAATTTGACGTTTCAGCCCATCCTTGAACTTTGCATGTTCAGGGTTGATATGTAGGCCTACGTGACGTGTTCTACCGAAACCAGACGGAATTAGCAGAGCTCCAAACTAAGAAATAGCCCAAAACATAATTGGGGTGGGTTTTTTTTTTGGGGGGGGGGGGGATTTTGAGTTTCTTGTAAATAATTGAACTTCATAGTGGTTATTATAACATTAGTGTGACAGTTTAAAAAATCAATCTACACCCCCCCCAAAAAACGGCCGCGTGACAGGCGATATATACTACCACTCAGCCACGGAGGGGGGGGGGGGGGGGGGGGGGGGGGGGGGGTAGGGGGGGGGGGGGGGGTTCTTCACATGCTAAAAAATCGGACACCATAATATACCCGTAGTTTAGTGCTACATGATATAGAACTTGTGCGCGCGCAAGCCAAAGTGGTGCTGGCTCGGCTGGCTGTGAGGTTTCTGTGAGACGTAGTAGGGTTTAATAGGGTTAGGCCTATAGGTGGGTTTTTTCAGTTTGGAGATTTTATAAAGATGAACTTGAAGAAAAAAAATTAACTTAGCTTTCGGAAGTTAGAAAAAGGAACCAATTGTACAGCTTATGATCTCTACTTAATAATGAATTACTAACTCAATTTTGATATCTTGCACAATTGTGTCTGGTTTCGGTAGAATACGCCACATATTACTGAGGGCACTGTTGCGTTGTCTTTCTACCTGTGTGGGCAGAGTTTACTCTGCAGGTTATTTTGCTCAAGGATCAAGACTTAATTATTATATATTGACAGTGCTTTTACTCAAATCAAGAGGTGTAGCCTAATTGTATAATTAATTTCATGTTTCGGACATTGCATTTCTTGACTTTATTATATTGTAAGTGTACTTGCCGATTATAAGTTTCTGGTTCATGAATAGGCATATATGTATATTATGGCTGAATGATTGACAACCGGCTGTAATCAAATCCCGTGAGCAAACGGCAAAACCTTAGAGCAAAATCTTAATATTCAGGAGCGAGCTATACTATTATCCGGCATTGTCTGCCAGACGACGCTGGACACGGGCGTATACGAATATTCAGGTTAAAATATGCGAACAAGGTTACGTGATAAAGTGAATGGGACGAACGCTTAAACGGTTTAATTCAAAAAATGATACTGACACTGCGGGTGGTTAGCCACCCAGAGTGATTTTAGGATGAAATAATTTAGTTCAAAACGTGTGATGAATGTAGTTATGGGGTCATATAATAAAAATCCATTGTTACATTGAAACCAATTCAAAATTAACGGCCGTTCGTATCCACCGTCGTCTGTTGTCTGCATACGAAAATTCAGCGCCCTCTATTAACAATGCCGGCCCTGACAACAAATGTAAACTTTTTCCGCGATAAGGTATGGTCGTGCCCGGGGCGATATTCTGTACCGTTAAACAACATTTTATATACCTTGACGGAGTAAAGCAAGCGCATACTATTATATATACACATACATAATTGTACACGTCACCCTACATTTATACCGTGTTTGGCCAAAAGTGTGTACGATTAATAAATTCGCGCCCATCCATGTGGAGGCCGGGGTTATATCGCCAGAATCGTACGTGTACCGAAAATACGACTTTCTCTATCATAGGCCTTCCCTTTTTTGGCCAATTTCCACCCATATCAATACAACCATTTTTTTAACGAACAAATGCCTCAAAATACACCCAATTTCTGCCAATTTGGGCGCTTTGGTCTGTGATAAAAACCACCCCATTGCTATATCATTTTTTGTTAAAAAGCACCACAAAGGGCAGGCACATATAGGCTACGTTTACCATATCAATGTGGGAACCCCTCCCCCTCTCACATTGAGATGGTATACTTTGAATTTACATCCTTGCTTTATTTTATATTAATTTACAATTTTTTTGTTTAAAATTTGTTCAAAATCATTCATAATTGATATCAACTTATTCAGCGTGAAATTTTGAACAAACTAGCCAAATAAAATGACAATTGAACAATCCGTTTTTGAAATGATCTGATCACGGAGGCCACATTTTCCGTAAAATTATTTTCCGTTTTTTGACTCTGGACGCGGCACGCTTTGACTTGTTCACTTGACTCACGAAATTAAAACTTTTTTGACTCAAATCCAACTGATTTTGATTTTGATCAGTCTCTGATTATGTCGACCTAACCCACCTATAACACAACAACTGAAATAACGCCGTGTTTTTGTGTAAAAAAGAGCAACCACACGCCCCCCCCCCCCTGTTTTTTAAACCGGACAAAGTTGGCCTATGCCATAAATACACTGCCCAGTAGATATCAAAACGCATAGATTTGGATGAAACCCGACTTTCATTTGTTGCATTGTGATCAAGTGATCAAGTGAATGGGACGAACGCTTAAACAACGGTTTAAATTCAATAAATGATAATGACACTGGAGTTGGTTATACTCCAACGGATTTTTAGGATGAAATGATTAAGTTCCAACGTGTGATGAATTTTATGGGGTCATATAATCAAATCCGTTATTGCATTGAAACCAACGGAAATTCAAAATTAAAGACCATTCGTCGTGTCCAATGTCGTCTGACAAATTTTACAGGTCTAAGAATAATGCTGACTAGGGGTTCATTGCACGTTCCTCTGATTTGGAGACGATCCATTGCCATCCCAAACCGCCTTTAACCCCCCCCCCCCCCCCCCCCCCCCCCCCCCCCCCCCCCCCCACCAACCTTTGCCAAAATCGTACGTGTAATGTGCCGATGCCGGACTTGGACAATTTGACTTCCTCTTACTTTCTCTATTTCTTTTTTTCTGGTCAATTTCCCACCCATCACTATGCCATTTTTGTTAGAAGCACCGAATTTTGCACAAATCCTCAACCTGTGATAAAAACATTCCATCGCTATACATTTGTTTGCGAAAAAGCACCCCAAAATGCATGCACATGTACGCATACGATATCAATGTGAGAACCCACCCTTCCCATGTCCCCAAACCCCATATTCCTTTAAAGTTAAAGTATTTTTTGGGACGCCCCCAGTGGCGTAGCTAGGTTTTTTTCAGAGGAGGAGGGGGGGGGGGGGGGGGGGGGGGGGGGGGGGGGGGGGGGGGGTGAGATCAACAAATTTCGCACGGCAAGGTCAACAAATTTCGCACGGTCAAAAAACAAATCGCATACAATTTTGCCTTATATTTGACTATTTGTATGTACCTAAACATAACCGCCCCCGCACGCCATCTCAGTCTTTTATCATTTGTTCCACCTTTTTTTAAATTTTTTAGAGGGGATGGGGGGGGGGGGGGGGGGGGGCACAAATGGGTTTTTTTAGTCAAAGGGGGTGGAGGGTTTGCCCCTCCCCGCTAATGTACGCCCCTCCCCATCCAACTGGATAGGTTTTATTGTTTGACACTGATAAGCTTATCATTCCGAAATGATTTTGTTTATTTTGAGAATAACTTATTTTTTAAATATCATATTAATCGACCGTTAGGCGATCGGACCCTTTGAATAAATTGTTTTGATATATATTAAAATCATAAGTAATTCTTCAATCTCATTTGGCATTGCTTTTTTGGGGGGAAAATCAATATTTTGTGATTTTTCGTCTGTGAAGAGTAGAGTAGCACCCCCGGATTTTTTTTATTGTATTGTTTATTATCATCTCTTTCATTTGTAACCTACCCGGACGTCGTATCTTTTTAGGATTTTGAGTTATTTATGATTTAAAAAGTACACAATTAAATAAAGAGTGGTTCCCCCGGAATATCTAAGGAATATTACCTTAACATGTGTTCATAGTCCTTCTCTCCTTTATATTTTGAAACAATCGTGTACCGATAGTTCAAATATTAAGAGAAAACCTACTTTTTGCAAATACCCACTGATATTATTGGGGGGAGTACCCCCCTGTTTTTTCGGACTAGCGGTGCTTCGGACTGACGGGACGTTTTTATTTTTTCTTCGGACTGACGGGCCTTCGGACTAGCGGGCCGGTTTAAAAAATCAAAAAAATCGGACTGACGGGCCTTCGGACTAGCGGGCCGTTTTATAAAAAAAACCCAATTCGGACTAGCGGGCCTTCGGACTGATGGGACTTCGGACTGATGGGCAAACCCCGTAGAGCTGATATACCACCATCTTCTATTCCTGTGTTCACGTAGCAGAAATTGTTACAATGATAAAACTGTCGCACAGTCAATTAATCACATCACTCACAGTGGTGCAACTCACAGTGGTGCAAACAAGAACAATCTGATCCGTGTCCCGTTTGTCTCCAAACCTAAATCCCTCATCTGAATTGTACACTAGCGATGTGGAACGCTCAGTCAGTAAACAACAAAACAACCTTGATGTGTGACTACATTATTTCTAACCACGTCGATATCATGACAATTTCCGAGTCATGGCTTTACGGTGAACATCGTGATAAGCGAACAATCGCCGATATTAAATGCATGTTGCCGGATCATGATTTTTATCATCAGCCACGTAAACTAAAGAGAGGCGGAGGTTTGTGTGTTATCATAAAGAAGGGATTCAAGGTGACTTTACATGATACGCATGATCTTAAAACATTTGATTATCTTAACATGACTGTCCAATCGGGTCCATCCTCTTTGCGCCTTATCACATTGTATCGCCCGCCATACTGCAGTAAAATGCAGATTGAAAGTCTATCGTCCATCGGCTTCAACGAAAACCATTTGCTTCCGCAAATTTAAAGATATAAATGTAGATGATTTATTTCTGCAGTGATATTGCCTCTTCCTCACTCACTATCTCTCCGGAAAAGAGTTTAGATGGACTAACAAATCAATACAACACGATCTTATCTGATCTTATGGAGGACCATGCCCCTGAAACCACAAAGAATATCACTCTCAGACCACGTGCCCCTTGGTTCTCGGATGCTATTCGCGCCACCAAACGTGACAAGAGACGGCTTGAACATCGAATGATCAAATCATGCCTAGAGGTCGATAAGCAAGCTTATAAGGTCAAATGCAAAGAATACTATAGTCTACTTGAAGATGCAAAGACAGAGCATCACATTTCTCAAATTGCTAAATGTGATACTAAGCAACTGTTCCGTACCATCGACAAATTGTGTGGCTTTAAGCCTAGCTTGGTTCTTCCATCTGGAGAGGAGATTGATGTGGCCAATCAATTTGGTGAATACTTCACTAATAAGATCTCCAAAATTAGATCTGATTTAGACAACTCACATTCTATCAGCAGTTTCATTGATTCTTCAATATGTTCTGTGCATCTTAACTATTTCAGAACTTTCAGACCAAGAGATGCGAAATCTTATCATGAACATGCCCACAAAATCATGTGCATTAGATCCCATCCCATCTTGGCTACTTAAACAATGCCTGGACTATCTTTTGCCAGTTCTCAAGTCTATGATGAACAACTCCTTGAAAACCGGACATGTACAAGACTGTTTAAAGTCAGCTCGTATCACTCCTATCATCAAGAAGACTACAATCTTGGAAAAAAGTCCTTGGAACGCGAACGCTGAGCTGAGCACACGTGCTGGGTATTGTGTGCATGTATTGATACTTAGTGTCTTCTGTTATAAACGGAAATTGTTCAAATGAGATTTGTCCTTCCCCACCCCCATCGATCAATGTTGGGACACTCTAGCAAGCTGCAGGAGCCACTGGCCTTGGTCAACATTGTACGGGGGAGTGGGGGTGACACTTTTCCGTTAATCACACGCAAGTGTTCCAAGACTTATTTCCAGGATTGTAGCCTTAACCCAGAAATCTTATCGAATTACAGACCGGTTTCTAATCTCAGCTTCTTATCAAAAATGGAGGAACGCGCTGTCTAATCAACTCCACACCACCAGCATTTGGCATCCAACGATCTATACGCACCCCACCAATCAGCTTACAGACCAAACTGCAGTACAGAAACAGCACTCTTGCGTCTCCAAAATTACCTCCTCTACTCCTTGGACTGCAGACGAGAAGTGGTTGTCGTTCTCCTCGACCTTTCTGCTGCATTTGATACAATCGATCATAATTTATTCCTAAATCGAATGCATGCTAGATACGGTAATTCTGCTCTGAATTGGTTTCAATCATACCTATCTAATCGTGAACAGTCAGTAGTGGTTGGTCGCCATGTGTCACAAGGAAAACCACTTATATACGGTTTGCCTCAAGGATCAGTTGTTGGTCCTATATTTCAGTATTTATAGCGCTCCACTTGAAGACGTGATCTCAGACCATGGAATAAACGTGTTATCTTTCGCTGATGACACACAGCTTTACTGCTCGTTTGATGCATCTGATAGGGCTGAAAAACTTGAGCGACTAGAACATTGCCTTTCGGACGTCAAAAGTTGGATGCTGGCCAACGAACTCAAACTAAATGACCAGAAAACAGAGGTCATTCATATCACCTCTCGATTTACTTCAACCACTCCGGTTGATATGGTCACCGTCGGGGATTCTGACATTTCGCCCTCCGAAAAAGTGCGCAACCTTGGAGTCATCTTCGACTGTCACCTAACAATGACTTCTCATGTTAACAGAGTATGTCAGAATGCCACTTACGCCCTTCGTGCCATCGGACAGGTTCGTAAATACCTTGACCATGCATCAATAGAAAATCTTGTCCATGCTTTTGTTACGTCACGGCTGGACTGGTAACTGTCTACTCTACGGACTCACTGAAAAACTCATCTCCAAACTGCAGCGAGATCAAAACTCAGCTGCAAGACTTTTGACTGGTGTAAATAAACGCACGCATATCACCCAGGTCCTCATCGATCTTCACTGGCTTACAATTAAGAAACGCATTATTTTTAAAGTTGTTCTAGTTGTATATAAAGCACTCAACAACTCTGCACCCGACTATATCAAGGAGCTTCTTACCCTTTACTGTCCGTCTGCTAATCTCCGCTCTGGTAGCCGTAAACTCCTTGTGGTCCTAACGTGCCACTGCAACATACGGGGACAGGGCTTTCCGTGTTGCTGGCCCAAAACTCTGGAACAATCTTCCCTTACATATCCGTAACTCTGAGACGGTCGGAACTTTTAAATTGTCATTTGAAAACTCATTTTTTTTTCACCAGGATATTTAGTTATTTTATTTTGTGCAGCATTCATGTACTGTATTTGCACTATTCTTGATTAGTGTATTGCTGTATACTGTATAACATGTTAAATGATAGCCATTGATGGCTACTCTTTGTGTTTTCTATGTGCATTCTTATTTTGTACATGCTATTTGTTATTTTGTTAAGCGCTTTGTGATCTTTTCCATGTAAGGCGTTATATAAATGCCATTATTCATTTATTGAGTTCTACTTCTTGCGTCATAACTGTGATAAATATGTCAGAAATATTCCACAATTGGAGCTTTGAATCTCTGTTTCCGTTGTGCAAAATCTCTCTTTTGCTTCGAACACATTGGAAAAAGAAGAAAAAAAGATATCGATTATCATTTTCTATAAATGTAAAGCTAAGAATCAGCGCTATAATCGTGACAACTGTTATAAGACTGACATTCAAATTAGCGATTTTATGAGAGAGATGGTAGCACTTATTGAATGAACCTCGTGTACAAGTTATTTTATTTTAAGGAATCAATAGATACAGCAATTTCGAAAAATGGCTTATTTCGAGACAAGGTTGCCATAAATCGACGACTTCATGTAGGCCTCAATGTACGTTATGGTTCCCAGAAGTATCGGCGACACACTGAAAAATCTGAATAGAAAAGATTTTCCACCGATATATGTTATTATTTATATACTTGTAGTTGTTTGCATTGATTGTTTCCAAGACTCAAGTATTTTTATAAGGTATAAGACTTTACTTTAGGCTAGATACTCCAAAGTTTGTTGTTCGATAAATAGTAAGTTATTTTATTACCTATCGATCTAAAATTGTCAACATATTTATACTAAAAAACGTATCACTTTTTTGTTTACTTGTAATGGTTACAAAAACACAAACATTCAACCTACATGGCTATTGCTCAACTGGTAGATAAAATTGCCAACACTGCCGTCGAAAAAAATGAAACTACAATAGGAATATTCTTAGATTTATCAAAAGCATTTGATACTATTGATCATAAAATACTTCTTCATAAATTGGAACATTATGGATTCCGTGGTGTAGTACCTGAATGGTTTGAGAGCTACTTAAGCAATAGAACTCAAAGTGTTTTTTATGATAACTGTAATTCTGACTTAAAAAAATATTGTATGTGGTGTTCCATAGGGATCCATATTGGGCCCTTTGCTTTTCATACTGTATGTTAATGATATTACATATACTTCAAATGTACTAGATTTCATATTGTTTGCTGATGACCCTACTATTCTTTACTCGCACAAGGACATCAATAGCAAAATAAATGTAATAAATGAAGAATTGAATGAAGTAAGCAATTGGTTTAAAGCCAACAAATTATCAGTTAATGCTAGCAAAACGAATTATATGATTTTAGGTACACCTCATAATGACATCAACCAAAATACGAGAAGATTTTTAATGTTACTTTAAATAATATTGCACTAGGAAGAGTAAAATCTACGAAGTTTTTAGGCATATTAATTGATGAGTGTCTTACATGGAAAAACCACATTGATTGTATATCGAAAATAGTTTCAAGAAATATTGGTGTCATGAACAAGCTTAAGCATTCTATTCCAGCATGTATATTACACTCGTTATATTGTACTTTAATTTTACCTTATCTCAGCTATGGAATACTTATATGGGCAAAACTTGTAAATCATATCTAGACAAACTTGTTACACTACAAAATTGCTAATAGTCACTATAGGAGTCACACAGCACCTTTATTTGCTAAGTATAATTGTCTTACAATAACCGATATGTACATATATGGAACTTGGGGTATTCATGTTTAAATATTCCATAAATGATCTACCTGTAGCTTTTAAAACCTTCTTTTCAAAACGTTCAGATGTTCACAACTACCCAACAAGACATGGCAATGATTTTAACACGACAAATAACAAAAAGACTTTCTCCGACCGTGCTATTCGAACCAATGGACCAATTATCTGGAATTCACTTCCCAAAAACATGAAACAGTCCAAATCTTTAAAGCATTTCCGAACCCAGTTAAAGCAAAACGTTATTCAAAATTACGGGTAATCTCTTGTATTTGAGCCCGTCCTTGTTCTGTCTTGTATATGATGTTGTGGGATTATTATTGTTTATTTTAGTATAAAATGTTTGTTTATGTATTGTTTGTTTTAAGGGGTAGACCATAAACGGGCCTCATTGGCTTTCCAGTCTACTCCTCCATATTGTGGGTTTTTTTATATGTGATTTGATGTATTTTTTATATGGTAATAAAGATTGATACTTGATACTTGATACTTGTTGATATTTTAATGAAGCGATTACCTTAATCACAAAGAAACAGACATTTAAGTGTAATATGTTGCTGAATAAAATGTTACAGCAAGAAAGGAAAAGTAACACAAAATGAGCCAACACCAATAAACATTGTAAAGCGAAATAATGCCGTGCTTGAGTGATTGAGCATTGGGATGTTCCTCTTATATGGTCACGCGTTATGAACTCGCCTCCCAATAGGGTGGTGCCGTTACATTTTTTAGTTTTTTGCTGTCATTTTCCTCAAATATTTTCAAAACCACAAAAGCTATCTCAACAAATTTGGTATCAGCCCTAATAACAAGCTATCTGCCTGCAAAATGGCATTGGTATAGCTAATACAGAAGGGGAGATACAGCTGTTTGATGTTTGGGGCCCAGGGGTTGTGCTGGAAGGGGTGCCGCCGGATGGGTTGCCGCCTGTACAAACTCAATTGGGATAATCCCATGCTTTGTTCTTTTTACAATAACTACTCATCCCCTAATGTATGTGGTTCAAGAGACTTGGCAACTTTTTGTAACAACTAATTAATTATGGATAAGACCGTGATCATCAGCTTTCTTCCTATTCGCTACACAGTCAACATGAATAATCAGCCTCAATTTACCGGATTTATAAAAATGACTATAACATAAAAAGTTTTCAACCTATGATAGCAAAAGTATACATTTTTGGAAAGCTTGTAACTAGAGGAATTCAGAAATGCAGTTTATATCAGGAAATGTTTCATCCTTAAACAAATATTTGGAAAAAGTGTACTTTAGGTCCCAGATACTGGTATACCAGTATCGGTCGATACTGGTACATGAATTTTGCCAGTATCGCTCGATACTGGAACAATTTACATGTTCCAGTATCGGTCGATACTGGAACATCAAATTGTGTTCCAGTATCGACCGATACTGGAACATGTAAATTGTTCCAGTATCGAGCGATACTGGAACGGTTTCATTCCAGTATCGATCGATACTGGCATGCCTAAACCACTTCACCATATTTCGGTGTATTTACTTTTCGCTCGTTGGTTTTATTGACATAAATCTTTACAAAGGAAATGGGCGGAGTAGTTTTTTGGAGATCTTATAATATAAACGGCCGTTAATATGAGAATCAATTACTTCAATAATGGTGAACTGGTACGCACATGGGCACAAATTAAATGTTCCAGTATCGCCCAATACTGGAACATTTTGTTCCAGTATCGCTCGATACTGGAACATGTAAATCGTTCCAGTATCGCTCGATACTAGAACGATTTACATGTTCCAGTATCGAGCGATAATGGAACGATTTAAGTGTTCCAAAACTCATGTATTGTCATATTTGTGAAAAGGGGAGGACAATTTCAGCTTTAAAAAATAGTGACATTTTTACGACGTCAGCTTTGAGTGCATTATACTTATTTTTTCCTTTTTCAAATACGTGTTCAGTTATTATATATGAATTGCGGGATTTTTTTCTATTATTTGTTTGAAGAAAAAAATGTCGTAGTGTTTTAAAATATTGCGAGGGAAACCATCTCATTCATTATGGTTTGGGAACAACATTGTTTATGTTGGAGTACTACACACTAAATGGGGTCGTTCAATATCTTTCTCTTGAAGTTGTTGTGGCTCTGAAAAGAGCTTTTATGGATATTAGTAGGATGAGCTGATTGGTAAAGTCAATTTTACGTTACGTATGCATGATCATTTTCTCTTTTTGAAAAATTGAGTGGCTTTGAAATCTACCGATGATATGTATCTCAAACGAAAACCGTTGTGATCTCCACGCCTTCTAACGAATGACTTTTGCCTTTAGTGAATACCTAGTAGTTGAATCAAGTGTCATGTATTGCACTGGGGCTTCCAAGGGGAGCTTCATCCTCTCGAAATGCTTCCTCGAATCGTCAATCAGCTTAGAAGTTGACTCTAGTTGACTCTATTTTGAGAATATACTCAACTGCGACAAGTTTTCAAAACAGCTTTCTGATGTTCTCTCATCATCGCCTGATAGTGTTGGTAGGTTCATTTGTACCTTGCAGTCCGCCGGGATGTCCTTGGACTTTCCACTTTAGCTCGGTTGACAAGACCCCTTTCTTAAATTAGCCTATTGTCAATTTCGTCTTCCAAGCTGACGTGCCGTCGGCTTCTGATTCACGAGAAAAGAGACGAACCTCCCAAAGATTCCCGTCGCTTGACACATCACAGGCAGTTTTGAATACCACAATACGGCTTTTTTCAGAGCCAGCCTATTTTCCAGAAAGAGAAAATAACCATACAAGCCAACTTCACCGATATTGTATTGGGTGATACTGGCACATTTTTCATGTTCAAGTATTGGGCGATACTGGCACATTTTTAATGTTCTAGTATTGGGCGATACTGGTACATTTTTTATGTTCCAGTATTGGGCGATACTGGAACATTTTTCATGTACCAGTATCGGGCGATACTGGTACACATTCTACCAGTATTGACCGATACTGGAACAAAATAATGTACCAGTATCGATCGATACTGGTACATTATTTTGTTCCAGTATCGGGCAATACTGGAACATTTTAAACGTGCCAGTATCGAGCGATACTGGAACAAAATAATGTACCAGTATCGAACGATACTGGGTGTTCTAGTATTGGTCGATACTAGTACAGTCTAGTATCTGGGAGCTAAAGTACACTTTTTCCAAATATTTCTGAAAATTCTAAAAATATATAATATAAAAATTGGAGATATTCACTAGCCGGTATAATTACCATACCGACGTAGTAACTTTGACAATTATATATCATCTAATGGGTAATTTCATGAGGAATTCAAATATGTAAAGTAAATAATGATAGGGGTAGGTATACAAAATATATGGATCTCAAATTAAAAATTAAAACATTTCCGATCATACCATTTTAGTTCTTGGTCGTACTATAATTGTAATGGCATATTTGGTTTCCTCATGCAATTTCCCTTCAGAAAATGTATACAATTACTACCACAGGGGGGTATACAAGCAAATATAAATATGTAAAGTTAAAATCATGTCGCGAAAGCCAAAATCCGTGTTTAACGCGAAAGGAGGCGAGCTAAAAACACATGACCATATATATATTATATATTTCTAACAATACCAAATAAATGCCTACAGCTTTGAGGATAAGGTCGATTAAAATAATATATGTTTCACGTGCCCTATTATAGCCCTCTTTTTTAAAGCGTCTTCTAAATTCTTTTAAATTTTTAATAAATTAAGTTAACTTGTTTTAAAGATGTGTTAGAGGTTAAAACTTATCCTACAGACTTGCAAATGTATTAGTATGCATTTCAAGATAGTTTTGAGATCGCTAGAGAGGCCTACTTCTCAAAACAAGAAGAAGAAAAAAAGGCCTCCTACCATTTTTAAAGATACCATTTTATACGCTTATTGTGCCAAATATGGCACTTAATACAGATTTTCGATCGTTTTCCCGATAAAAACCTCCTCTTTACTTTTAAAACCTGGACGGAAACATGTATTTTCTTATTTGGCCTAAGACACTTCTTTTGGGTTTTTTTCTGGAAGGAAGATTGCATGCCAGACAAAATGTGCACTATTTGATTCAGAAACCAGTTGATTAGTAATATGAGTTATAAAGAGTATTGCAGTATACCGTTGAACAAATATTGTTTAAACTTTCACGCAGAAAATATTTATATGAGTCCTTGCGAAGAAGTGATAAGTGTTTTTTCCTCGGTTTAGTTTATTATTTAATCAGTTGGAGTGTTGTATATGTCCATAGCTTCGAAATAGTAATATGCCTTAGCAGGGTCGTCTGATTTAATTTACATTTCTTTCACTGATTTAAATCCTTTTTTTAAAATCAAAATTAGGGATTTCAATCAATTTTTCTAGTTATGACCCGAGTTATGACTAGTTTTTGCGTGAATGTAAGTGAATTTCTTTGTTAAATTGACTGTTCATGTTATATTTCTTAGTATTTGTTTTACTTTTTGATGCAATTAAATACCACCTATGATTCTATTGCATTCATTTCCAATTGATTCATTTTCAAGGGGCAGAAATTCAGCTGTAATTTTATTTATAAGTGTTAACATAATTTTGCTATAAAATTGTTTACATTTAAAAAAAATTAATTAAACAAACTCAATTTTTTGTAAACACCAGGCTGAACGTTTATCAAGTATTCAGAAGCATTTTTAATACTGAGACTAGTGACCGCGATCAGTTAGGACAGGCATGGATTGCGACATGCACTGGAAATTGCCGCTACGACAATGTTACATGTATGAATATGATCATGCAATTACCTTGAAAGCGTCATTCTGTCTATAACTAAGGATATAAGACAGGCGTGGATGGCGACATGCACCTGAACATGCCACTACGACAATGCTACATGTTTGCATTAACACGATAACGTCATTCATCTATATATAACTTGGGAATTCCCCCGGTTGGTGCATACGTGGCAGTTCACTTATCATGGTTATAGAAGTAACTCAACAACAAAAATACGCACCGAGAAAAACAACAACTTTTTAATTATCGGAGCGGTGAGTAATTTATTCTTAATTCGCATTACAATAGATACAAATATAATTTAAAATTGGAAACTAAATATCATAATATTATTGTCATCTGATTTAACGTTATCATAGTACTGGCTTGGCCACTATACTTTTATTAAAGTACCTGTACTGAAAGTTTTAAAAGTCTTTACAGGCGGTCGCATTACAGTAAGTTTGATCTTCTTTCAGCTGTAACATCAACAGTTCGTCCCATATTTAATGGATAACTTTTGCATGAATATAAAAGGTAACAAATAAAACTAGAACGTTTCGCGGGTTTCGCGGTTATCGGATTTGGCAGTTGGTTTTTGGTTGTGCAGTTTTTGGTAGACATGGTTTGAGGTTGGTACATTAGGATCCCAGCGGAACCAGATTCGATGACTGCCGCATTATTGGTGATTTGTTTCATGTATTTGCTTACTTACTATTGTAATGTATTCCAGTGTTAGCGATATGTGTCTTTTATCATGGATAGTACGAGTGTTTCTACACGTGTTAACTACAAAGACAAATTATAGCAGTGTAGCAGGCAGCGAATATGTTTTCGATTCAAAATGTGAAATCATATCCAACAAATAAAATCGGGTCACATTTTAAGGTATTCATCATCTTTAAAGGCATATTATGTGATCTTTTCCAGAGAGCGCCCTCTATTCATTATTATTTTTAGAAAGTAGATTTTCTTGCAGATTTACATTTCTGATCATAAATCATACATACATTCCAAGTTACAGAGCGATACGATTCCTAATTACCTCAAAATCATGGTTTTAGAGTGAATTTAGAGTGAAAATAATAAACCGTCGGATTAATCTAAAATCATGATTTTGAAGTAATTAAGAATCGTATCGCTCTGTAACTTGGAATGTATGTACGATTTATGATCAGAAATGTAAATCTGCAAGAAAATCTTCTTTCAATTTTTTTTTCGATGTTGAGGGCGTTCCCTGGAAAGATCACATAATATACCTTTAAGCCTAAATCAGCCGCGGAAAAAAATCTTCAGATTTCAATGCTAACGTCATTTGTTCCATCGAATACGATTCCATCAAATGCCGTTTTTGTTGCGGTTTGACCGATTCGTTACAACGACCTTATACGTAGCTCAAAATTTGAACGTATCAAAAATATCAAATCGGGACACATTTTAGGGTATTCGTCAATGTTTAGCCTAAATCAGCAGCAATTTGTTTTTTTGCAAGTTCAATGCGAACGTTATTTGTTCCGTCAAATGTGTTGCGGTATGAATATTTTGTTACACAGACTTTATACGCAGCTCTAATGTGAAATCATATAAAAAAAATCAAATCGGGACACATTTTATACTGTCCGTCATTTTTTAGGTTTTTCTTTTTGCGATTTCAATGTTAACGTCATTTGTTCCGTCAAATATGTTGCAGTTTGACCGGTTCATTACATCAGCCTTACACGTAGCTCAAAATGTGAAATCATATCCAATAAACCAAATCGGGTCACATTTCAAGGTATCCATCATCTTTTAGCCTAAATCAGCAGCAGAAAAAAAGTTCCTTGGGATTTCAATGCAAAACATCATTTGTTCCATCAAATGTGTTGCGGTTTTACCAGTTAATTACACCCACCTTATACGTAGCTCAAAATGTGAAATCATATCCAAAAATATTCAAACTGGGGCACATTCTAGTGTATGTACTTTTTGAGGCTAAATTCAAATTTAAATCAGCAGCGAAAAAATCCTTGAGATTTCAATGCGAAAATCATTTGGGCTGGGATTTTCGGGAATTCTTAATCCTGGGACCCGTTTTGTTTTCCCGAAATGTCTCTAAACATTTGATTCTGAAAATTATCCATCATTTCATACATCAAAATAATTTTTATATAATAAAAATAAGCTTACTTAAAAAAAACCTTGTCGGCTATATCACTATTATATAATGCAAACGTATAGTGGATATTTATTTGAAATGCGAACGTCATTTGTTCGGTCAAATGTGTTGCGGTTCTACCGGTTAATTACACCAACCTTATACGTAGCTCAAAATGCGAAATCATATCCAAAATATCAATTGGGACACATTTAATGGTGTCCGTCATTTTTTAGGCTAAATTGCTGGCAATTCTTTTCTCCATCAAATGTGTTGCAGTTTGACCGGCTAGCTACACAGACTTTATATGTAGCTCAATATTTGAAATCATATCCACAAAATCAAATGGGGACACATGTTATGGTGTCCGTCATTTTTTAGGCTAAATTGCCGGCAATTTTTTTTCTAAGTCTATAAATCTATGATTAACCGTCAATGTGTACACTAGCAAAAACAAGTAACACAATCGAGTATACGCCTTAGCTTTGCCGATGTTCCTAGTTGAGTTGTGCATCAAATGGCAAACGAAAAAACACAAACTTTACTTTATAACGTCGTCTATATGAATAGCCTTGCGGGAATCATGCACAGTCATGTATAACCGCTGGCATCTACTGAATGCTTTCTGATGTCAGTCCGTGAATTTTCTATCAATCAAGGTTTTTGTTATAGGCAATTCCACATAAAAGTATGGATGTAAAAGGCGGCGATTGTTGGAGATGTGAAACATCATTGGATATTGATGACCGCGTGACATGCAGCCGCTGTAAAATTCCTACCTATTGTTCAAAGAAATGTTGCACAGCTGATGAATCTAGACACGGCCCTGAATGTGAGGTATGGGGACCTAAGGAGTGTAACAGGTGTCACGCTGTCGGCAACTTCAATGAGGTAAGAACAATAGGGCTCACGAATTCTACCTCACGTGTGCGATAAGAATAATAAAGTTTGTTCAATGATCATTGTACAAATATAAATAAACGAGGTATAACGATTAAATTTAGTGTTCAGATTTACTGAGGCAATCAAGTAAATACTTGATAATATGTTGTAATAAAGTAATAAATCGTGCCCAATTTCATTATCTGATTAGTCTGATGTTCAAACAGATGTTCAAAACAGTCTATGAAAAAGAATCTAGATCCGGTATCTTAACTCTAAAGAAGACGCATAATAATTTGTAGATTTTTTTCGGAGCCTTAATTTCACTTCTCTTCAGATTAGCCCTCCTTAATGTAGTTCATTCGGATAAAAACTATTGGCTGTGCTTCATCATCTTCATCTGTGTTAGTAATAGTCTATGCTCCGAGGTCTTTAGGGTTGGGACCAAACATTGACGACTTAAACCAGTTTTGTGAGCGCCCAACCATTCTCACTTCCCTTATGGCATATCGTTGGAGGGGTATCAAGTCCGACTGTCTGAACGCCTTGGTGCTTCTGCTCGCAGGACAAAAGACGAATAAATTACTAGCTATCCATAATTTGAAACTTTGACTAACTATCCATAATTTGAAACTTGATTAACAAAAAAAAGTTAAATAAAAATAGAAATAAAAATAATACCTGTGAAGAATTCGACGTCGACCGAAAAAGACCCGTATATCATCTGTTGCCCTTTACAGTATAAAGACGCGTGAACGAAGGGGTTCCAAAACAAATTGAAGAGTTACAACCTTGAGTTATAATAACGCACGTTGTTTTGTTCCTTTCAGTGTTCCAGTTGTTTAAACGTCTGGTATTGTGGAAAGGAATGTCAACGGCAAGATTGGCGAATTCATAAGATCACATGTAGGAAAAGTACAGAAGTCATGAAATCAGCCGTATCAAAAATACGTGAAAATACAGCTCCAGCTTACAGTAATTATGATCACATGATGCCTAATCAACCGCAACCAATGCCTGAACCTTACTACATCGGCAACGCGATTGCATTAGACATGCTCAATTTGGAGAATAACGAATGCACGACAGCTTATCCCGCGACATCCTGTAAAGGCCATCCTGCATTAAAGAAAGACTATTCCATTCTCTCTGTAGGGTGTGGTAATCTAAGAAATTGGATTCACACCGTCGTTTCCTTACCTACTGCATTTCAAGGACAACTTCATACCACGTTGAATGATTTCGACCCGTTCGTTCAAGCACGCAATGTCCTGTTCTTATTCATGATGATAGCATTTGCAAATAAAGACGGCATTGCAGAAATAGTAACCACGATATGGTACTCTATACATCTGTCGAAGGACCATTTTGAATTCCTCATCGGATGCCTCCGAACTCTTGCGGGCATTTCAAGAGCAGATCTTAAGAAACAGATGCGGGATATTGTGGTCATATCGGAGGCAGATCTGAATCTTATTCACCAAGTGTGGCTAAAGTGGCTTCAGCTTGATTGTTGTCGGAAGCATTCGCGGTATATCAATATAAGAAAGCAACGCGATCAAATGCGAGTAAATCTCAGAATCTTTCAGACTGCCGTGAAGGCGATCGAGGATTACAAACGAGAATTGAATGCGGAATACCGGGAATCTTACGAAGAATGGCTCAACAATGGTATATTTCTACCAATGGTTAAAGCAAGAAACCGATATTTACCATACGGAAACCCTACTTTAACAGGCTACAGAATCAGACAAGGAAATGAATATAGAACGATTGACGATATGTTTGCGCTTACATCCCCTGAATTGATTGATTTCATATACTGTGTGGCTCCTGATCTACAGCCCTTTGGTGAATGGGATTATCTCTTGGTCAAAAAGCGTTTCCCAAAGATGTCACCATCGCTTATCGATATGTATCACTTTTACATCACTGACCAAGTGAAACAGGCGATATTTTATCTAAGCACCTTGCAATGTAGTATTGCATTCACTGTGAGTGAATGCAGCAATCAGGAGTTTGTGAGCCAGGCTGCAAAATATGATCGGATTTTTTACGTCAAACGTCGCTGACTATATAGGATTACAGACACTTCTTGTGGCCGTCAAGAATCGTCTAAACAAGAATAACAAGTTTGCCACTATCGTCACACAGCATTGGAATTGGTACATGTATCTTCCACAAAGTCTTATTGACCACGAAAGTTCCCCAGAAGACGCGCTCACAACAGCAAAGAACAGATGTGCTCAAGATACCAGAATTAGAAGCCTGGTTCCTGTTCCAGCTCAACTTCAAGAATACTACAATAACACCGTCCATTTCAAGAGCTACTTACGCGCAGAACACACATTTGCAAACCTCCCCCAAGGATCCCCTACGGTTAGATGGCAAGACGTCCGAGAGGTAGATGGGTTACGACTTCGTGATTTTAGCAAGGGTGAACTCAACAAAGTAGCGCCTTTTCAGTATCGCCGTAACATTCGTCAGGTTAGCATGCTTCGTCAACATATGTCACGCATGATAGAATGGTACATACCATAATAGAATGATTGATGGCGAAAACCGACGTAGACATTGCCCAGGGACACTGGTCATGGTACAGGTGTCTAATTTGATGATACTGCTGTTGCCAGCGAGATATCTGTTCCTATCTATACTGCAGATAATTTAGAATAATAGGGCTGTTAATATATTCTCCTCTGTTGCCACCTTTAAAAACCTTAACATGGAAATGGTGACTTAAAGGGATATACGAGGGTCATTCATTAAGTTCTACAACTTGCGTCATAACTGTGATAAATATGCCAGAAATATTCCACAATTGTAGCTTTGAATCTCTGCTACAAATATAGATTACATTTTTATTTCCGTTTTCCATAATATCTCTCTTGCTTCGAACACATTGGAAAAAGGAAAGAAAAATATATCGATTATCATTTTCTATAAATGTAAAGCTAAGAATCAGCGCTATAATCGTGTCAAATGTTATAAGACTGACATTCAAATTAGCGATTTTACGAGAGAGATGGTATCACTTATTGAATGAACCTCGTGTACAAGTTATTTATTTTAAGGAATCAATAGATACAGAAATTTCGAAAACTGGCTTACGTCGAGCCAAGGTTGCCATAAATCGACGACTTTATGTAGACCTCAATGTACGTTATGGATCCCAGAAGTATCGGCGACACACTGAAAAATCTAAATAGAAAAGATTCTCCACCGATATATGTTATATTACATTTACTTTCCAAAAAGAATTATGACAATCGGTCAATGCCTTCTTGTGTTAAGGTGTTTTGAAATACTCCGAAAATGGCCGAAAACCTGCCAAAAACAGTAACAATACCCAAAAATAGAACTGTCAGAATTTAGAGAGCTCAATTTGTTAATAATGTAACATTCAAAACACCATTTACACATATTTCTTAACAATTGAATATCTATATACCATCTTAAATTTATAAAAATATGGTAAAATTATATTGCTTTAAGCTAAAATAACTTAATGAAATTGGTCATTTTGACCAGTTTCACTGACAGCAATCAAAGAAACGGTCACTAAAATTACATTAAGTGGTGTTGAAATTTTTTAAATGTTTAAAAATTTACTTCAGAATTCAAGATGAACATTAAAAATTGCCATTATTGTTGTTTCTACTAACAAAAACACAGCAAAACTTGATTAAAACAATATCATCGATATTTATTGAAAAACGCCCTCTATGCAAATATGGTTCGCGTTATGTATCACGCGTACTGCAGGGGGATACTGTCGGACGTAAAATGCTCGTTGCGGCTCTACGAGCATTTTTGAATCGACGTTTTCTTGTACAAAGAGGGCTGATTTTTCTTAATCCTTATAGGTGTAAGTTCATACATGTAATACAATTATATAAATATACTAGTCCTAGTTTTTATCATAATTGAGTGCACCTTTAAGTCCAGCTAATTAATATGCGTAAATGTTATAAATCCAGATGTGAATGGTGTATTGCAATCAAACTTGATATACTGGCTAACTGTATGATACCCAATCTTTTAAACTATAATTTAGTTTCACAAGCTCATTAAATATGCAAATAAGCTAATTATCATTTCAAGTCATTAATATGCAAATGAGCAATGTCCGACAATTATTTTCCCATCATAAGAGTGATCGGTAATAGATATATAACATGTATACCCAATTTGATTGACAAATATTGCTGCATTTAGAAATTATAAGCTTTTCTATTTCTTAAATACCCATAATTTAAATTCTCAGTCTTTTAGTCACATTATGCACTCAAGGGATGCAAAATCTGATCACATCACTAAATGAACTGACGTGTTTAAATATCTCAGGTTAGGTTTATTTAAATCGGCCGAATATAATATACAAGTTTATAGCAAATTTCGAAAATTGGTAAAAACAGTCCTAACTAAAAAAACAGATGATAGATATTTATATCTGAATCAAGGTTATATAGTGTAAGGTCATGTCTACCATATATGGCAAGTTCACTGCCCTATAGGGAGTGCCCAATGTGAGGATAATCAATTTTATATACGGGTGTTTTTCAAAGTGGAGCTACATACATTATATGTAGAGCTTTTTGCAAAAGGGCTTACAGACCACTGCTACATGTTACTCATTTTGCATAATTCAATTAATCAAATTATTGTATGGCTGTCTTATGACTTGGATTAGTGCATCCATGCACGCTAATTGAGACACCAACAATACAGGCCACATTCCACATATGAATAGCCATCCATTCAATAATGAAAAATGAGTAACAGGTAGAAGTGGATGTAGGCCCTTTTGCAACACAGCTCTTCATGTTGTTGGTGGCAGACTCTGTGTGCGTGCATTGTGCTATGCCTACTCTTATATATATATTACTAACAATAACAAATAAATGCCTACAGCTTTGATAATAAGGTCGATTAAAATAATATATGTTTCACGTCCCATCCAGCCCTCTTTTTTAAAGCGTCTTCTAAATTCTATATTTTTTAAATAAATTAAGTAAACTTGTTTTAAAGATGTTTTAGAGGTTAAAACCTATCCTACAGACTTGCAAATGTATTAGTAACATTTCAAGATAGTTTTGAGATCGCTAGAGAAGCCTACTTCTCAAAACAAGAACAAAAATAAGACCTCCTGCCATTTTTAAAAATACCATTCTATACTCTTATTGTGCCAAATGTGGCACTTAATACAGATCTTTCGATCGTTTTCCCGATAAAAACCTCCTCTTTACTTTTAAAACCTGGACGGAAACATGTATTTTTTTATTTGGCATAAGACACTACTTATGGTTTTTTCTGGTAGTAATATTCCATGCCAGACAAAATGTGCACTATTTGATTCAGAAACCAGTCGATTTGTAATGTGAGTTATAAAGGGTATTGCAGTATACCGTTGAACAAATATTGTTTAAACTTTCACGTAGAAAATATTTATATGAGTCCTTGCGAAGAAGTGATAAGTGTTTTTTCCTCGGTTTAGTATATTATTTAATCAGTTGGATGGTTGTATATGTCCATAGCTTCGAAATAGTGATATGCCTTAGCAGGGTCGGCTGATATAATTTACATTTCTTTCACTGATTTAAATCCAAAAAAATATATTATCAAAATTGGTGATTTCAATCAATTTTTCTAGTTATGACCCGAGTTATGACTAGTTTTTGTGTGAATGTAAGTGAATTTCTTTGTTAAATTGACTGTTTATTTTATATTTCTTATTATATGTTTTACTTTTTGATGCAATTAAATACCACCTATGATTCTATTGCATTCATTTCCAATTGATTCATTTTCAAGGGGCAGAATTCAGCTGTAATTTTATTTATAAGTGTTAACATAATTTTGCTATAAAATTGTTTACATTTAAAAAAATTAAATTAAACAAACTCAACTTTTTGTAAACACCAGGCTGAATGTTTATCAAGTATTCAGAAGCATTTTTAATACTGAGATCAGTGACCGTGATCTGTTAGGACGGGCATGGATTGCAACATGCACCGGAAATTGCCGCTACGATAATGCTACATACCCAAGGGGGCCAGTCAAACATAATGGTGTACACATGCGTGACCAAATTTTTTCCAGACACCCCCTAAACAAGTTTTAACCTGCAAGCAAAATTACCCCCTAAACAAGTTTTTAGCGCGCTTTCCTTGCAAATTTTGACCCTAAACAAGTTCTTGCCAGAATATGACCCCTAAACAAGTGGGGGTTGCAGTTCGTCGGGATTCTCTAGTCTCTAGCGCATATTGTGAACGCTACAAAACGACGGTCTGGGGGACAGTCTTTGCTTTATCTCGGTTTGCTATGGCGATTATAACGCTGTATAAACGAGTGACACACATGCGTTCTCAAATTGGAAATGAGATCCTCAAAAGAAATCGCAAAAACGGGGATAACATTCTTCTGGAAACGGGGAACAAGTTACCCTAAACACGTTCGACCGGTATTTTAAGCCACCCTTTTTCTTGAAAATCAGCGTTTTTAATACCCTTAACGCGTCACTCGCGTGACGCGTCCAACACTGAAAAAACACCCCTATTACGCGTTTTTTTGGTCACGCATGTGTACACTATTATGTTTGACTGCCCCCCCCCCCCCCCGGGGCTACATATATGAATATGATCATACAACTACCTTGAAAACGTCATTCTTTCTTTCAAGTGAAAAACCAAGATTATCGATTTGAAAAACCAAGATTTTCAGTTGGCTGGAGAAAATCTTTGTTTTTCGATTGAAAAACCAAGTTTTTCAACGCGGAACGTAAAATAATTAGATAAACTTGGTTTATCAAAATGATAAACCAAGTTTTTCGAATTATTGGATATTACACTTAGATAAACTTGGTTTTTCAATCGAGAAACCAAGTTTTTCAACACGGAACGTAAAATAATTAGAAAAACTTGGTTTATCAATTGAAAAACCAAGTTTTTCGACGCCTAATGTCCAAAAATACGAAAAAACTTGGTTTATCAATTGAAAATCCAAGTTTTTCGACGCCTAATGTCCAATAATTCGAAAAACTTGGTTTATCAATTGAAAATCCAAGTTTTTCGACGCCTAATGTCCAATAATTCGAAAAAAACTTGGTTTATCATTTTGAAAAACCAAGTTTTATCATTTAACGCGGATGTAAAATAATTCGAAAAACTTGGTTTATCAAATGAAAAACCAAGTTTTTCGACGCCTAATGTCCAATAATTCGAAAATCTTGGTTTATCATTTGAAAAACCAAGATTATCGATATAAAAAAACCAAGATTTTCACCTAGGCGTCGAAAAACTTGGTTTTTCAATTGATAAACCAAGTTTTTCTAATTATTTTACGTTCCGCGTCGAAAAACTTTGATAAACTTGGTTTTTCGATCGAAAAACCATGATTTTCTCCAGCCAACTGAAAATCTTGGTTTTTCGAATCGATAATCTTGGCTTTTCATTTGAAAAACCAAGTTTTTCGCCTAGCTGTCCGAACAACTTGATTTTCAATTGATAAACCAAGTTTTTCAAGAAAAACTTGGATTTTCACTTGAAAAACTTGGATTTTCAATCGATAAACCAAGTTTTTCGGCGAAAAACTTGGTTTTTCGAGTTACTGGACATTGGGCCTGCCATACTGGCGTGGATGGCGACATGTACCTGAACATGCCACTACGACAATGCTACATGTATTACCACGATAACGTCATTCTATCTATAACTTGGGAAATCCCCGGTTGGTGCAAGCGGTAGTGCACTGAGTATATAAATCAAGACGCGGTTTGGGCATACGTGGCATTTCAGTCCGAGTGGATACAGGACAGAAGTTATAGAAGTAACTGAACAACAAAAATACGCACCGAGAAAAACAACTATTTAATCATCGGAACGGTAAGTAATTTACTCTAAATTCGCATTACAATAGGTACAAATATAATTCAAATTTGTAAAATTGGAAACTAAATATCATTGTCACCTACCTGATGTAACGTTATCATGGTAGGCCTACTGACTTGGCCACTATACTTTTATTAAAGTACCTGTACTGAAAGTTTTAAAAGTCTTTTACAGGCGGTCGCAGTTCGTCCCATATTTAATGGATAACTTTACATTGATACAAAAGGTTACAAATAAAACTAGAGCGGTTCACGGGTGTCGCGGTTGTCGGATTTGGCAGTTGGTTTTTGGTTGTGCAGTTTTGGTAGACATGGTTTGAGGTTGGTACATTAGGATCCCAGCGGAACCACATTCGATGACTGCAGCATTATTGGTGATTTGTTTTGTGTATTTGCTAACTTACTATTGTAATGTATCCCGGTGTAATAGCGATAATGTGTCTTTTATCATGGATAGTACGATAGTAACATTTATTCAAATTTGATGCCTTCGGTGTTTCTACACGTGTTACTAAGAGTTGTTACATTGTTGTGGTGACAAATTATAGTAGTGTAGCAGGCAGCGAATATGTTTTTACATTGTTGTGGTGACAGATTATAGCAGTGTAGCAGGCAGCGAATATGTTTTCGATTCAAAATGTGAAATCATATCCAACAAATCAAATCGGGTCACATTTTAAGGTATCCATCATCTTTAAGCCTAAATCAGCAGCGGTAAAAAATCAGACACTTTACGTAAGCACGACAATCTGGCCTCCAATTATACTCCTGGAACACTGTACGCAATATCAAACGGCATACCGTATTATAATATAGCCCTAGGAGCGTAACATAGGGTCTAAATTTCTATACCGCCATGGCTTAGCATGAGACTTAATGTGAGTCAGAAACGTGCCATGGTTACGAGCCCCAAAAATACCGTTTAGCAACGCTTTCTTCTTTAATGGTTTTTTTTTCAAAAAAAATATGCCTATGCAGTAGTGTTGTACTTTTCTGAAGATGCATAGTAGGGTCATAATTAATAATATTCAGGACTTGCAAAGAACAAACAGAGAAATCTTGGATTCTGTGACCATTTTCTTCCTACATTTGTTTCTTGGTGAATGTGTCAACTAGAACCAATTTAGAAGAAAATTAGCTCCTATGTCCCTCTCAAAAGTGACGGGAACCTTGTTTATAGCGCAAATTCCAAAATGGCCGCCAAACAGGGGCCCACAAATTAAAATAGCTTGAATTAAGCTGAAAAGCATACCAAATTGTTCGGCTCAGTACAAGGATTCCGACAATGTATAGTTTGCCTTACTTCCGATATTTGTTTAACGAGTTATCAGGTAAAACGTAAAAAGGTCGTTGACTTTTGCATATGGGGTCAAAATTTAAACTTGCTCCGATTTTGAAAAATGATATCTCAAACTATATGGGCTGGTCCATATTTTCATCAAAAAACTTCCACGCCGGGTGGTACTAACGTGCCCAGTCGTGGTATTTTAGGGTATATGGTAGGTTAGGGTTATAGTTTGGAATGTCGTCTGCAGACGCCTGCCGCGTGAAAAGTGTTAAAGTACAACTACATTTCAACTTTCACTACAATATAAACTATACTAGCGGCGTACCCTCGCTACGCTCGGGCACTCGCTAGCTGAGTATTATTATCTAAATTAGATACCTTCATTATTTGTAGCAAAATGGGCATATATAATGAGTTCAAAATTGTAGATCCCTGAATTATTTTTTTTCATTTGAAATAGACTTTGTTCACAGAAATCTGAGTTTTGTGAAATCTTTGAATCTCGGACCCAATTTCAATACCCCATTTAGGAGGGAAACAATGTTATAGTTACCCCATTTGTTGGAAGTGGCTCAACTTTCATTTCATTCAGCCAGCATAATTATATAGGCTTTTTAAGCCTGGCCCGAGCATTTTGCTTGAGCCTGGTCCCTTCAGGACCCAAGCGTGTGTCCGTACGGACCGACGGTATAAACAAACGAACAACAAACAAACAACCACCCCCCCCCCCCCCAAATGTGCAGTACCAAAGGCCTATACGTGGTATAGAAGATAGTAGTGTGCGGTTAGTCGTCAACATGATCAAAGCGTAGGCTAATGTGAAATAGCAAGAGGTCCTTGATACTCAGGTGCCCTTAATCCTAATATCGGTGCCACGGCGCCCTTAATAATCCTAATAATATAATCTTAATAAGGCCTACCCTGAAACGCTAAATATTATTATCCCATAATAAGACATGAAATAACCACTCTGGTAGGCCCTACCCTATACATCCTTAAAATCCAGTTATCACAGGTACCCTTAATATTCCATACTCCAGGTACCCAGTGTACCCTTATAATCCAGACAGGCCTACCCACCCCATGTGTTCATACACACGGCGTGTAGGCCTATAATATTTCACAACCCCCTTCGCGGATGCACGCCCCCCCCCCCGGCCCCCCCCCCCCCCCCCCCCCCCCCCCCCTAAAAGTTGCCAAGTCTCTCATAGAACACATAGAACACGCCGCCGCTGTATTAAATAAATTTAGGTCCGCGACGCCACTGGGGTTTTTTAGTGGATTTATTAAGTTTTATAGTGGGTCTTTCATAGTTGGCGGGAGGTGGGTTCTCACCATGATCACTTTGTACCCACCCAGTTCAGTGTTAGCCCTCCGTTTATTTTATTTTTCGGCCTATTGACATTAAATTATTTCTCCAGTAGGACTATTTCTGCATGCATATTTTGCTCTAACAGTTCCTTGTTTATTTACAGGCCTATCCCCCATGTATAATATGATATCACGGTTTTCTGGCCTATCTATGTTTTTATATAGCGCGCCCTACCCGTGGCCCGCGTAGTGTGGATGGGTCCACGATGGGACTGAGGCACTGTCGTATAAACGCATTTTCCCTGTCACTATATTATTATATAATATACCGTATGTTATCCTGGATGCAGGCCTACGGTTTGCGCCTTATTATACGGTTTGCGCCGGCCTTGCTCCCAGTTCCTTCAAACCGGGGTTCCCGTATACCCTGGCTATATGATTGACTTTTTGTTGTTGTCTCATCATGCCGTTTTCTTGTACTATAGGATTTGCACTATGGAGCAACGGATGCTTGCCGCCTTTACTCTACCACATAACAAACTACGCTTTGCGCCACTAATGCGTGTGCACCTACGCGTGTTCCGGTATCGCCCGATAACGCGTGCGCCGGCAATCGGCGCCTGACTACGCGTGCGCCGGCAGCAATCGCCTGAATACGCGCGCGCCGACAATCGCCCGATTACGCGAGTTGTGCGCCGGCCATCGCCATGGCGTGCTCAGCGTATACGCGGCGCGTAGCAATAACATAGCAACGGGCTAAAAAACCTCGAATTTCACGAAATCTAACCCAAATTTAAAAAATCAAACATAAACTGGTTCGTCGTGGGACCCATACGCACTCGCACAGAAAGTTTGAAGTCAATCGAAGGTCCGGAAAGGGGAGAACATCTCCGTACAAGAATCGGCGATTCCGTATTATTATATAGATGTACAACATTATTATTTTTAGAAACTACAAAAACATCACTTAAGAAAATAAGCGTGTTTTAAGTTTGGTTTTAAAAGCAGCAAGACTGTAAAAGGTACAGAGTGTAATGTAATGGGTATTTGGTTACAAAGAGCTGGTTAAAAAAGGCCACGTTTATCCACATATGATACATGGGCAACCAATTTATTGGTCCATCAGAGCTCTGGGCTGGGGAGAGAGTTACCAGTTTGATTTATAATCACTCAATTCATTAAATGTCTTAATGTCTGTTGGGCTATTGTTCACATTTGCTCGTTATACGTAACAAAACACCACCGTAGCATGACCAGAGAGGAAGCTGATATAATAGTTGAATATTTCCTCATGGTTGAAAAATACATTTCCTCTGTGATGTAAACTTCTTTGCATCCCACATGCGTACCTGCTCCCCACGCGGTGTGTTGCGCCGATTTTTAAAAAATGCGCGCAGCTAGCAGCATGATTACGCAGTTAATTTCTGGCTAGTTTATTGTCAGTCGCATGGCCGCATACTTTAAACTTTAAATATGAACATAAGATCTGAAACCATAAGGTAGTTGATTCATTCGATAGAAAACAACTTTACTTTACTGTACACAGTTTTCTCGGTGAAATATAAGGGAGCAGTTCCATTTATACGCGATAAATTTATCGCGACTGTACCGGGGCCTGATATGTTTTGGACCCGATGTTTTTCAAGTTGATACGCGATAAAATAGACAATATCAGGCCCCGATAAAATAGATACGAGGCCTCTGCCATACCCTGGGGTATGCTCCCAAAATATAAATTTCATCAATAACATTATCTCTAAAAACATGAAATGCTGAATTTGTACCTTACAACTAGAATAAATAACCCGAAGCTCTATTTACATACCGACCACTTATCTTTCGTTATATTTAAACAAGCGGTAATACGCTACTCGATAAATAATCCTTTGCTACTTGCTAATCCTCGCAACTGTACGCGATAAAAATCTCATCGGGGCCCGGAACATTCTCGCAATTTTTATCGCGTACAAATGGAACTGCTCCCTAAGGGAATTTTCATGGGGAAAACATTAATTAGTTGCTATTTTTTGCTTAGAATATATCCAAAAGCGGATAAGAAGTGAGCATTTCTATCAGTAAAATTGCTCTTAAATAAACTTAGAGTTTGAGTCCACAACTGAATTTGATTTTATTGAAAGATCAGGATATATCACAACTTATCCTAAAATATGAAAACATTCGAGTGGTGCGTTCAAAAGTGTGCTAAGTTAGAAGGCCAATTTCGCCTGATTTTGGTCAAAATCGTGTGCACAACTCGGGCGTTGAACCCGATATCGTACACTGCGCATGCGCTATTTGCATTGAAACTCAATTTCTCTCCTTCAAACTTTCACACATTTTAAAATGCACCAATCGATTTTCTTCATATTTTAGGAATAGATAATATTTGCTGTGATTGTTCTATACAATAAAATTTCGATGTGGACTCGACCTGTGTTTTATTTTAGTAGGTTTTTTTTGTTCCGAAATCTAATATCTGTATCGAATTTGATCACACTCTATGCAAAACAATGTTGAATAAATCACCATTTCTCCGCAACAACAAACTTTTAAAATATCTAGAAACAGTATATAGTACTTTTAAATGTGCTCTGTCACATGCATTATCTTTACTCGAATTTTTATTGTCAAAGACCAAAACACACATCCATACGAATTTATAATTTACTCAACGTAAATTGAGCTGCGTGCTTTGTGTCGACGCGCGTTTGGTAAAAACGCGTCGTTTAACGGTAAATTCGACCGCGTGCTGTTGTACTGTTATGACGTAGACTATGGACAATATCCATAGACTCTATTCAAGCGGCAGCAATTCCCCAAATTTGCTACCCAAGCCTCGTTCCCGTATGTCTATCTGCGACTCGGCTAATAAGATAACAATGGGCGACAAGCGTGGTGCAAAAGCATGTGGCGTACGTACCCTCCCGCAATGGGATCGAATTCACCGAGGCGCAAATTGACATAATCGGGTAACGAGGCATTGCCGGCAAATTTTTGAAAATGGCTGCCGCGTGAAAAGAGTTTAATGGTAGAATGTACGCTTTTTAGACGCTCTTGCCCCTTTAAATTATTTGCTTGCTATTCTTGATGAAATGTTTGTGTTTATAATTATTTTAAATTATGAACTAATGATATAAGATTATGCTCAGTTATCTATAACCCCTAGCACCTATTAAATACTTTCTGATATCAGTCATTGAATTAGCTGTTAATCACGTTATTCTTTATAGGCATTTCATCATAAAAGTATGGATGTGAAACGAGGGCATTGTTGGAGATGTGAAACATCATTGGATCTTGATAATCAGGTCACATGCAGTCGATGTAAAGTCGCTGTCTATTGTTCCAAGAAATGTTGCACAGCTGATGATTCTAGACACAGCGCTGAATGTGAGGTATGGGGACCTAAGGAGTGTAACAAGTGTCACGCTGCGGGCAACTTTAAAGAGGTAAGATCAAAAGGCCGAATAAATACGCGGAATAAATTTTAAAAAAAGCAAAATCTTAATATAAATGTATAAACAACCTGCTTGATTAAATACCGCTTGCTTAAACTGATTCGATCTCTCAAAATATGAAATTCAACATTTCTACCTTGTTTAGATAGATTATATACATAGAAACTCTCTAATTTTAGATTTCTTCAACAACATCAAAATCGGTGAAAAAAGCAAAATAAGGACATTTTCTCAGCATTGGCGCGGGTATATTTGTGATTTTCACTTTTTGTTGTTATTTTGATTAAAAATCACCACCAATTGAATCAAGGAGGTCATGACTATGCATCACGCAACAAGCCATGGGTGTTCCTCAAGGTGTTTTTTTTAAAAATAAACATGAAACAAATAAGTAAAAAGCCATCTGTGGCCTTTTAGTTTTATATGAATTTGGTGAACTTCAATGTGATCTACATCGAATTCACACTGCTATCAATTCCATGAATTTTACATGAAATACTGCAAATTAAGCCTATAATATTAGGTGGTAGTTAGTACATATGTAGGCATTATGTGGAAAACTCAACTTCTGAAAAAATTGAGGGCGCCCTGCAGGATCGCTTTGTGCTCATTTAACCATTGTTCTTTTGCTTGGAGTATAACACTACCGTAGTTGATTGACCATTTTACTTGCAATTGGTTTCAGTTCTACTTCCGCTGGTTCATATGCAGTATTTATGCAATCTACTAAATTGTAACCGTTTTCAGTATTATGATTTATTCCTACACTTGTTAATTATAGGGTAGTGATAGCAAACTGTTAAACTCCTTACTTAGGATCTGGCAAAAATACAAGCAAATGATGAAGACCACTAGCGAAAACAAGGCTTTGAGTAAATGATGCCCTTCAAAATGTCACTAAGTTAATGCAAATAGGCAAAATTGTTCTCGAGAAGGATATATCGCATTTGTTAAAAGGTATCTGTTTTAAAAAACCATAAAAATTGACATACGGCGACAAAAACCTGTTGTGTACAGTCAACCTGGGAAAATGGACTTCTCAGGTTGGATTTGTTGGTCGAGCATTTGTTTCCCTTTTTTCTTATTTTCTCTTTGAAATGACCAAGCTCGTAACCAAAATTTTTGTGTGGGGGCGGTGGCTTTTTTTCAAGGATAGGTTCTATGATACCCAACAAATCGTCAAACGTTGTCCCTCGAGAAACTTGAGAGCGGGGGTTGGGTAAGTGGGTGGGGGTGGGTGGGTGGGTGGGTGTGTGTGTGGGGGGGGGGGGGGGGGGGGGGTAGGACATATTTTTATCCAAACTGTAATTGTAAATATTGTAAAGTCTTCTTTATGTACTTATTGGTGTTTAATCAAGCTAAACGTTATTTAAATGTATTTTATATCTGTCAATAATTAACAATTTCACCGTTTGGTGACGACAAAATATCAATAAAATAAACGAATAAATGCACCCTAACAAAAACTGATTTTAAAATACTGACTAAAAACCCAAACACACAAACTGGCTCCTATAATACTTGTTGACGGATTTTCTCGAAGACCCCCTCAAAAAAAAACCCCCACAACCTCGTCCATTGGATTGAAAACGACACAGGAAACAGAAAACCGATGCAAATATAATAAGATTGAGACATACTGATATTGCAATGCTCTAGAAATCGTCTTTATTTGGGATGTAAATAATATAAAGTTTCTTAAATCAAATTTATTTGTTTTTGTTCGATTCATTCAGTGTTCCGGTTGCTTAAACGTCTGGTACTGTGGAATAGAATGTCAACGGAAAGATTGGCGACAGCATAAGATTGCGTGTAAGAAAAGTGCAGAGGTCATGAAATCAGCCGAGTCAAAAATACGAGAAAATAGTTCAACCAAAATATCGATTGATGGTGTCTTCATACCTAATCTATATCTTGATACTCGCATGCCCGCGCCGGAACCAATGCCTGAACCTTACTACATCGGCAACTCGATTGCATTA
>CM069446.1:63939831-64031831 GCA_035610835.1 Ophiura sarsii | reverse complement strand
TTCATAACCATGTTTAGAATCACCATGAGAAATGCATTGAAATAAGTACAAACATGCCTAGTGTTTGGTCAGTAATCTTTGAGATAGATTTTGACAATTATGAAAGGTTTCTGAAAAATCTGTTTTGTGTATGGTAACAATAATAGCCGCGTGGAAAGTGTTGAATGAAGTTTGGCATGTCAGAGACAACTTCACCAGTTTATCCATACGCCCTTTATAATAGGCATTAGGCAGGGTTTGCAATTTGTTTAAGAAAAAAACGCTAAAAATCAGTTTAGCATCAAACCAATGAATGGTTTTTGTTAGCTAATTGTGTTATTTGTGTTTAGAAGTGGTTTGAGCTGTCTTTTTGTCGTTTAACTCCTTCGGATTCTTAAATATAAATGATTGGTTTGCTTCATTTCAAAAGTTAACAGCTCTCTCTTACTTGGATACAATTGTTTTGGGACACACTGTAGCATGTTATGTATGTGATTATTTTGCGGGCAATTTTGTTGTTGATAATTTATGAAATATATTTGATGCGATATGAAATATAATGTGATGAACGTATTGTGCTCATATATTATATACTAACGAGAATATGTGAGAATTTGATATATGTGATTTCTTTGAGGAAAATATGTTTAAACGAATTAAGAATTACATTTGATATGCCATATTAATATATGATATGAAATGCAAACATGAAATCATATGATGATGCGAAAATGTTTAAATATCAAACTTGAAAAAAAAGGGGGAAAATCAAAATGGCCGCCATTTTCAGTTGATTTTTCCCAACTTGTGGGCAACATAGAAAACTAAATGATTGGTGACAATACCCATGTTTTCATGCTATAGAAACTACAATTCATACGCTGTTATTAGTGTAGGGAAAACAAGAAACTGAAATGTGTATGCTTTGAAAATGTAACACTATCCGCGGGCAAGCCGTGCTACGCGCGCACTACATGTACGTGACAAATGTTGTTTAGTTGATCATGCCTAATTTTAAACCTGGTGTTAGTATGATTTGTATCGCCTTGTTTGAAATCGGTCAGTCAGTGTGAAGCAAAAAGAAGTAGGTTGACATATTTGTTTGGTATTTTTGCAAACAAATATTTATTTACGATCATTGATAGTCAATAAAAAATAAATATTTGCAAAAATGCCAAATTTGTTTGGTATTTTTGCAAAAAACAAACATTCAAAGAGCTAGCATATTCTTCTTCACATATGAAGAAAAAAAACCAATCATCTTTGCAATAGCCGGATTAGACATCTGCGATGAAAAAGATCACAGAGGCCTCCGCCAACAATCAAATATTTTGCAAACCGCCCATTTCTTTATGACGAGCTAATTTTAGCAGCTCTGCATTCGGCTCGGCTTCCGGCTTCGGCTCGAGGAGAGACTTTTTGTTGGAGAAGAACTGAGTTACTAATCACCTAATCACCCATTGCACTTGCACGGTCACTGTTCTATACTGCCATCCAAATTAGGTATGCTTCACGCAGACAGTAAGGAGGGAAACCTGGAGTACGAAGACATGAAAAAAGGTATTATTTATTTATTTATTTAAAGCCCAGGGGGGCCAGTCAAACATAATGGTGTACACACGCGTGACCAACTTTTTTCCAGACACCCCCTAAACAAGTTTTACCCTGCAAGCAAAATTACCCCCTAAACAAGTTTTTAGCGCGCTTTCCTTGCAAATTTTGACCCCTAAACAAGTTCTTGCCAGAATATGACCCCTAAACAAGTTTTGTCTATTTGCGATTATGACGCTGTAGAGACGAGTGACACACATGCATTCTCAAATTGGAAATGAGGCGCTCAAAAGAAATCGCAAAAACAGGGATAACATTCTTCTGGGAACGGAGAACAAAACAAGTTACCCTAAACACGTTCGACAGGTATTTTAAGCCACCCTTTTTCTTGAAAATCAGCGTTTTTGATACCCTTAACGCGTCACTCGCGTGACGCGTCCAACACTGAAAAAACACCCCTTTTTACGCGTTTTTTTGGTCACGCCTGTGTACACTATTATGTTTGACTGGGCCCCCCCGGGATTTAAAGCCCCTGCCTGGAAACTGAGATGTAAATGGCATCATCCGATCCGTTTAAAACGGTGGAAAAACGACTCTGGAGCGTGTGTGGTGTAGTGGATAAGACGCCGGTCTCATGATACAAAGGTTATGAGTTCGAGCCCCACTACGGCCAACATTTTTGTATCCTTGGGCAAGGTACTTAGTCTCAATTGCCTCGTGGTTCAGAAGTCACGTAGAAATGGTGGTCTCGTGTATCGAAAGAGCAACATCCGAGCACGTTAAAAGGTCACAGATTCCTTCGTAAAGAGTAGGGGATCATGTGGCTGTACACACACCCCTCCTAAGTTACAGCATTACAGGGCAGGGGTTAGCACAGTTAACACGTCCTGTGTGTTTAAGCCCCAAGTGCCGAAGTTTTCAGAAATTGAAGATGGTACTATAATAATATAGATAATAACTGGAAGAAGAACTGTCCAGGACAACTTTGAAGTAATTAGGAAACCTATTGCTCTGTAACTAACAAGATATTTTTGGTTTCATGTTTGTAAATATAATTTGACAAAAAATGCATTTCTAAGAAAAAAATCACAGATAGATGGCTGGCATGGAAAAGATCACATGTCTTAAATCCTACTGCCCCCATAGCGAATAAAACATTTTGGATTGCAACGATTCTTGACATGTGCATTAAACCATGGTAGTTCTTAGGATTCAAATTGGCGAAATTATTGTTTAAATCACTTTATAGTGAACGGTACCGTTTATTATGATTCATTTTGATTCATTTTCAGAAAATATGATAGGCTCTTCAGCAAGAATGCACACGTATATACAACCTCTAAGGTGCAAGTATTGTCGACGATTCTACGATGATGTAGCTCAATATCGCTGGCATATCAAACGCCATCAGATGAGAATACGTCCGTACTGGTACGTAAAGTGTATTAATTACAAACATCAAACATTAGATGAAAAAAGGAGGCACATAGGACACACACGCAGAAATAAACCCATTTTCTTGACGGCTAAGGGAGGCTTTTGCCACAAGAGTTTTTCACAAGCAGGTAACAAGATTGAACATGAAAGGATTTCTACCAAAGAGAAGCCATACCAATGTCAATATTGCAACAAGAGTTTTTCTACTGCTCAGAATAAGACTGTTCATGAAAGGATTCATACCAAAGAGAAGCCATACCAATGTCAATATTGCAACAAGAGTTTTTCTACTTCAAGTTACATGGCAATGCATGGAAGGATTCATACCAAAGAGAAACCATATCAATGTCAATATTGCAACAAGAGTTTTTCACAATCAGGTTCCAAAACTGAACATGAAAGGATTCATACCAATGAAAAGCCATACAGCTGTCAGTATTGCAACAAGAGTTTTTCTCACGCAGGTAACAAGGCCGTACATGAAAGGATTCATACCAAAGAGAAACCATACCAATGTAAATATTGCAACAAGAGATTTTCACAATCAGGTTCCAAGACTGAACATGAAAGGCTTCATACCAAAGAGAAACCATACCAATGTCAATATTGCAACAAGAATTTTTCTATTGCTCAGAGGAAGACTGTTCATGAAAGGATTCATACCAAAGAGAAACCGTACCAATGTAAATATTGCAACAAGAGTTTTTCACATTCAAGCAACAAGATTGAACATGAAAGGATTCATACCAAAGAAAAACCATACCAATGTCAATATTGCAACAAGAGTTTTTCTATTGCTCAGAGGAAGACTGTTCATGAAAGGATTCATACCAAAGAGAAACCATACCAATGTCAATATTGCAACAAGAGTTTTTCACAATCAGGTTCCAAGACTGAACATGAAAAGATTCATACCAAGGAGAAACCATACAGCTGTCAGTATTGCAATAAGAGTTTTTCTCAAGCATGTAACAAGGCTGTACATGAGAGGATTCATACCAAAGAGAAACCATACCAATGTCAATATTGCAACAAAAGATTTTCACAATCAGGTTCCAAAACTGAACAAAGGATTCATGCCAAAGAGAAACCATACCAATGTCAATATTGCAACAAGAGTTTTTCACAATCAGGTTCCAAGACTGAACATGGAAAGATTCATACCAAAGAGAAACCATACAGCTGTCAGTATTGCAATAAGAATTTTTCTCAGGCAGGTAACAAGGTTGTACATGAGAGGATTCATACCAAAGAGAAACCATACCAATGTCAATATTGCAACAAGAGTTTCTGTACTTCAAGTAACAAGATTCAACATGAAAGGATTCATACCAAAGAGAAACCATACCAATGTCAATATTGCAACAAGAGTTTCTGTACTACAAGTGACAAGATTGGACATGAAAGGATTCATACCAAAGAGAAACCATACCAATGTCAATATTGCAACAAGAGTTTCTCACGATCAAGTATCAAGACTACTCATGAAAGGATTCATACCAAGAAAAACCATACCAATGTTAATATTGTGACAAACGTTGATTTTAACGAACATGTATCATGAATTGTAGGGTGAATTGCCATTAGGTCTAAAACCCATGTAGTCTAATACCAATTGGTCTAAGACCAGTTGGGCTAAATGTCAGATTGGTCTAACATCCAATTGGTCAAATAACCATTTAGTCTAATAACCATTTTGTCTAAAACCCAGTTTGTCTAATGCCAATTGGTCTAATATGGTATAATTTCCACTTGGTCTAATATCCATTTGGTCTAATATCCATTTGGTCTAATACCCATTGTCTAATAACCATTTCGTCTAAAACCCATTTAGTTTAATACCAATTGGTCTAAACCCCTTTCCAATGCCAGTGCCCTGTATAAACCTGATGATATACTTTACTTCCTAAGATCAAAACATATTTCTTATTTTTACAATTCATGCATTTATTCGTGATAAACCAGTGAGTGTCAAGTGAAATTTGAATGGGTACGTTACTTTATCAAAAATACTGCTTACGATATTCAATTCATACATCATAACGGTTCAAAGTCAGATTGAAGTGCTCACAAAATACTAATAATATGCTCACTTTGAATACACTCTTATTGTCAATCTCATTTACCTTATTCCGTGGGTATAGTCACAATATTAATACATTTCACAAAATAGTAGTAAATGCGCATTCAACTCTACATAGAGTTGAAGTTGTCCTATTATTTCGGAATTTAGAAAATTAGTTTGTAAAATAATTCTGGTAAAATTAGTTTGTAAAATAATTCTGGTATCTAAATACTATTTATGGCGATTCTGTCTGTCCAATTACTCCGAGTGTTGATTCCTGCCCATCTGTCCGTGCAATCGCTATGCGCAGGGATCTTCGCCCCACATACATGTAGTAACCAGTGCCATGCAAATGTCGCGAAAGTGTCACCGACGGCCCGCTACCGAAATGTTGATTCTCTTTCTCGATGACATAATGGTCTTCACCCAAAATATTTTCATTATGGACATAACTCAATTCCTGTATATGAAGAGCTGTGTTGCAAAAGGGCCTACATCCATTTCTACCTGTTACTAATTTTGCATTATTGAATGGATGGCTATTCATTAAATGTGGAATGTGGCTTGTATTGTTGGTGCCGCAATTGGCGTGCATGGATGCACTAATCCAAGTCATATAAGAAAGTCTCTGCATGCGTAGGGAATTAAACCCATACCGTGTGCGTGCAAGTGTGTTGTGTTCATTGGCGGGTTAGGGTTCCGGGGTTAGGGTTAAGGAACTGGGAGCAAGGGCGTCCCCAGAGGGGGGGGGGGGGGGGGGTGTCACACCCCCCCCCCCCCCCCCCCATTCATCAGATCTGTCGGCAAAATTATGGTGCTGTGGGCAAATCAAAGGAAGGAGGAAGAAAAGGGAGAAAGAAAAAAGGAAAGGAAAGAGAAAGGAAAAGGGAAAGAAAGAAGGAAGAAAGAAAGAAAGAGAAAGGGAGAGGAAAGAAAGAAAGAAAGAAAAAAGAAAGAAAGAAAGAGAAAGGAAAGAGGAAAGAAAGAAAGGAAAAGGGGAAGAAAGAAAGAAAGCCCTATAACAATTATCGTATGCGCAAATGATAATGTTGTGTCGGCATATATGTTATGTTAACACAAATCAAATCAAAAATGAACAAAGGCAATTTAGGCATGAATTTGTAGGCACTGTGAACGAGCCTATTTTTAGGAGATTTTGTGTCGGCGCACATGAACAGCCTTAAGCCCAAGTCTTTGTTTTGCTCATTGTCAAGACACGCAAAAAAATTGTGTCGGAATAGTATAGGCCTAGGCTAGGCCTAACGGGCAATGTGTGGGACCTTTAATTATACTAACTAGGCCTATTTCATTGTCGTTGTCAATGCAAACCCAAGTCAATAATGTCGCCAATGGCCCAATCATGTTGGCACATAGGTTACGCAATATTAAATGATAATTCGCCTATAATTATGTAAGTTGATGTAGGCCAATTGCTCTCATTGTACTGATTGTAGACTCTGCAAGCCCACTATCAATCTAATCGCAAAAGTGAATCCAACTCCGACGTTTAGGTGTCAATGTAAAGCAGTGGCGTAACCAGCGGGGGCAGGGGGGGGGGGGGGGGGGGGGGGGGAGCCCCCCCACTTTGAACCCTTGACCCCCCGCTTGCCCCCCCCCCAAATGAAATCAAGTACGGCTGTAAATGAAATTTACAAACAAAGTACACACCAAATCCCCCCAATAACGACATCGTGTCGGTTGAGATTGGCACTATCGGTTCATTTGACGAAAGGAATCATGGAATTATGATGGTCAAAAGTACACATATGAAAAAATTTCGCGCGCTACGCGCGCATATGTCTTCCAAAAATGAAATATTCTTTGGTACAAGCTTTTTTAGAGCCAAAATGAAGCTCAATCGTCCACAAAATAGATGTAAAGTCGAAAATTTTCGCGCGCTACGCGCGCATCTCTTGACTCACAAAATCTTAGGAGCCCCCACAAGTCCCTGCACCTTTTTGCCCCCCAAAAATGAAAAAATCTAGTTACGCCACTGATGTAAAGTAAGAACTTATAAGTAGACTCTGTCCTAACTTCGACTTGAACAACGCAAATTATCATTATAATTAAGACAATAAGCACAACTGTCGTTATTTGCGTGAGACCAGGATTTGTGTGTGCACCAGGGGCACAATCGATATCTCACGTAATGGTATAAGTCTATGTCGATGTCGGACATACAGGCTGTAGGCCTCTCATGCCTATACTGAACATTTGACCATGTTTTATTAGCATTATTCAACAAAAACAAGATGGCTTCAGGAAAGTGTTCCATGACCATTTTAGTTTAAAAACTGAAAATCTTTGTGCGCTTCACGCGCATTCTTTCTACAGGTTCCAACAATATAATGGATCTCGAACCAAACCAAATATTATATGGGGGACGTTAAAAACGTCATACTTGACCCTTTAAGTGTTAGAAATGCCAAATGTTGCGCGCTTCGCGCGTATTAGTTTCAATGTTTCATTATTCTAGCTGAACAAGATGGCTTCAGGAAAGTTTTCCATGACCATTTTAGCTTAAAAACTGAAAATCTTTTTGCGCTTTGCGCGCATTCTTTCTACAGGTATCAACATTATAATGGTCTCGAACCAAACCAATATGGTTGACGTTAAAAACGTTATACTGGACCCTTTAAGTGTTAGAGATGCACAATTTTGCGCGCTTCGCGCATATTAGTTTCAATGTTTCATTATTTAAGCTTATAATTTATAGTATGTGAAGGCTTCCAACCAATTTTCAATGACCATTTTAGTTCTAAAACTGAAAAATTTTGCGCGCATATTTTCTACAGGTTTTAACATTAATATTATGGGCCTCAAACCATATGATTTGGATCAGGACTTGATATGTGTAACTATGCAATATCAAACGGTCAAAAACGTCATACTTGACTATTTAAGTGTTAGAAATGCCTATTTTTGCGCGCTTGAAAAAAGCTTCAGGACAGTTTTCCATGACCATTTTAGTTTAAAAACTGAAAAATTTTGCGCGCTTAGCGCGCATATTTTATGCAGGTTTTTGCGCGCTTTGTATTAGTTTCAACGTTTCAATATTTAAGATAAACAAGATGGCTTGAGGATGTGTGCCCCCTTATCAAAACAGTCCTGGATACGACCTTGGCTCCCCCAGAACTATTCAATCAGCGCTACGCGCTGCTTTGTTTAACATTTCAATTACCATTATCAAATTTGTGTCCCCCCCATGTCTGAAAATTGATTGACGGTTCTGACCATACAGTCCATACTAAAATATGCGTGTATGAATTCCGGCGAGCGAAGTGAGCCAAAAAATTTTTTTGTCGGCACAAATGGCTCTGTCGGCAATTGATGACCTTTACACCCCCCCAATGAAAAGGGTCTGGGGACGCCCTTGACTGGGAGCGTAAACCGTGTTAAATATGTTATAGTGATAGTATGATGTCAGTGCCGGACATCTAATCGCGGACCCATCCACAACGAGCGCTGGCAACAACGGGCCTATATTACTATAGCAATTCTGATAGACACTAGGCCAATCATAAATGGGAATGTTAAATATAAAGGGACGATGTGAGCCCGGGAGTGTGAGCAAACATGCGTGATTAATATACATACGTTTGGCATACATGCCGACTGGATTAATGTCAACTAATTTTGATAGCAATTTAATTTCGCTACGAGATCCATTTCGCCAAATTAAATTGCCGCCAATTATATAATTTATAATGGTTAGGCCTATGTATAGGAAAATGATACAAATTAGTGAAAACAGATTGTAGCAAAAAGATGACAAATTGCTAATTCGCTAAATTAATTTGCTGTGAAATTAAGTTGTTTTACAGTACCCCTTGATTGTTAAACCATGTGGTTGACCATTGGTAGTAGTATTGTTACATCTCCAACTGTACATGTCACTGATGAAATGTAGCCAACTTCTTTGATTGACCATTGATATGTATTGACTCTTGTACATGTAGACCCACAGACATAGAACTTGAATTTGAAAAGATATTCAGGGTCTTACTATAGAAAATATTTTAGTTTGGATATGACACTTTGAAGTTTGAATTTGGAGATTTTATAGTACATGTAGCGTAGCAAAAAGATGTTAGACCAATTTGATATTAGATCAAACGGGTATTAGACCAATTGAATATTAGACCAAATGGGTTTAGATCATATGGGGTTAGACGAAATGGGTTTAGACAAAATTACTATTATACCAAATGGATATTATACCAATTGGATATTAGACATCTTGTGTATTAGACCAATTTGGATTAGACATGTTGGCATTAGACCAAATGGGTTTAGACCATATGGCAATTGACCCGGTGAAGATGGCCGTCCATTTCCCAATGCTTATTGAACAATCGCCTTAAAACTACGTTTTACCATTCATGACGACGCCTGACGTTATCTCACAGTTTGTTTAATGTTGAGACAAAACATAATCACATCCTCGCCTGAAAGACCCACAAAATCGTAAAAGGTTGCCGCCAATATTGTTTTAGTCATATGGGGGTGGGGTGGGGATTAAGACATGTTCCAGTCCAAAATGACCCGAAGAAATACTTTACATAATGGGAAAGGCGGGCGTTTTCCGTCAAATAGCAAATTGACAACCAGTGCCAAACCCCCGTCACAAGCCAACCGTGCACCTCCGCCAAATGCAAGAGGTGAAACATTTGCTGAAACCGATTACAAGAGTCGTGGTGAAAGATGTTATCAGTAAAAATTGTGAAAATAATCCTGATTGGTAGAGCTGAAAATTGCACATAGTATTTGGAGTGAGTAATAATAATAAACATGAGATTGAATGTGATGTATTGTGTTTGAAATGCTAAACGGTTTGATTGAGGAGCATTTTGCTACTGGTATAGACTTATTGTGAAATGCAACACATCAGTTTATAATATTAAGTGCACACATCTAACAAGAACTGTCTTTAAAAAAATACAACGCGGTTTAGGCATTACCTAGTAAAGACACAGTACCATACAACACAGAAGTAAGAAGTGAGACTAGAGAATACTATTTGGTTGCTATATAGCTTTATTAAGGATATTTTAAATTGGTATATACAGATTTAGCGATGTACACGAGGTAAGGTTGGAATAAACACATTATAAACTTTACTTGCAAGACAATATATGCTATGAATTGAATGTGTGTATTGTAGACTCTCTGTTTCAAAAAGACTGATGTTTGTGAAATACTATTTTCAATTAGTTGATTTAGTATGATATAAAATTGGATGGATTGAGCGTGATACACAAAGATATTGGTCGAGCTATGAGTTTAAAAAAATATTATGCGAGACGCAGTCGAGCACAATATTTTTTAAACTCATAGCGAGACCAATATATATTTGTGTATCATGCGAAAACATCCGTCCGATTTTATCATTATTATGCAGTGAGAATCTGACTCGATACTCGAGAAATGACTCGAGCCTATCAAATAAAATGAATAACACTGTACTAAAAAAAAAGGTAAAAGTCTGTAGGCCTACCTTCCAAACTGTTCAACATTTCTGGTACACTAACAGAATGACAGAACAGAAGCTCCAAAACAAATTCCAAACACGTAACAAGTTCAAGTTTTACAGTTAGCAACAAATTGAAAAGACATATTTCGGCGATCGTCTATTTCAACATTAAAAACACACACACGATTGTTTATGTAATAAGCTTATATTATACAGATAGACACAATTGTATCGGTGCTTCTTCGCGTTGCAGAACTGTTGGCCTAATTCCTGGAAATCCTTTTTCATTATAGCGTAATAACACGTGTGCTCCCGGAACCAGTCGCCATTTTAAACACAAATGACCTGATGACCTATTCGTAAAACCAAATATTAGTCTCTTCTACATTTTCTGCACGCTACACAATGCGGTCGCTACAAATACAAAAAGGCTTTAAATGTGTTAAAGAGGCAGGTAACCAAACTGACCAAGTTTGAAGGATATGGGTCTCAAGTTCGCTCCAGTGACATAATGTGCATAATAAGTAGGTCTTTACCAATACATTGCAAGTATAGGACGGAAGATTCGAACTGCATAATAATGGGTGACCGTAGTTTTTATTGGAGTACTCACGGAAACAATATAAAGGGTCACTCGTAAATAAAAACAGCTTCAACCAATAACCAGTAGAGAGTATATTGAGGCAAGCAAAACACTGTTAGCCTTTGTAACTGGTAGACATTAAGTAGTACTCTCTCCAAATAAAAACATAGTTCACCCATACTTAATCAACTAAATGACAAGTCTTTCAAAGTAAAGTGAAAATAAGGTAAAGTGAAAATAAAGCAAAGTGAAAATGAAGTCAAGTGAAAATAAATGTGAAAATAAATGTGAAAAGTAATGTGAAAATAAAGTTAAAATAAAATAAAAGTAAAGTCACGCCAAGTCAAGTGAAAATAAAGTGAAAGTAAAATAAAGTGGAGTGAAAATGAAGTAAAAGTAAAGTTAAGTAAAGTGAAAATAAAGTTAAGTTTAAATAAAATAGAGCGAAAGTAAAGTAAATTAACGTAAAGTAAAGTAACAGTAAAGTGAATTTAAGTAAAATGAAAATAACGTAAAATGAAAATAAAGTAAATCAAAGTAAGGTTAATTGACAGCTAAGTAAAGTGAAAGTCAAATGAAGTGAAAATAAAGTAAAGTGAAAATAAAGCAAAGTAAAGTTAGGTAAAGTGAAAATAAAGCAAAGTGAAAATAAGGTAAAATGGATGTAAAGTCAACATGCAAATATACAGTGAATATATTATACCAAAATAGGATCAGCAAATATAGTATATTTCGAGCCTCGAGTGTACAAACACTTAGAAAGAACATTATCCGAGGGAGTGAACATTAAAATCCTGTAAAAATAAATTAATCTGTTTAAATTTGGTGGTAACTTCATAAGTGCCTTATACCCTCCAGCTCTCTTTCAACAAGTGTTTTAATGTATATACATGTACGTCATCCATCAAAATCAGTGTAACTCAAAAATAAACTTTGCCCACATGCTGTAGATATAACACTGGGAGGCCTGTGGATGTCTGTGATAAAGTATATGAAATGCTTTAGTATACTTTACGTGGTTCAGAATCGTGCTGCCAATAGTTATCAGTTGACGCCCAATTACTCTGTCAGTAAACACTATATCTTTGGGCGATAAATATGGAGGCAAAGGGTTACTAATTCCTAAGAAACCATAGGCAGTGAGTGTATTCGTCCAAAGCACCTAAAGGTGAATTAACAATAAGTTATGGCTTCTAATTTGTTGACTTTTGCTTCTTATACGTATGACCGCGAAAAATACATACACAAATTGTGTATTTTAAAATAGTGAATATGAACAATGTTACTTGTTTGACTCTATAAAGAAAGATGACGAGAGCAGGCTACTTGTATTTGAGATGATCTGCCTAAAGAAAGATACTAGTCGTAACCAAGCTCTCGATAAAATCAGAAACACTGGGACTCGAGCATAATATCATTGAGAAGATCTCCATTAAAAAAACTGCGGTATTATGGATATATTTATCATACGAGGGTCATTCAATAAGTTCTACCTCCTCACTCATAACATTGCTAATATGAATGTCAGCCTCATGATATTTATCATAATTATAGCTCTACATCATAGCTACACATTTATAGTAAAATATAATTGATATATTTTTCACTTTTATCATGATGCGATCAAAGTCAGAGAGAGAGTTTTGGACAACTGACACGAAAAATGACCCTAAAGATAAATACATGTTTTTTTAGTTTCTCTCCGTATTGTATGATTATATATAACAGACCGATTTAAATACTGAAAATAGAAAACAATGGATGATTTCTAAATATAATATACTGTTAAATTACATATAAATCAGATTGTAGGCAACATTAACTTTTGTGGTCTAGCAAATAGTATAATATCAACTCGAATGTATCACAACGTCTTTAGCATACTGGAATACTGCTATTCGGTCAAATTTTCGTTGTTAAAAGTCAAGCCACAGTGATGCCTCGGATATTAAATCTTAACATGATAGTTATTTTATGAGTTTTTCGTATATGCAACCGTTACAATAGTCAATCAGGTATAGTCAGTGATAGAAAATTGTCTATTCAAGTTACTTCAAATATATCCATTTAGTCCTGTATATTGAAGATGTCTTGGTTCTTATGCAAAACAAATATGACTTTTGCAGCGGTTTTCTAGGGTAGGGTTATAATTAATGGCTGTCCAGGTTTCGTTCTGGCTAATTAGAGGGCATTGTATCCCAAAGAAATCAGTCACTTTATTGTTTATAGTCTGTTCAAGAGATATCTGTAATTTAGAATGGTTTTAATTGACCGATAGGTAAGTTTTATCTCTTAGAATTGGCCAAATTCATAGCATCTAGGAGACATTTTGCTGTTTTTATCCGTTTCCGTCGCACTAAATGGTGGTTTGGTTTTCACTGCATCTACAGAAAAGTAAAACCAGTACTCAATCCAAATGACTATGGATTTGTAGCTGGGATAAAAAGCTACAATTGTAAAATATTTCATACGACTGGCTTATTTAATAGCACAGTTATGAGGTAGGAGGTAGAACTTATTGAATGACCCTCGTATGAACCCTCAAAGGTAACCAAGTTGCAATTGTTGGCACTGTAAATGGGGAAAGGCCCAGATGTAGACCAGCTAAAAGAGGTGGATGGATGGTATTTGGTTGGACTAGAGCGCGCGTCAATAGTTCCAACTATACTTAAAATATCGCAGACACTTCTCACAGGTTCCCAACTAAACAAAACAACAACTAGGCATATTTGTACTTATTTCAATGCATTTCTCATGGTGATTCAAAATATGGTAATAAAATCAATAATGTTAACATTTTTGAAACATTTTGTGAAATTTTGGATTGTCTTCTGCAGACGCCTGCCATGTGGAAAGTGTTAAAGAACATATTATTTTGATATGTATGCCTGTTTTGATGAAGATGTTTTGAAGAATTGCAAAATGATTTTACATGTATATAATTATATGTGATTGTTTTGAAGAAAATAAATGTTTTGATGAATTATAAATCATAATTATTAGATAACTTAATATATGATGCGTATTGTGAGCATATCATCATGCCACGCAAATGTTTAATACAGTGTGTCTCCGAAAATTGCGTCCATTTAAAATCTTCACTCCGGTGTCATGCAGATTAAGATCATGTCTGCCATAAGGAGTTCAACTTGAAGAGCCACATTTCTAGGTAATATAAATTATGAATTCTTCTTGATATTTCATGACTGGAAAGTGTTTGTATCCATCCTCTCAATGTTTGAATGTCATGGAAATCCATCGTAAATTATTAAGCTTTGTGAGATACACAGGGTTGAATCATGAAGTTGGGCATGTCAGGGACAACTTCACCAGTTTATCCATACGTTTAACTCCTTCGGATTCTTAAATATAAATAATTGGTTTGCTTCATTTCAAAAGTTAACAGCTCTCTTGTTTTGGGATGAAATTGTTTTGATGCAATTGTTTTGGGACCCGTTGTAACATGTCATGTATGTGATTGTTTTGCGAGAAGAAAAAAAATGTTTTGATGATTTATGAAATATATTTGATGCGATATGAAATATAATGTGATTAACGTATTGGGCTCATATATCACTACGATAATAACATTATTATGTTTAAACGAATTAAGAATTATATTTGATTATTTGATATGTCATATTAATAAAGGGGTCAACAAAAGTAATTCCCCCTAAAATTAGATTACTTTTGTTTACATAACTTCAAACACAATTAGACGTTTCGAAAAGTTGAAACGATTATGAAAAGAGAAAACGCTTGGCTACCAATAGAAAGTTTTACATTTTCGATATCATGTTTACTTTTCCCAAAAGAGTCACATTTCCCAAAATGATGTTTTCAGAAAAAGTGGCACTTGGTCCATACCAGTCAATTTAAAAACTCTCTCTCGTGATTTTTTTTGTACGAAAATTAGACCAAGTTTGTTTGCACAACTCCGCACAGGATTGATTGTTTTGAGAAATTTAAAAACTTGTGAAAAGAAGAAATGCTTGGCTTTTCACAAACAGTTTCTCCTGTTTAATATCATCTTTACTTTTCCTAAAATGGTATAATTTTCCCAAAACGCTGTTCTCAGAAACATTGGCAATTTTCAAAATCCTATACAATTTTGTTTGCGTAAACACCCCCACACAATTAGACATTTTGAGAAATTGAAATGTTTCTGAAAAAGGAAAAACGCTTAGCTATGCGTACAAAGTTTCCCATTCAATATCATGTTTACTTTCCCCAAAAAGTCAAATATCCCCCAAAATGATGTTGCCAAAATCCAATACGAGTAAGTGCCACTTTTTCTGAAAACATCATTTGAGGAAATGAGACTGTTTTGGGAAAAGTAAACATCTAATTTTAGGGGGGGGGGCTTACTATTTTGACTCCTTTATATGATGATGCGAAAATGTGTAAATATATTAAACTTGAAAATAGGGGGAAATAAAAATGGCCATTATTTTCAGTTGATTTTTACCAACTTGTGGGCAACATAGAACACTAATGATTAGTGACAATACCCATGTTTATCATTCTTTAGAACAATTCATACACTGTTATTAGTGTAGGGAAAACAGGAAACTGAAATTTGTATGCTTTGAAACTACAATTCATACACTGTTATTAGTGTAGGGAAAACAGGAAACTGAAATGTGTATGCTTTGAAAATGTTACACTATCCGCGGGCAAGCCCTGCTACGCGCGCACTACGTGACAAATGTTGTTTAGTTGATCATGCCTAATATTTTAAACCTGGTGTTAGTATGATTTGTATCGCCTGGTTTGAAATCGGTCAGTCAGTGTGAGGCAAAAAGAAGTTGACATATTTGTTTGGTATTTTTGCAAACAAATATTTATTTTCAATCATTGATAGTAAATAAAAAATAAATATTTGTTTGCAAAAATGCCACTTTTTTTTGGGTATTTTTGCAAAAAGACATTCAAAGAGCAGAGGGCCTACTCTTCCGCTCATATAAAAAAACCAATCATCTTTGCAATAGCCGGATTTAAAGACATCTGTGATAAAATAAAATAAATCACAGAGGCCTCCGCCAACAATCAAATATTTTGCAAACCGCCCATCTCTTTATGACGAGCTAATTTTAGCAGCGCTGCATTCGGCTCGGCTTTTGAGAGCACCACACCAAATCAATGCGCAATTCGTGTAATCCTATAATAGTTCCGGAAAAGCACGAAGACTAGGCTTGTAAATGTGAAGTTTTCGGGCAATTTGTTTCTCCGGGGATGGTATGTTTGTATTTAAATGAACGAGTGGGACCTATCCGTTGCACCTACAATGATAAAATACGATATTTTTAATTTATCGACCTAAATAGTGCCCAGGGCGTAAGCACCTGCCTAAATGGTGAACAGGCATGCCAGAAAACGTGAAAAAGTGAGGGCGCTGTGTGCAGGTCCGTAGCGGAAAATTTAGCTTAATAACCCCTCATAAAACAAGGCTTAAATTAAAGTTGAGATGTTACTGAAAATGGTCATAGGTGACAAGTATGCAATAAATGTAACCGGAGGGTAGAAAAGGTGTCTTGAAATATGGCACTTTTACACGTATTTCAATGAGAAAGATATTTGGTGTGGTGCGCCCTTTAACGCACAATGGCCATTTCCAATAAAACCGAGTTTTGAAGTGGAAGGTGGGTTCAAATCGCTTAAATACGCCTTGATTTACATTCAAAACACCATTTATATCAATGTCGGACGTTAATATCAAGAAGTTTACATGATTTTCTCGAGAAATAGCCAAGAAAATGGCTCTAAAGCTCCAAATTTAGAGTCAAATGGCTACGCGTCTGTTTTGCGATTTTATAGATAGAGGGTCACGTTACCCTTGGCTAGAAGTCCCCCACGTGCAAGAATACTCCCTCTTAGGTCTATATCAAGTAACTTGCATCTCAGTTAAAGAGTTAATTATCTCATTTTCAAGTTCAAAGTTTTATTTAGAGTTTATCACTCTCATGTAGGTCAACGTTTTGTCAAAATTCATATTTGGCCCCACATTGGCTCAGAAAAGAGCAACAAATCGTTAAAATTGTACATTCAATGCTTAACACAATACCCTAGGGGTAATATCGTGACAAAAATGTAATTGCGAGTTTGCTTACCAGGTAATCATGATACTCTAAGTAAACAAATGGTTTTTAGAAGCTTTATTGTCCTACAAATACGGGGGTCTTTACCCCCCCCCCCCCCCCCCCCCACATAATTTAACCATTAATGGCATACAGGTATCTCTGCAATGAATACGGAGTAATATAGTGATTATATGATTAAGTTATCATGTTTGTCGATAATTAAATGTGTCATGTATGCTATTAACATATATATTATACAATGTAAACAATGAAAAATCAAAAAATACACGTTTTGGTCATGAAAGCAGACTTTAAATGTAACAATTTTGGGCAAAAAATGGCCAAAAAGTGAGAAAAATTTTGGGTATAGAGTAAAATCTATTTTGTGACATAATTCCAGTTAGGAGTAGAATTTGAATTTTTTGAGTGACACTTTTTCATAATGCTATATGATGATTCCAAAAATGCAAAAAAAATAATTAAGATTTTTGTTAAAGAGAGCACCACACCAAATCAATGCGCAATTCGTGTAATCCTATAATAGTTCCGGAAAAGCACGAAGACTAGGCTTGTAAATGTGAAGTTTTCGGGCAATTTGTTTCTCCGGGGATGGTATGTTTGTATTTAAATGAACGAGTGGGACCTATCCGTTGCACCTACAATGATAAAATACGATATTTTTAATTTATCGACCTAAATAGTGCCCAGGGCGTAAGCACCTGCCTAAATGGTGAACAGGCATGCCAGAAAACGTGAAAAAGTGAGGGCGCTGTGTGCAGGTCCGTAGCGGAAAATTTAGCTTAATAACCCCTCATAAAACAAGGCTTAAATTAAAGTTGAGATGTTACTGAAAATGGTCATAGGTGACAAGTATGCAATAAATGTAACCGGAGGGTAGAAAAGGTGTCTTGAAATATGGCACTTTTACACGTATTTCAATGAGAAAGATATTTGGTGTGGTGCGCCCTTTTGGGAGCACCACACCAAATATCTTTCTCATTGAAATACGTGTTGAGAGCACCACACCAAATCAATGCGCAATTCGTGTAATCCTATAATAGTTCCGGAAAAGCACGGAGACTAGGCTTGTAAATGTGAGGTTTTCGGGCAATTTGTTTCTCCGGGGATAGTATGTTTGTATTTAAATGAACGAGTGGGACCTATCCGTTGCACCTACAATGATAAAATACAATATTTTTAATTTATCGACCTAAATAGTGCCCAGGGCGTAAGCACCTGCCTAAATGGTGAACAGGCATGCCAGAAAACGTGAAAAAGTGAGGGCGCTGTGTGCAGGTCCGTAGCGGAAAATTTAGCTTAATAACCCCTCATGAAACAAAGCTTAAATTAAAGTTGAGATGTTACTGAAAATGGTCATAGGTAACAAGTATGCAATAAATGTAACCGGAGGGTAGAAAAGGTGTCTTGAAATATGGCACTTTTACACGTATTTCAATGAGAAAGATATTTGGTGTGGTGCGCCCTTTTAGGCTCGAGGAGAGACATTTTGTAGAAGAAATGAATTACCCATTGCACGGTCACTGTTCTATAATAATACTGCCATCCGAATTATAGATTTGCTTTTAAAAATATTGATTCACGCATGACAGTAAGGAGGGAAGCCTGGAACGTACAAAGACATGAAAGAAGGTATTTATTTATTTATTTAAAGCCCCTGTCTGGAAACTGAGAAGAAGAAAATGGCATCCGCTCCGTTTTAAAACGGGGGAAATAAACTGTCCAGGACAACTTTGAAGTAAGGAAACCTATTGCTCTGTAACTAACAATATGTTTTTTGGTTTCATGTTTGTAAATGTAATTTGACAAAATATGCATTTCTAGGAAAAAAATAACATCTATAGATAGCCTCCCATGGAAAAGATCACATGTCTTTAATAGTGTATTATAAGATTTATTTTATCTTATGTGGGGTTCGCAGCACAGATACACAAAACACGGAGACTTGTAGATGTAGATGATACACATACACAGAGGTTACTTTATAGCTGACTAACTATATTTATTATAAGACTAAACTTTATCTGATGACGACTCGGAGAACTTTATTATGAAGACAAGTGTCGTGAAGATTGTTGGCAGCAGAAACTGGCCTCATTTTCTCTCGAAACAGGGTTTTTTATTAGGCCTATCAGGGTCCGCCTCCTAAGATGGAACTGCCTCTTTTTCTAGACCCATAGGCTCTCAGGGGTATCAGATAGGCTTAGGCCATCCCCTTGGTCTAGCAATGAATGTATGAGTTTCGATTGGTTGGTTCCATCTTCAAGACAGACTGCTTCAAGAGGTAACACCTGAGAGGCCCTCAACGACCCACATCACGACAGGGTGAGCCAAAGTATATGACCAGGACATCTTTGATGACCTTCTTACATAATCCTACTGCCCCCATAGTGAATAAAACATCCCGGATTGCAACGATTTTTGACATGTGTATTAAACCATAACATTGTAGTTCTTAGGATTCAATTGGTGAAATTATTGTTTAATCACTTTATAGTGAACGGTACCGTTTATTATGATTCATTTTGATTCATTTTCAGAAAACATCAGCAAGAATGCACGCGTATATACAACCTCTAAGGTGCAAGTATTGTCGACGATTCTACGATGATGTAGCTCAATATCGCTGCCATATTAAACGCCATCAGATGAGAATAATTCCATTCTGGTATGCAAAGTGTATTAATTACAAACAACACACATTAGATGGAAAAAGGAGGCACCTAGGACACACACGCAGAAATAAATCCAAATACTTCACGGCTAAGGAAGGCTTTTGTAACAAGAAATTTTCACAGGCAGGTAACAAGATTGAACATGAAAGGATTCATACCAAAGAGAAACCATACCAATGTCAATATATCAACAAGAGTTTCGCTCGGGCAAATGACAAGACTGTACATGAAAGGATTCATACCAAAGAGAAACCATACCAATGTAAATATTGCAACAAGAGATTTTCACAATCAGGTTCCAAGACTGAACATGAAAGGGGTCATACCAAAGAGAAACCATACCAATGTCAATATTGCAACAAGAGTTTCGCTCGGGCAAATGACAAGACAGTCCATGAAAGGGTTCATACCAAAGAGAAACCATATCAATGTCAATATTGCAACAAGAGTTTCACTACTTCAAGTGCCAGGGTAGTACATGAAAGGATTCATACAAAAGAGAAGCCATACCAATGTCAATATTGCAACAAGAGATTTTCACAATCAGGTTCCAAGACTGAACATGAAAGGGGTCATACCAAAGAGAAACCATACCAATGTCAATATTGCAACAAGAGTTTCGCTCGGGCAAATGACAAGACAGTCCATGAAAGGGTTCATACCAAAGAGAAACCATATCAATGTCAATATTGCAACAAGAGTTTCACTACTTCAAGTGCCAGGGTAGTACATGAAAGGATTCATACAAAAGAGAAGCCATACCAATGTCAATATTGCAACAAGAGTTTTTCTACCGCTCATACTAAGACTGTACATGAAAGGATTCATACCAAAGAGAAACCATCCCAATGTCAATATTGCAACAAGACTTTCTCACAGATAGGTCACAAGACTAGCCATGAAAGGATTCATACCAAAGAGAAACCATACCAATGTCAATATTGTAGCATGTGTTTATCTACTGCTCAGCAAAAGACTGTTCACGAAAGGATTCATACCAAAGAGAAACCATACAAATGTAAATATTGCAACAAGAGTTTTTCACAAGCAGGTCATAAGGCTGTACATGAAAGGATCCATACCAAAGAGAAACCATACCAATGTCAATATTGCAACAAGAGTTTTTCTAACGCAGCTAACAAGGCTGTACATGAAAGGATTCATACCAAAGAGAAACCATCCCAATGTAAATATTGCAACAAGACTTTCTCACAGATAGGTCACAAGACTAGCCATGAAAGGCTTCATACCAAAGAGAAACCATATCAATGTCAATATTGCAACAAGAGTTTCACTACTTCAAGTGCCAGGGTAGAACATGAAAGGATTCATACAAAAGAGAAGCCATACCAATGTCAATATTGCAACAAGAGTTTTTCTATTGCTCATAATAAGACTGTTCATGAAAGGATTCATACCGACGAAAAAACATACCACTGTCAACAATGCAACAAAAGGTTTTCACTCGCAAGTCAATTTATAAAGGCTGCACATGAAAGGATTCATACCAAAGAGAAACCTACCAATGTTAATAATGTGACAAAGGTTAATTTTTAACGAACATGTATCAAGGCTTGTAACATTTGATCTGTGCTGGTCTTTCCCATTGGTATCCCAGAACTGTCGTTGACCTTGTGATATCGATTACATGTATCTGTTTTGAGGCTATCAGAAATTGAAGAATACTCTGTGACTCAATTTGTATATTAACTTTCTAATGTTTTATTACATACAAAATACACATTGATAATTAGATAAGCCGATAGTGAAGATAGCTCGGCGATCAAATCAGTTGTAAGGCAGCATCCAACTGACAACTATGACCGCGACCATTACGAGAAAAACCGTGAGACTCGAAACATTGACACAATTAGAGACACTACAATCTAAATGTACTTTGTGTTTACCTGATATTTATTTTTTTCCATATGGGCTTATTATATTTTGCGGAACGAAACGAAACCGGGAACGAAACAAAATGAAACCGATTCTAAAAGTGGTTGTATACCGTAAGATTAAAAGAAAATAATTTAGAAAAATAACAATTTTCCCGCCATTTACAGGTATAATGTACACTCATCATGCCAGTAGAACGATTATTATATTTTAAAACTCGTGGAATCGCTTAAAGGGACATTACTTGACTTACTTACTTGACTTAGGGCGGATGGTTTTTCCGAACCACAATGCCTCTCCAGATCTTCCTATCCAACATAGCTGTCTTGATTTCTTCCACCTGTAGTCCTGTATCACGTTTGAGTATGTCAATGTAGGTAAGGGCTGGTCTACCACGCTTTCTTGCTCCGTGCTTTGGGATCCAATGTATAAGTTTGTGTACAAGCTCCTTGGACCCTCTGAAGCAGTGTCCAGCAAATCTTGCTCTGCGTTCTCTGATCTTGTCCGAGACTTTTGGCATGTCCCCATACAGGTCCTTATTTGTCACATGCTGACTCCAGTTGATGTTGAACACAGATCTTAGCATCCTAGTGTAGCATCCATCCAGTTGTTTACCAAGCTTTGGGGTGACTGTCCATGCCTCACATCCATAAAGGAGGACGGATTCTACTGTAGCTATGAACAGGGACATTAAGTGGTGTTGAAAAGTTTAAATGTTTAAAAATTTACTTCAGAATTCAAGATGAACATTAAAAATCGCCATTATTGTTGTTTCTACTAACAAAAAACACAGCAAAACTAGATTAAAACAATATCATCGCTATTTATTGAAAAACGCCCTCTATGCAAATATGGTTCGCGTTATGTATCACGCGTACTGCACGGGGATACTGTCGGACGTAAAATGCTGGTCCCGCGGGACCAGCATTTTTTGAATCGACGTTTTCTTGTACAAAGAGAGCTGATTTTTCTTAATCCTTATAGGTGTAAGTTCATACATGTAATACAATTATAAAAATAAACTAATCTCAGTTTTTATCATAATTGAGGGCGCTGCCTCCAACACATCTCTTAGTGTCCCTTTAACGAAATTATGTTTACAGACCGGATACAAGCACTAAAGCTTGCACGAATCTTCATTAGGTCAAAACAATTGGTTTTGGAAGGGGTGCTCATTTGGCAGATGATTGGAACCTAAGATGGCGGCTAAAAATTAAAATGGCGTCCATATATTATTACACATTAAATGTTTCAATGCATTGAACAATATTTGATTTGTGTTAATAGTGTACTAGTGTGATGTATAATACGAATACACTATAATATCAAAATGACAATATGGTCGGCATAATTCAAAATGGCGGCCGCTTGATACTTATTGTATCAATATATAAAGAGTAACTCTTGACGAAAGGAATGTTGTGGTCGATGTGTTTTAATAATTGAGAAGATATTTGAAGATGGTAATTATCCAATATGGCCGCCAAAGAAGATATAATTGGTCGGTGATGTAAAATTTGCTTTAAAAAAACATTATTTTGTGCCGATATTTCTGGGGATATTTGTGGTTCATTCATAATCATACGCAAAATAAATACAAACAGTTATCAATTAACTGGCTGGCAGTCATCAGGTCGAAGAAATGTCTGCTTATTTTTATACAATGAGATAGAACAATGATAGCATCCTTATTCTTGATTTCTCACTATTTGGCCTCTTTTACATTTACAAATGCCAGTGCATTCATGATTTATAAGACCTGCTGGTACATATTGAACAGTTCCATCTTTTATACACATTTGATTAACTCTTTGCATTTATACCTTGGGGATAGTTAACCAAACCGGATTCCAAACTCCGTTTGTCTGTTTCCATCCAAAACTTCCTGGAGTAGGTACGTCTTGTCTTGTCCGGTTACTTATAATCATCTACCCATTTGATACATGTCCCGATTTGAATGTTGAAGAAGTGCATTCCGCAATAAAAATGAACTTTGTTGGCTAGTGTATCGTCTGTTTGTTACAAATCAATATAATTAGCATTGAGATGGTTTTAACAAAGTGCAGTGAGCCACACACAGTTATTTTATTTTGCTGAACGAAACGAAGCAGACTCGCTGCACCTTCTGGCATCAAGAAACTGAAGGTACATTTAGGGTGCAATAGAAACCCATTGGTATATGTACACAATAAGTGATATAAAACCCTATTTTAGACCACTGCATCTGCAGTGTTTTAATGAAGTTGGATCTAATGTTGAATGTTCCTTACTATTTTAGATAATCTTTGCTAATTATATTGATACTAATTACCTAGGAAGTGCTTATTTTATCCACCAAATCCGCACAATAATATCACTTTTTAGTGTATAGGATTAACATGTCCATCGCCGTCACCCTACTAGTATATCATTTTCAAATTGTTCAATATCCAATGGGTGTCTACTAACCTAAGACCTAAGACCTAAGACCTAAGACCTAAGACCTAAGACCCAAAACCTAAGACCCAAAACCTAAGACCCAAAACCTAAGACCCAAACAGTCAACAGTTTTAACTATGTTAGCAAGATGTCAGTGCAATTAGTGCCAGGCATAACATTGTAATCAATTCATAATACAGAAATGAGGTTGTAAGTAATCAGCCGAATTTGTTTTCTTTATTTTTGGACACCCTGTATAATAAAATTTGAATGAATTGTACCTTTCTACCAGACAGAAAGGTAGAAAGAAACTTTATTTAAGTGTTTCTTTTGAACAAACAACATTTATATACATTTATGTCATAGGCCTACTGTCCACACAGAATACAGTTTTTTTATGTGAAAATTGACACATTTTGATCACCCTGTATTTTCGTTTGAAAATTAGTTAACCCTACAAATAATGTATGACCGGAAGGGCCTTGCCTTTGGCTTCTCAAATCTGGGGTTCAATATTTATTTCAATGCACTATGTTCAAATTAGGAAGCATACAGTAAATTACATTTCATAGTAATATTTCTTTTGTTACACCCTATATATTTCCTAAGCCACCCTGTATACTGGAACAAACACTTGATATTCACAATCCTAGATATCTCAGCTTTCTAACAATGTAAATGTGCACACATTGGATTAATATTTTTTGAGTTATTTAGGCTTAGAGCATTATCAAATGTAATTTTTGTCAAATGTATGCATGTGACGCAATAGGTTCCCCTTGTTAGTAAACAAGCCAAATTTGAAAATGTGTCAACATTTACCTAGATGACATGAGCATTTTTAGTCAATGTGCATGGAGGTGATGTCCCAGTAATCATAAGTAATACAAATCCTAGGCATTTGGACAATTGTTCTATTGTCAAGTCATTTAAATTGTGGATTTTGTCATGCATTCTTTCCGATTCTTATTTAATGCATATTTTCCAATTCTAGTTTAGCAACACTTCTTAAGGGGTAGGTAATATTTTATTTAGTGTAGTTCACCCTTAACACTTGTTAGGTTGTTACACATGATCAATCAGCATTGTTTTACCCTCATCATCATCGGTCGTCCTTGGACGGAATATTGGAAGCAGCAGTTACAAATTTCCTCCAAGCAAGTTTATCCAACATAAGCTGTTGAACTTCATTGGGTTCAAGATCAAGGTCCTTTGAGATGCTGTCAGGATAGGTGGTGGATCTCCTGCCACGGGATGAATGGCCTTCACTTGGAGTCCAGAAAAGCACTCGGGAGACAGGTTGATCGGATGCTCGTAGGCAGTGTCCAGCAAACTGGAGCCGTCGCTTCCTTACTGAGTTAGCCAGCGGAGGAATTTCACCATACACCTCTTCATTAGTTTTGTGGTCTCTCCAACTGATGTTAAGGACTCTCCTCAGCAACTGTGTGTAGCATCCATTTATTCTGTCCTCAAAAGTCTTTGTAACTGTCCATGTCTCTGAACCATATAGTAGAATACTTTCCACGCAAGCTCGGAAAAACTTGATTTTAGTTGGCCTATCAAGTTTAGATTTCCATATCTTCTCCAGCTTGTTGCATGCAACCCAGGCTTGAGCTTTCCGGCACTTGAAGTCATGGAAAGAGTCTGGCATTGACGATCCTAGGTACTTAAACTCCTTGATGTTGTCAAGTTTGGCACCACTCAGAGATGTGACATTAGTGGAGGATGGGATGCCGACTAGCAGAGTCTTGGTTTTTCCAACATTAAGGTGCAGGCCAACACAGTTTGAAGCTTCTTCGATATGCTGTAGCAGAATTTCAGCTGACTCAATGGATGAAGACAAGAGTGCTATGTCATCAGCGAAGTCCAAATCATGAAGGCGTAGCTCTGGATGACGTCTACTCTTCCTTCTCTCAAGAACGATCCCGGTGGATTGGTTGATGTCCTTCAAGGCATGCCGCATGATGTAATCTACTACCACTATGAAGAGGAATGGAGCAAGGGTGTCTCCTTGTAGAACTCCAGCCAGAATCTCGAAAGGTTCGGTATCACCGTCTGCAGATATCACTAAGGCAGATGAATCTGTGTAGATAGCCTTGATTGCATCAATGATGACTCCTGGAATACCATACGCATGTAGGATTTGGAACATCCGTTCACGATGGATCGAATCGAAAGCTTTTGAGTAATCTATGAATACTACTGCCAGAGGAAGATTCTTTGTCTTCATGCCTTCAATGATACGTCTCAGAGCCAGTATTTGAGAGACGGTTGATCTATGCTGTCTGAAGCCATTCTGGTTCCAACGCAGCAATGGGTCAACAAATGGTCTTATCCTGTTTAATACCATCCTGTTGAAGAGCTTGGCTGCAATACTGGTAAGGGTGATGCCCCTGTAGTTGGTTGGTTTTGATAGGTCCCCTTTCTTTGGGATGGGAATGATTCCACCTGTTGACCATTGCTTAGGTTTCTCTTGGTGTAGCAGAAGATTGTTGCACAGATGAAGAAGGTGGGGTTTAAAGGTGTCCGACTTCCAGAGCTCAAGTGGAATGCTGTCCAGTCCTAAGGCACCTCCTGGTTTTGACTGTGAAAGCGCTTCTTCCAGATCAGCTAACGTAAACTCTGAGGTTGAGATTGGTAGTGTATCATCAACCACCTTGGAGATGGTGAAGTCTCTGTCTGGTACTGTTGGTGGTTTCCCAAGAAGAGTAGAGAAATGCTTCAACCATGAACCTTTCCTGTCGTCTGGCGTTCCTGAGAGCATAGATCGCTTGCTATCCTTTCTTCCACTGATGTCGTCCACAATTTTCCAAGCAGTGCTGTGTTTGCTGGAGAGAGAAGCTTGTTGTACCTGCTCGATGCTGGACTCCAGTAATGCTTTCTCCTCTGCTATGTACGCATCTGTCAACTTTTGTTTGGCCATGTTTTTATCCACCTTGGTTGACGAGATGTAGGCTTCTCTTGCCGCTTTTACTTTCTGGGTCTGTGATATGCTCTTGAAAGTATTCCTTGGTTTCTTGGGCAAGATTTCCTCTGCTGCCTTGATGCAGGAAGATTGGAGGAGGTCGTACTTCTCTTGGAATGGCATGGTGCTCTTCTCTTGGGCCAAAGGATCAAAGAAGTTGGATACTTTGATGGTATATTCATCCTGGAGGTCTCTGTTGAAACACAGTGCTTTGAAGTTCAAGGACCGTGCTGCATTAGGCGGCTTCTTCTGTGGAGCACGCAGACGTAGCTTTACCATCGCTGTGATGATTCTGTGGTCAGACCCCACTGTTACAAAGGTGTTGTATGCCTCTACATTTTGCACAGAGTTTACCCATTTCTTCCTCACCAGAATGAAGTCCAGTTGTGCCTTTGTGGTGTTTGGGTACTGGAATGTCCACAGCTTCCTGTTCGGCTTCCTGAACTTGGTATTTGTGACAACAAGATCGAAGCTGTTGACAAAATCTAGAAGAAGGATGCCATTCCGATTGGTGGAATCATGGTAAGAGAATAGAACTTCGCCTGTACCAAGTTTTGCATTGAAGTCGCCACCAATCAAAACCATGTTGTGTGCTGGGATGTCTCTCATCGCATCTGAGAGGTTCTTGTAAAAGGCGATTACATCCTCTTCTTTGGAGCAGTTTGTAGGGCTGTAGCAGCACATGATGGTTGTGGCTGGATTCCCTGTGAAGGAGGCAGTAATGATCCTATCAGAGTGTTTCTTGACCTCAGTAAGACATTTCATGGTGTAGTGGCTCAACAGTAATCCTATCCCACCAGTAGCAGCTCCACTTTTATTCCTTGTTGCTGAGGATGTTACCAAGGTGTACTTTTCAGATACCTTTGTATAATCTATGTCAGCATCGTGTACCATTCGGTGTTCTTGCACGCAAATCACATCGATTTTGAATTTGCTGGCTGCTTCCGTCAATTCACCCATGTTGTGCGGTTGTCTCAGTGTCCTGGTGTTGAAAGACGCGAAACTAACTGACTTTTTGCATCTCATGAATTTCGAAATAGTTCTCCCTCGTCCATGTCTGTTCTCAGCTCCTGCCCTCCCTGAAGGGTTTAAGGCAGACGCGTCATATGTTCCGTCTTGCGGATCAGACCTGTCAGAGGAAGTTGTTGCAGGGGCTTTAACCCTGGTGCTATAATTTGCTTCCATTATTCTTTCTTGGCTGATTTACTCCATTGGTGCGCCACGCCTAGTGGAGTTTGTGCTGTGGAACAGCACAGGTTTTCTGGTGACCGTTAAGCTGATTCAACTAGTTCACAACTTCTCCGCCCTTAACTCTGGAGATCCAGACTCCAATCTTAAATTCCAGTTGTTCAGGCAACCAGACTGCCTGTTGAGTCCATTGGCCGGTAACATTTATAATATTTATAATTGTTGCGCCCTTTTGCCGTTGGAGGTTGCTCCTCTCTTCCGCCCAAGGTAATGGACTACCTTTGTAATCATAGTGTTCTCCAGATATTGTTTGCTCCGCTCCGGACGCTGGGACGGGTGATCGGCCCTGAGCAGCTAAGCGGAGTTTGAACATGCCAGTCATTGATGGAGATTTGACCATGGTGGGATGTTCAGCACCACCCTACTGATGGTTCACAGATGCTGTTGTCGACCAATCTTGCCAGTGATGGAAATGATATGGCTATGAGGTAGGGACCCACAAAAAGACCTACTCAATCTCTATGATAGGTTAGAAGGAAAAATTTTAAAGAGAAGTAACAACACAGGTTGGCATCCACACAAGTGTAAGCCGACAAAAGAAGATGGAGGTCATTATCCGTTTGTAGACAACATCCCCCCATCTCCTGATGTCAGTGTGGCGATGCGCCGTCACCAGCACAAAGGGGATCTGTGACCTGTACCCCAGCGTGCTATCACCTATTACCATGACCATTGCGGGGTTCAAGCGCCTCTACCCTACACATGGGATTAAAAGCCTCCTCCCAGACAAACCAGATTTCAACAAACTACCAAGCCAACTAACTTGGCTTACCTTTCCTAGCCAACTGTGTTGTGAAAATGAAATGAGGTAAAGAAGCTAATAGAATAGATTGTAGAAAGGATGAGAATAAAGGATAGAGATGAGTAGGAAGGAGCACCCAAATGGAAAAAGAACCCATTTGGGAAAATCCAACACTGATGGAATGTGTTGGCAAAGGTAATTTTCAGCTCCTCGACACAGGGATAGTGCCTTCCTTTTCACCCTAGTTTAATACTTTTAACAAATTGCAGCGAGCCCGTTTCGCATTTTGGGCTTAGAGACAGTTCATTTTTTCTACGGGAGGCGGGGGAGGGAGAAAACAGGGGTGGGGGTCACACGATTAGGACTTGACACGCGTTTCCTCATACTGTTTTTATCGCTTCCGGTGGACCCCCACAAAAATTCATCATACAGGTGTATCCAAATTGTTTAAGGTTGCCACTGTCGGTTCATTTGACGGTCAAATTGTTTGCGCAATGCGTGCATGTGCCCCTAAAATCAATTTGAGAAACTCCTTTAGAGCCAACAATTATATCAAATCCACCCCTCCAATGAAAAACCTAGCTACGCCACCGATGACAATTATCAAGTTTTGAAACCCTCCCTGCATTTACAATTGAGTAGGCCCCTAGAGCCAGTGAAATTCCAGATCCACTTCCAGATCCCCACCAGGAATCCTTATGCGGCCCCTGCACCCCCTCATGCCACATCGCCCGGGCTTCAATTTCAATAAAGCGTCAGTCAGGGAATCGAAACCAAATTAGTATAAAATGATTAAAATGATTATGAATATCATTTTAGAAACAATTTAAATTCAAAATGTACCATGGTCTCATGCAGCAGATATTACAGCGTGTCCAAAAAAACTGGGCTCAAAGTTTGTGAGCTTATAACTCAAAAAGTAGGAAACATGGATAGTTTATATCTTTTTGGGTAGAACCTTGTTTAAAGGCAGAATTGTAGCTAAATCATAGCACAAATAAATGTAAAGTCGAAAATGTTCGCGCGCTACGCTCGCATACATTTCGTCGGGACATTTTTGTCGGTTAAATTTCATTTCTTGCCCCCCAATATGAAAAACCACGTTACGTCACTGCTTGTGATTACAGACTTGACCGCCTTTACCTTTAGGCCCTACCTTACCTTACTGCATCCGTTCTAGCAATTGAGCATCAAGCAACTGAAGGTACATTTACACTTGTTGGGTTGTTACAAATCAATTAGCATTGTTTTTCACTTTAATGCTTTTAACAAAGTGCAGCGATGATCATGTGCACTGGAGATTCAGCCCGCCCCAAACTATATAGGGGATGATGGGGCAACTGGTCCAGTTAAGCATATTTTATGATATAAAAAATAACGCTCGTGTAAATAGTTATGGAATTGCTATGAAAATATCCTTCATGTAACTGTTTACGTATGTTTAATTTTTCCCTATTTTGTAAGAAACTCCACTTTAAATATGAAAAAAGTTTCAGTCACTGGTAATTACCCATGACCACTTTACCTTTTCAAATGTCCTTCAAGTTTACCCTCAAAACTAAGCTCATACAGAAACAAAGCTTGGGATCACTCATGTGTGAAGATCCATGTGTACTCTTCAAATTGAATAAAGACGAAGAATTGAACAACCATGACATACAACATTTAAAATAGAAAGAAACAAAAGATTACATTAGTAGAAAAGAGATTAATAGAATATGTTTGTTTCTTTCAAAAAAGCTGTTTAACACACACATTTTTTGCCTTTTGTCGAAACGGTGAAATCATCATGTCTTACACAATAGAAGGCAACGTCAGTTAAATAAGTCCGATATTCATAATCTAAAATTCTAATGAAAGCGTACAGTATATCAAAGATGATGAGAAAACAACGGACCTAAATCTCATTGATTTTGATGATGAAATAAATTAATGAACTGGGCATCGATGGGTACTAATCATTTGGGACAGCCTGTATAATCAATGTTCAAAAATATCTAAAAAAAGGGTCAATTGCCACTAACAGAAAACTTTACTTGGCGTGGACTAGTTACCACATCATCGGGGCAACTGGTCCAGTATGCTCCGACGGTTAGAATACACAGAAATCAGTAAATGACAACACGGAAACTAAGCAGTATTTTCTTTACAAACCCATTTACAACGTGTAAAAAGGATACAATGTCTCATGAAACCCATGTTTTATACTGTTTTCGTGGTTAACGTGTAAATAGCAGTAAAACTACACACTAAGAACTCCGGGACCCCGTTTCCTGTATCAACTATGCACACTACCCGGACGGGGTCAAAATGACCCAATTGGTCGGGGTTATTCTAAAGACCCCGTACTTGGTCAAAAAGCAACCCCGTTGTGGTCAAAATATAACCCATTTTGGGTTAAATGAAATGACCCCTTTGGCAGTGGTTAAAATATAACCCCATGTTGGGGTCGGAATGAAACGACTCCTTTGGCATGGGGTTACTTTATTGGGTCAAATTAACCCAATTACTGGGTCAACTTAACCCAATTACTGGGTCAAATTCACCCAATTACTGGGACAAATTAACCCAATTACTGGGTCAAATTAACCCAATTACTGGGCCAAATTAACCTAATTACTGCCCAATTAATAATGATATTTAGTTATAGATTGTTTCAAGCATCATTTTATTTTGCTGTTTGCATACCGGTACTTTCCTAATTTACTTCATTAATATAATGCATGTATCTGGTTTGTGAACAATCCACTAAGTGAGTGACGTCTTGAATTAATGATGTTAATAATATTGATATATAAATCCTTACGAAATCTACTTTCCATGGTGTTAATTTTATAGAAGCCGATGCACACCCGTGTGTCAGATAGTTCTAAAGTGCAAGTCATTATAAAGTTCAAAAATTGGGCTGCATTTGGTCACATTATTATCTTTATTTCATAATAATGCAAACACATTTTATTTTATGTTAATGCTCAATCTTGAATTTAAATTTCTATTGCTTATGTTTTAGACGGATAGTCAATACTTCGGTATCAATACGCCACGGTATCGTCATCGGCAAAATGACCCCGAGGGATCTTGACAAAGTTCACCTGGGTCAAAATAACCATACGACCAAGGTCATCCTTTTACAATAATAACCCCATTATGGGTCAAAACAACCCAAAACGGGGTTGATTCAAAATGACCCCGGAAAAATGACACATTAGTTTTTAGTGTGTAATGGTGTATAACGCAAGCGAAATTTTAGACTGAACATTTTGTAGATAAAACAGTAAATGGTTTACAGGGTTGTTATGTTCAGATACCCCATACATTTGTCCTACCCTTTATTTAATGATTTTATTTACATCGTATCGAGGGCTCAAAAGAGATTTTGGTATCAAGGGCAAGGGCTATGTGTGGGCTGACCACATGGGTCCCATATGGGTTTTACAAGGGCCATAATGGGTTACGTTTGGGTAAACCTATCAGGGTCCCATATAGGCTGACCACGGTCACCACATGGGCCCCAAGTGGGTTTTACAAGAGCTAAAATGGGCTACGTTTGGGTAAACCTATCAGGGTCCCATATGGGCTGACCACATGGGACCCACATGGGTTATATCAGGGCAATTCCACGCATGCGCATTGAGCTTGGTTATATTGGTTTCGTAACACTATGGAATTCATATTTTGATAAATGATTCATTCCACATCATGCACTATTTCATAATTTATTGGCAAGTAAGAACATTATTCACACAAAACTGAACACATGAACAATTTTGTTGGAGAATGTTAATAAAAAGCCAAATGACTGAATTGTTCTTCCAATTGCCAGTCATGTAAATAATTCAATTATCAATTACCTAATATAGGCTGCCCATAAGGGCAAGCCCATTTTAAACCCAAATGGGGCCCACAAAGTGGCCCACAAAGTGGCCCACAAAGTGGCCCACAAAGTGGCCCACAAAGTGGCCCACAAAGTGGCCCACAAAGTGGCCCACAAAGTGGCCCACAAAGTGGCCCACAAAGTGGCCCACAAAGTGGCCCACAAAGTGGCCCACAAAGTGGCCCACGTGGGGCCCACGCATACGTGTTGGCTGGGTTTAATCTTTGCTATGACCGCATTAGATTATCTGCGATGAAAATATCACAAGGCGAAGCCTCCGCCAACAATCAACTATTTTGCAAACCGCCCATCCCTTTATGACGAGCTAATTTTAGCAGCGCTACATTCAGGGAGCACCACACCAAATATCTTTCTCATTGAAATACGTGTAAAAGTGCCATATTTCAAGACACCTTTTCTACCCTCCGGTTACATTTATGGCATACTTGTCACCTATGACCATTTTCAGTAACATCTCAACTTTAATTTAAGCCTTGTTCCATGAGGGGTTATTAAGCTAAATTTTCCGCTACGGACCTACACATAGCGCCCTCACTTTTTCACGTTTTCTGGCATGCCTGTTTACCATTTAGGCAGGTGCTTACGCCATGGGCACTATTTAGGTCGATAAATTAAAAATATCGTATTTTATCATTGTAGGTGCAACGGGTAGGTCCCATTCGTTCATTTAAATACAAACATACCATCCCCGGAGAAATAAATTGCCCGAAAACCTCACATTTACAAGCCTAGTCTTCGTGCTTTTCCGGAACTATTATAGGATTACACGAATTGCGCATTGATTTGGTACAGTGCTCCCTTCAGCTCGGCTTGCTTTGGTTACTCCAAAACAGGAGAGACTTTTTGTTAAGAAATGAGTAATAATAATCACCCATTGCACGGGCACTGCCATTGAAATTAGGTTTGGTTTTATACAGTGATTCATGCAGATAAGAAGGGAAGCCTGGAGTACGAAGACATGAAAGAAGGTTTGTTTTTATTTTTTTATTTTTTTATTAAGGTCCGGGATCGGGAAACTGAGAAAAAAATGGCATCCGCTCCGTTAAAATTTGAAGAAAAAAAAGTCCCGGCATTAATATCCCTGCCAGTAGCCTCTGTAGGTATTTGATACGAGAATCAACAAGGTACGAAGCAGCAACGCAATTTACAATATAATTATGAATATTGTTGTTGGCAGAAGTTGAAAATTAAACCTTTACAGCCGCCCCGAACCGGTCCATGAAATCCCATTTGAAAACTATGCAGGCAGCACTGACGTGTCGCCCACCGATGGTCGAAGCACAATTAACCGTGTCACGGTGTGTGTTGCGTCAGTCTATCTCGCCTGGCGCTCACGAGTCACGACGGATGATGAATGCCGAGTGACCCCTTATCCCGCTAAATTTCGCCCGTTTCCCTCTGATATTTGCAACATTTCACTCAATTCACTGTATAAAACGGAGCCTTGCAATGGTGGACAACGATGTGAAACTAAAGAAAAAACGATTTAAAAAATTGAACTGCCCAGGACAACTTTGAAGTAAAGTAGGAAACCTAGTAATTGCTCTTAACTTATAATATGTATTTTTGATTTCATGTTTGTAATGTAATTTGACCAACAACAAAAAGTATTTCTATGAAGAAATCATACATAGAGGGCGCCTCAAAGAAAAGTTCACATAATAGATGGCGTTATATGCCTTTAATGTATATTTTATTGAACTGCCACCAGGGTCATTCCATGTCAAATCAACCAGTGGTCCCCAGGTGACCCTCTCAGATTTTGATGAAACTTCATCAGATTAATGGACTATGGCAAAAATTAACACATGCAAAAAAGTTAAATCATACTCCATGTCGTTTTCCAGATATGGCCCGTTGAAATATGGTCGAGAACGCGTTTTTTTAACTCAAGATTCGCGAAACGTCATATTTGTAATATCGTCCGACTTTGGAAGCTTATATTTCAGTCTTCGTACTAGGTAGAAAGCTGAAAGTTGGTATTCTAACTTAACTTTGGCCATATTTCAAGAATCTGATCTCAAATCAACTGTATCATCTTTACTTTTTATGATATTGCCCCCCAAAGTAGCCACTTCATTCAGCCGGAAGTGTTTTTGGGGATTTTGGGGGTCATGCTGTGACCCCATGGGGGGTCACATGAATCCCATATTGCATATGAGTAATCTTGGGTCACATGTCTATAGCCACAAGCAAGTATAAACTCATCAATGTATTTATAAAAAAAATGGCATGGCCCCAAAGTTGGGTCCAGGTGAAAAAATGTCGAAAAGACCCCCTCCGTCTTGTCAATGGTTGACCCCGCGACGAGTTGAAACATTTTTTGAGATTTGCACCAGTTGAACATATGTATCATATCTACTTGTAAACCAAATTTCAGCTCTGGTTCTCAACTCCTTCATGGTAATGCCGAGTTTTCATTTTTTTTTAAATTGGGGTATTTTCCCCCATTTTCTATGTATCACCATTACACACTAAGTGATTTTTGAAAAATGAATGTGTAATTTTTTCCCCCCATATCTTTTATAATGACACAATTCTGTGACAGAAATTTCTTGGGACACTTTTTCTTAAAAAATTTCCTTAAAATACTTAGTCAAAATCTGAAATGGGTTGCCAAATTCAGCAGTCATGATACATAGAAAATGGGCAAAATACCCCAATTTAAAAAAAAAATGAAAATTCGGCATTACCATGAAGGAGTTGAGAACCAGAGCTGAAATTTGGTTTACAAGTAGATATGATACATATGTTCAACTGGTGCAAATCTCAAAAAATGTTTCAACTCATCGCGGGGTCAACCATTGACAAGACGGAGGGGGTCTTTTCGACATTTTTTCACCTGGACCCAACTTTGGAGCCATGCCATTTTTTTTATAAATACATTGATGAGTTTATACTTGCTTGTGGCTATAGACATGTGACCCTAGATTACTCATATGCAATATGGGATTCATGTGACCCCCCCCATGGGGTCACAGCATGACCCCCAAAATCCCAAAAAACACTTCCGGCTGAATGAAGTGGCTACTTTGGGGGGCAATATCATAAAGAGTAAAGGTGATACAGTTGATTTGAGGTCAGATTCTTGAAATATGGCCAAAAGTAAGTTAGAATACCAACTTTCAGCTTTCTACCTAGTACGAAGACTGAAATATAAGCTTCCAAAGTCGGACGATATTACAAATATGACTTTTCGCGAATCTTGAGTTAAAAAAACGCGTTCTCGACCATATTTCAACGGGCCATATCTGGAAAACGACATGGAGTATGATTTTACTTTTTTGCATGTGTTAATTTTTGCCATATTCCATTAATCTGATGAAGTTTCATCAAAATCTGAGAGGGTCACCTGGGAACTTTTTAGAAAATTGGTTGATTTGACACGGAATGACCCACCAGTGAATACAAAATGCACGGATTGCCACGATTCTTGATATTACAAATTGTATTTCTAAGAATTCACATTGGTGAAATTATTGTTTAAATTAATTACTTGTTAGTGTACCGTTTAATATCTGATTCATTTTGATTCATTTTCAGAACTTAACATGATAGGCTCTTCAGCAAGAATGTACACGTATATACAACCTCTAAGGTGCAAGTATTGTCGCCGATTCTACGATGATGTAGCTCAATATCACTGGCATATCAAACGCCATCAGATGAGAATACTTCCATACTGGTACGTAAAGTGTATTAATTACAAACAACAAACTTTTGATGAAAAAAGGAGGCACCTAGGACACACACGCAGAAATAAACCCAAATTCTTGACGGCTAAGGGAGGCTGTTGCAACAAGAGTTTTTCAGAAGCAGGTAACAACATTGAATATGAAACCCGACATAAAAGAATTCATACCAGAGATAACCCATACCAATGTCAATATTGCAACAAGAGTTTTTCTCAAGCAGGTAACAAGGCTGTACATGAAAGGATTCATACCAAAGAGAAACCATACCAATGTAAATATTGCAACAAGAGATTTTCACAATCAGGTTCCAAGACTGTACATGAAAGGGTTCATACCAAAGAGAAACCATTTCATTGTAAATATTGCAACAAGAGTTTTTCTACTTCAGGTTACAGGGCAGCGCATGAAAGGTGTCATACCAAAGAAAAACCATACCAATGTCAATATTGCAACAAGAGTTTTTCTAAAGCAGGTAACAAGGCTGTACATGAAAGGATTCATACCAAAGAGAAACCATACCAATGTAAATATTGCAACAAGACTTTCTCACAGATAGGTCACAAGACTAGCCATGAAATGATTCATACCAAAGAGAAACCATACCAATGTCAATATTGCAGCAAGAGTTTTTCTACTGCTCAGAAAAAGACTGTTCACGAAAGGATTCATACCAAAGAGAAGCCATATCAATGTCAATATTGCAACAAGAATTTCACTACTTCAAGTGACAGGGCAGTACATGAAAGGATTCATACAAAAGAAAAGCCATACCAATGTAAATATTGTCACAAAAGTTTCTCACAATCAAGTACCAAGACTATTCATGAAAGAATTCATACCAAAGAGAAACCATACCAATGTAAATATTGTAACAAAAGTTTCTCACAATCAAGTACCAAGACTACCCATGAAATGATTCATACCAAAGAGAAACCATACCAATGTCAATATTGCAGCAAGAGTTTTTCTACTGCTCAGAAAAAGACTGTTCACGAAAGGATTCATACCAAAGAGAAGCCATATCAATGTCAATATTGCAACAAGAATTTCACTACTTCAAGTCACATGGCAGTGCATGGAAGGATTCATACAAAAGAAAAGCCATACCAATGTAAATATTGTCACAAAAGTTTCTCACAATCAAGTACCAAGACTATTCATGAAAGAATTCATACCAAAGAAAATCCATACCAATGTCAATATTGCAACAAGAGTTTCTCTACTTCAAGTCACATGGCAGTGCATGGAAGGATTCATACCAAAGAGTATCCACTTCAATGTCAGTATTGCAACACGATTTTTCCCAATGCTAGTAGCAAGACCAGACATGAAAGGATTCATACCAATACAAAGCCATACCAATGCCAGTATTGCAACAAGAGTTTTTCTCAAGCAGGTAACAAGGCCGTACATGAAAGGATCCATACCAATGTTAATATTGTAGCAAAAGCTTCTCAAATTCAAGTACCAAGACTAGACATGAAATAATTCATACCAGAGAAAAACCTTACCAATGTTAATAATGTGACAAACGTTGATTTTAACGAACATGTATCAAGGCTTGTGGGAGTTTCTAAAACTGTCCTCTACGGCGATGAAGATGGCCGTCCATTTCCCAACGTGTATTGAACAATTGTCTTAAAACTATGTTTACCACACATGACGGCACCCGATGTTATCTCACAGTTGTTTAATGATGACACAAAACAAAATCACATCCTCGGCTGAACGATAAAAGTGTTTCGAAAGTTACAAGATGTCCTAAAACGGTAGAAAAAAAACTGGTGCACGGAGTGCCAAATTCTTCACCCTACAGAACTGAAAATTGCACATAGTATTTGGAGTGAGTAATATAATAAACATGATATTGAAGGTGATGTATTGTGTTTGAAATGCTACGGTTTGATTGAGGAGCATTTTGCTACTGCTATTAGACTTATTGTGAAATCCAACACATTAGGCTATATTAAAAAAACACCTTTGGTCTCAAAGTTCTTCAGTTTTTCAAAACCTAATGCGGAATGCGGTTTTTTATGATTTTTTTTAATTTTTTTAAATATAAAATAATGAAATCCTTGTAAAAGCGACCTTTTGTATTTAAAATGAAATCTGAAAAATCGGTTTGTTTGTTTTTCTTCAGAAATTAAAAAATAAAAATAAAAATATCTTCTTTTTCTTCTCTCTAACGCGCATCAATTAACTAACGCGCGCGGGAGCTTTGAGACAAATGATTTTTCTAATATAGCCTATCATCATTTATATATATTTTAAGTGCACACATCTAAAATACATAGATAACTAGTGAATATAAACAATGTTATCTATTTTCAACGCAATGTACAGTGACAAAATAAGCTGAAAGTAATAAAAACTGTAGGCCTACACAGAATACATAGTTGTTTTATGTGAAAAAATTGTCACATTTTGATCACCATGTATTTTTGTTTGACAATAACCACGACCACCATGACTGGAAGGGCTTAGCTTTGGCTTCTCAAATCTCGAGTTCAAGTTCAAGTCAAGTTTGTCCATTCAAGGCACAGCGTTTTGTAGTGCCAAATGTTTTGTTAGTATCATTGTTACCTTAAACATTATATTCTAAGGTAATCAGTTAAATGAAAAAAGGTTTTGTTTACAACATTGCCCATGACCATGATTGGCATTTTAGTTCTCTTCAGATTCGTAATCGTAATTCGATGCAAGCTTTTTGACATTTTTAAATAGTTACTTATTTTTCCAAAAAAAATTCATATTACAACTTTCAACTTGTCTTTTTTTATAGATATCCATTTGTCATAATGTATGAGGTGTCAAATCATGGAAACATAATAATAAGCCTATCATTACCAGTTGAGTTGTATCCTGAGCTATTATATCTATATACTAATTTTCGGTCCTTCGCTTTATTAGACAGTTCAATAATAATTTTACACTCGCGTCCCTCTTCAACTGAAAAAGCGTGGTAATTGCGCCTCTAATACACGAGCTAATTAGATAGTTCAATGCCCGTATTTTCCCATTTTCAGACATGCGCAGAAAGGATCACATGTGAAAATCCGAAATGTTGAATTTCTTTTAGTCGGGTAGCTACTGTTCGGACACAAATTGTGGTTTTCGGAATGAGTGATGACATGTGGTCTTCACCCAAAAATATTTTCTTCAGGGATATAGCTACATTTCTGTATATGCGGCTGTTTATTATTCTTAAAGAACGCATAGTAACAAGCATTTATACGGGACTATACGTCCAACAAATAAAAAATATTTTACGACATTTTCTAAATGTAAACAAAAACTCTTACGCAGATCTTAAAGTGACACTTTCACATTAATAACATAGATGAACGTGGAGTTTGCTAACGATAAAGAAACTGCCGGTACCATACCAACCGTTCCTATGTTGTCTGCGCGATTGTTGCTGCGCGACCGCGTTTAACATGGCGCACACGTAATGACGCAGACAAAGTGTGTACGCGTTTGTGGCGCAAATTGTACATTGTGAACGGGGCATGCAGTGAAAGCAGGCAGTCCGTACGGTTGCTCCGCGGTGCATAGGGCCTACCGTACAGTACAATAAAATGTAACGAGAGCAAGACACAAACAAAACATTAATCATAGCCAATACCTTTATTTTAATAAAGAAACTGGGAGCAAGGCGCAAACCGTATCCAGGATAACAGGTATTAAAGTGACTGAAGTGGCTGAAGGAAAATACATTTGATGGAGTCACTCATGCAGTTGTAACCCCATTGTTGGTCATGAAGCTATGGGCTGGTGGATCAGGGTCGACCCCACCCCCACACACACCTATCCCCCACACACACCCCTTTCATTTACTTTGTGCGACTTATTATACAGCGGTGCGGCTTTACTGTATACGATGAGGTATGAATCTTAATTTGAGGTGCTGCGCACACCTGTTCGCGTAGTATTATTAACAGGACGACCTCAGTTTTCACCTTACTCTTTTGTTCGCCATATTTGGAAGTGATGTACCGAAATAACCAATATTGATTCCGCCCAAGTTGTAAGAAATGATTCTGTCCTGCTCGAGCTACGTAGCTTTAACCACGCATATCGATTCACACTTCATCTCGCTACAACAACTTTGCGTATTGCGAAGATTTGTGCACACAATACATACGCCATGGCAAAAGACTAGCGTCGGCAGACGTAAGGTTGATGAAGTCTAAACGTGTGTTCGTATTGAATTCTGTGTAAAAGCAAATGAATTGATTCTACAAGAAGAAAAAAAGATTTTTTTTAATTATATCATTTTTTAACATGAGAAAATTGAAATAGTAGCCTACTATAGAAGCATTAATCAAGATTACACTTTAACAATTGATTTGTTTAAGATGATGCGTTTTTACAGATTTCTAAAAAAAATGCTTTAGAATAGAACTGTAGAAGGAATTACCCTATGTTCTTTGTTCATGTATGTACGTATAACTTTATTATGACGAACCGGTGAAACGGAAACATATTTGACGACTAAAATTTCTCTCGCGTTGATTGAAATGGGAGGGACAACCGATATTCCAGCTCCGGCCTAGGCCAAATCCAGAATTGTGCCCACATTATTTTTATTTGGATGCGATATCAGATTTTGAGTTACGTATCACATTATTATGACGAATAGGTGAAACGGAAACATATTTGACGACTAAAATTACTCTCGCGTTGAAATGGTAGGGATAACCGATATTCCAGGGCCGGCCTAGGCCAAATCCAGAATTGTGCTCATTTTATTTTTATTTGGATGCGATATCATATTTTGAGTTACGTATCACATTATTATGATGAGTCGGTAAAACGAAAACATATTTGACGACTAAAATTTCTCTCGCGTTGAAATGGTAGGGATAACCGATATTCCAGGTCCGGCCTAGGCCAAATCCAGAATTGTGCTCACATTATTTTTATTTGGATGCGATATCAGATTTTGAGTTGCGTATCACATTATTATGATGAGTCGGTGAAACGAAAACATATTTGACGACTAAAATTTCTCTCGTGTTGAAATGGTAGCGATAACCGATATTCCAGGTCCGGCCTAGGCCAAATCCAGAATTGTGTTCACATTAATTTTATTTGGATGCGATATCATATTTTGAGTTACGTATCACATTATTATGACGAATCGGTGAAATGGAAACATATTTGACGATTAAAATTTCTCTCGTGTTGAAATGGTAGGGATAACCGCTATTCCACCTCCAGCCTAGGCCAAATCCAGAATTGTGCTCACATTATTTTTATTTGGATGCGATATCAGATTTTGAGTTACGTATCACATTATTATGACGAGTCGGTGAAACGAAAACATATTTGACGACTAAACTTTCTCTCGCGTTGAAATGGTAGGGATAACCGATATTCCAGGTCCGGCCTAGGCCAAATCCAGAATTGTGCTCATTTTATTTTTATTTGGATGCGATATCAGATTTTGAGTTGCGTATCACATTATTATGATGAGTCGGTAAAACGAAACATATTTGACGACTAAAATTTCTCTCGCGTTGAAATTGTAGGGATAACCGATATTCCAGGTCCGGCCTAGGCCAAATCCAGAATTGTGCTCACATTATTTTTATTTGGATGCGATATCAGATTTTGAGTTACGTATCACATTATTATGATGAGTCGGTGAAACGAAAACATATTTGACGACTAAAATGTCTCTCGCGTTGAAATGGTAGGGATAACCGATATTCCAGGTCCGGCCTAGGCAAATCCAGAATTGTGCTCATTTTATTTTTATTTGGATGCGATATCAGATTTTGAGTTACGTATCACATTATTATGATGAGTCGGTGAAACGAAAACATATTTGACGACTAAACTTTCTCTCGCGTTGAAATGGTAGGGATAACCGATATTCCACCTCCAGCCTAGGCCAAATCCAGAATTGTGCTCACATTATTTTTATTTGGATGCGATATCAGATTTTGAGTTACGTATCACATTATTATGACGAGTCGGTGAAACGTAAACATATTTGACGACTAAAATTTCTCTCGCGTTGAAATGGTAGGGATAACCGATATTCCAGGTCCGGCCTAGGCCAAATCCAGAATTGTGCTCACATTATTTTTATTTGGATGCGATATCAGATTTTGAGTTGCGTATCACATTATTATGATGAGTCGGTGAAACGAAAACATATTTGACGACTAAAATTTCTCTCGTGTTGAAATGGTAGGGATAACCGATATTCCAGGTCCGGCCTAGGCCAAATCCAGAATTGTGTTCACATTAATTTTATTTGGATGCGATATCAGATTTTGAGTTGCGTATCACATTATTATGATGAGTCGGTGAAACGAAAACATATTTGACGACTAAAATTTCTCTCGTGTTGAAATGGTAGGGATAACCGATATTCCAGGTCCGGCCTAGGCCAAATCCAGAATTGTGCTCATTTTATTTTTATTTGGATGCGATATCAGATTTTGAGTTACGTATCACATTATTATGATGAGTCGGTGAAACGAAAACATATTTGACGACTAAACTTTCTCTCGCGTTGAAATGGTAGGGATAACCGATATTCCACCTCCAGCCTAGGCCAAATCCAGAATTGTGCTCACATTATTTTTATTTGGATGCGATATCAGATTTTGAGTTACGTATCACATTATTATGACGAGTCGGTGAAACGTAAACATATTTGACGACTAAACTTTCTCTCGCGTTGAAATGGTAGGGATAACCGATATTCCATGTCCGGCCTAGGCCATATCCAGAATTGTGCTCATTTTATTTTTATTTGGATGCGATATCAGATTTTGAGTTACGTATCACATTATTATGATGAGTCGGTGAAACGAAAACATATTTGACGACTAATCTTTCTCTCGCGTTGAAATGGTAGGGATAACCGATATTCCACCTCCAGCCTAGGCCAAATCCAGAATTGTGCTCACATTATTTTTATTTGGATGCGATATCAGATTTTGAGTTACGTATCACATTATTATGACGAGTCGGTGAAACGAAAACATATTTGACGACTAAACTTTCTCTCGCGTTGAAATGGTAGGGATAACCGATATTCCATGTCCGGCCTAGGCCATATCCAGAATTGTGCTCATTTTATTTTTATTTGGATGCGATATCAGATTTTGAGTTACGTATCACATTATTATGATGAGTCGGTAAAACAAAAACATATTTGACGACTAAAATTTCTCTCGCGTTGAAATGGTAGGGATAACCGATATTCCATGTCCGGCCTAGGCCAAATCCAGAATTGTGCTCACATTATTTTTATTTGGATGCGATATCAGATTTTGAGTTACGTATCACATTATTATGATGAGTCGGTGAAACGAAAACATATTTGACGACTAAAATTTCTCTCGCGTTGAAATGGTAGGGATAACCGATATTCCAGGTCCGGCCTAGGTCAAATCCAGAATTGTGCTCATTTTATTTTTATTTGGATGCGATGTCAGATTTTGAGTTAAGTATCACAACATTATTATGATGAGTCGGAAAAACGAAAACATATTTGACGACTAAAATTTCTCTCGAGTTGAAATGGTAGGGATAACCGATATTCCAGGTCCGGCCTAGGCCAAATCCAGAATTGTGCTCACATTATTTTTATTTGGATGCGATATCAGATTTTGAGTTACGTATCACATTATTATGACGAATCGGTGAAACGGAAACATATTTGACGACTAAAATTTCTCTCGCTTTGAAATGGTACCGCCAATTCTATGCAAAAAGAAGTGTCCCTCAAAATTATCCTTTTTTTCATGTCATACATTTTCTTAATAGCTACAAATATTTTAATATTTTGTATCAATTTTAAATATGTATACTACTACATACTACATACTGTTATACTGTACACAGCGCCCTACCTCGGGCATTAACGGTACAGTGCCCCTGAAACCTAGTGTCTACAGTGTCTGTTGACGTAATTGTTGTGTCTTTTAATGTTATTTGAAGTATTTATCGGTTTCCTTAGGACCCCTTTCGGAAATAAGCCTTTCGGGCCATGCTTGTATCTCCCCCAATTTTGTGTGGTTTTGTAATCTTAAGAAGTTAAGTGTAGTTTAAGATTCTTTACATTTTTATCATTGTCATTGTTATATATAATTATGTGGAGATACCGAAATAAATCAAAATCAAATCAAATAAGAGAAGGGATCTAGCAGTGATAAAAAAATTCAAAAGTCCCCCGTCCTATTAACTGGTGCATAATCCCTTTTATCTATCAAACAGCGATCAAACAGCCGTGCGCCGAGCCGGCCAGAAACAAAATTTAGTGCACAGCTGTCGCCATTTTAGAAGCGCGCCCAACTGGTGTTTCGTTACGCTGATCTCGATCAATGTGGATATCACTTCCAAATATGGCGATATCACTTCCAAATATGGCGAACCAAAAGAGTAAGGTGTGAAAACTGAGGTCGCCCTGAAAATGGGACTTTTTCGTATATACGCGAACAGGTGTGTGCGGCTTATTCGCCGTGCGGCTTATAGCACGTAAATTACGGGATTGTCACATCATACCAGGTCTAAGCCCCCTTCCCCCGCACTTCCCTTACTTGATAATATAGATATAGAAAGGCGGCCTTACTAAGGCCACATGGGTATCTGGATAAACGAAACGTGCGGTATTGCCCCACCATAAGCCTCGATCCTCCTCCTCCCCGCATTTCCCTTACTTGATAATCTGGATACATTATCATGATTATTATAGAGTGTCTGGATTAGTAAGGGCACCAGTGGTATCTGGATTACAAGGTTCACTATAAAACGCAGATAGTCTCAAATTACCTGGATATACTATGCGCAGGTGTGCCACCTGTGATAACTGGATTTAAGGGTGTATTAGGTAGTATCTCGGGAGGCCTTATTTAGAACACAACAAACATGACAAAGGGGCTACATACGTTTAGGCCCTATGCCTATTGGAGGAATAATGTATTTAAGTAAATAGGCCAAACAAAACCCGGATGGCACACATAGTGTTTAAGTACAAGCATGGAATGGTACAAGTGATCTTGATGATAGACTCCACCGACCATAAAACTAAACGACCGACTATAAAACTATTATGAACCCATATATAACGCTCAAAACGTAGGCCTATTACCTGGATACAGTATGTGCATGGGCAGCCTATTACCATGGATACAGTATGTGCATGGGCAGTGGCGGCACCAGGCTCCAGCATCAACATTTTAAAGGAGGAAAACGGGTTGACGGGGCAATAAAAGAATCGGGGGAGACATTTTAAAGCTAATTTTAAGTTACTTTCAGTTTTGACATTAAAATACAACTTTTGTATTATATGGGGTACAAAATGGGTAGGGACATGAGCTGACAGGGGGTAACTGGGGGAGGGGATATTAAGGCAATCCAGATACTCCGAATCGTTTAAGTATTCCTACACCTGAATAACCATTCAGGTTTATTAATCCACGCAGGCCCTAATAGCCGCATACACAGTTATCACGGGTGCCCTTAATATTCGATTCAAGATAAACCACATAGTCCATGGAGGTATGGAGGTCCTATAATATTGGATCACTAATAAACAATCTTGATTATTAAAGTACATGGTGTGGTACCTGAATAATCAAGGGCACATGTGTTATTATACATGCAAGGATTTATTAAGGGCACATGGTATATATGGATTATTAAGGGCACTGAGGTACCAATCTCAGTATTAAGGGCACCTAGGATACATGGAGTATCAACGACATACTCTTGCTGTTTTACAATACCCTCATCTTTATACGTTTTGATGCGACTAACCACCCGCTATTATAGCTTCGGCACCTATACCTGCGCTTTCCATTATAAACTGGATATAATACGGGCACATTGGTATGGATATAATGCCGGCAAATGCGGTACCTGGGTTATTAAGGCCATCTGTGAGGGGTAGGGCCTAGGCCTACAACCGGTGTATTAAGAACACGTGGAATACTTGGATTAGGAACATGGGTATCTGTATTATTTAAGAGCACATTGGGCCTAGGCGCATGGTGTATTAAAGGAGGTGTCCCGCAATCATAAAAATGTGCATTATATGTTAGAAATATAACTATCGAGCCCAACTTTTGTAATGATATAGAACAAAACACCACACTTATGACAAAAACAAATAAAAACCGCAATCTCTCAACATGCACTTTTTAAAATTCGCGGCGATCGAAAGTCCCAGTGTCGATGATGTCATAGTTATACAATGCACATGCGCAAATTTGAGCACCGATACCCATGACGTCATCGACATCGGGTCTTTCGATCGCCGCGAATTTTAAAAAGTGCATGTTGAGTGATGGCAGTTTTTATTCATTTTTGTGACTAGTATGGTGTTTTGTTCTATATAATTACGTAACTTCGGCTCGATAATTATTTTTCTAACAACTAATGCTCAATGTTGTGCTTGCGGGACCCTTCCTGCAAGGGTACCATGTCACTTACATTATATCAAGGGCACTTTAGGTACCGGAAAAAGGACATACTCTTAATATTTATATAAACATTTATAACGCTTTGATATTACTCACGTCCTCTGCCTATTGTGATATGACTATTACTGCCCGCTTTTTTCGGCACCCGCGATTAATTCAAGTTACTTGAATGATAAAGTAAGGGCACCTGGGTATCTCGATATAACGGCACACTGCAGTAAGTAACTGGATTATGTGGTATCCGGTGCCGTTAAGGCCACCTGTGGTAACTGGGTTAGGGGTAGGGACAACGGGTACCTGCATTTCAGGTCACATAGGAGGCCTACATATAGGTATCTGGAAAGACAAAGGTATGCCTACCTACTTTAAGGCACATGTATACCTGGATTATCAAAAGCACCTGCGATATTCGGATTATTTAGGGCCCGTCTGGATTATGTATACATGTAGGACATGTTCTTGATATTGTATCCAATGTTCTTACGCTTTGTTAACTTACCTCCCCGTGAAATCTTCTAGCGGGTCCGCGCAAAGCGCGGATGCCCGCTAGTAATTTATAAATGTTTGATACAAATTGAGCCGTCAATTCCTTTATCCCGTATCAGTATTGTTTGGAAATACGATAAATGGGCTGATGGAATCACTAACATGGAATCACTGGCTGAACACGTTTCCAGTGTGACATTAATCAGATAATTTAAACCCACTTTAAAATACCTGAAAGTATACGACCCACATGTCAACAGCATCTCTCGATTGAACATTCAATCTGAAAAGAAATGTCGTTATTGTGATTGAACATTCAAATCACTCCACTGAATATTCAATTAAAAAAGTTTTTTTTCCCTAATCACAATCGGCAGTAGATTCTCCGGCACATGGCCATGACCTGTGAGCTGACAGGTCATGTAACCGAGCGTCAAATCACTCGGCTAATCGGAAGCATTCGGAACTGATCGTATATTTTCGGATTTGAAATGGTCTATTGTTTTTAGACCGTACCCGTGTTATATTGTCTGACATAAATGCGGACGATAGTATTATTTTAAGTATATAATATGCGGCGGAGCTGTTCTACGCAAAAAAATACTACTACCGAACGCATTTATGTCAGACAATAAAACACGGTTACGGTCTAAAAAAATACCTTTATTCTCTTTATTAAACAATCATACTTAAGATATTTATCAAAGAAATAAGTAGGCCTACATTTTTATTTTATTGTCCACATTTGACAACTTTTACCCCGTGATAGGATCGAATAACCCACAAACATTCCATCCAATCCCATGCGATGAGTCACCATGCGTAAGTGTCGCGGCGGCGGCATAAGCGCAGAAAAGGCGCCAGACGCACTGCAGAAGTGCGCGTTATGGAGCAAACGCATTGCGAAGGTTGGGCGCACTGTTAAAATGTAAGCCCCACCTTCCCGCGTTCAATTGTCTCATCTAAATGTCGCCAATTTCTCTGATGACCAATTGGATTGCTTAAACTCTCGTAGCTGTTTAAGAAAGTTTATAGCATGTTTAAATCATTAGAAAAATACAGAAGCACATTTTTTATTTAATTCAAATATACCAAATGTTTGGAGGAAAATATTTAAAATACTAAAGAGATATTGAATTATATGCTCTATATCTATTTGATACCTTGCATGTCTGGTTTGGATACACAGTACTACTTAATAATTCGAGTTTGGTCATTAATTAGAGAATAAATAGAGGCGGATACAGGGGAGGGGAGTAGGCTGCCCCCCCCCCCACCCCCACCCCCCCCCCCCCCCCCCCCCCCCCACGTAAAATTTGACAATATACCTTTTTTGTGTACCACTTTACCTTTTTCAGAGGCTTTGGTAGGTTCCGTAAGTACATTTGCGACTTGTACCATGCGTTATTTTTTGCAGGTTTTGGTACGACCACATCGCTACAGTGCAACAGAGCATAAATTTCCAAATATTGAATTATAAATATAGTGCCTCCTGATTGTTGTACAACAATGAACATTTCAATCCTAAGTATGTGTATCATATATGTAATTAAAACAGCTTTGTTTTAAAGTACTATTTCGTGTCCTTGTATGATTATCAGCATTTGTTACATTTCTTATTAAACCTGATTTCGGATTGGCCAATACTTGATTATCCATACACGCTAATCCAACCAGTTACTACCTACTTCCTTTCATGGCCTTGACTATTTAAATATTTCTTTTTTATTTAGACTTAGTGCAGGCCTTCAACACGATACCTGTTTGTACACCCATGCATGTCAGCACATGGTCACCTAAAGTAACATACACCATTATGACTGCACCCTGGCAAATTGGATTTCAAATTTCTTTAAGCGCGAATTTTAAACCACTGGTCCCTTAGCATGGCATGTCCTTGACTATTCCTTCGATTGTTTTCGTGCATGGCTGCACAAGTATTAATAGACTTTTGCCAAGTCTCTGTACGGTTGTTAAAATAGTGGTTACATGTGTTTTTTTCTTCTTTTTAAATTTACTTAATGTTTTGAGGACGATATTTTAAATACTAAAGGGATATTGAATTATCTGCTCAGACCATTCGTTTAAGCACATCTTAACCTTTAATTTGATACCATGTAAGTCTGGTTTGGATACACAGTATTACTTAATAATTTCAACGAGTTTGGTAATTAATTAAGCTTAATTAAGACAGATTTTGGGTTTTTGTTAAAAGTAAAGATAAATGTGAACTTTTTCTCAGACAGTATTGTTGCCAATGATGGGAACTTCATTTCCTGTAACTTTGGTGTTAATAGCATTTATATTTTTTGCTGGAAATTCCAAAAAGCAAAATGTGAATGTATTTCTTTTTAATATGCTAATCATATGCAAATAAGGTCAAACATTTTTTTCTTCTATGACATTAAATCGCCAAGCTGTATTCTATAATATGATATTGTCTCCTTGTCTAACATATGTTACTTTTTGAATTAGAGCGTAATTACAATAACATGCACTTTTGGAAATTTATGCTCTGTTGCACTGTACAACCACATGCTAAAGCGTGACACAGGATTGCAGTAGAAGAAATCAAGACAGCTATGTTGGAAAGGAAGATTTGGAGAAGCTTCGTGGTTCGGGAATATCACCCGCCATACGTCAAGTAAGTCAAGTCACCCGTGTTATATTGTCTGACATAAATGCGGACGATAGTATTATTTTCGGCGTCGTTGTTCTACGCAAAAAACAATACTACCGGACGCATTTAGGTCAGACAATATAACACGGATACGGTCTAAAAACAATACCTTTATTCTCATTCTTAAACAATCATACTTAAGACATTTATCAAAGATATAAGTAAATTTATCGTCCACAATTGACAACTTTTACTCCTGCTGGGATCGAATAACCCACAAACATTCCATCCAATCCCATGCGATGAGTACACCATGCGTAAGCGTCGCGGCGCCGGCATAAACGCAGGAAAGGCGCCAAAGATGCACTACAGAAGTGCGCGTTATGGAGCAAACCATGCATTGTGAAGGTCAGACGCACTGTTAAAACGTAAGCACCACCTCCCCGTGTTCAATTGTCTTATCTAAATGTCGCCGATTTTTCTGAGAACCAATGAGATTGCTTAAACTTTCTTAGCTGTTTAATAATTAAGCTTAATTTTTTTTTAAAGTCAGAATAAATGTGAACTTGTTCTCAGACAGAATTGTTGACAATGATGAGAACTTCATATCCTGTGAATTTTTAATGTATTTCTTTACAATATGCTTATTATATGCAAATAAGGTCAAACCATTTTTTTTCTCTGACATTTAAGCTGTATTCTATAGATGAGGTGACCGTTGTTTACATCCAATGTTTATCAACAAACGCAACGGTCGAAGGACTGGACTGTCGATACACGCTTGAGGGAACACCATATGACCACAACACTGTCCGCTATGCCGTATTGCCCTTTATAATGCTTTGGCGCGAGTTTTAAAAGCACGGGTCCTATACAAAACAGGATGCGTGCGCAAACTGCCGGGCAAAGAACAATGGCAACTAGCTACGTTTTGCCTGGTGTGACGTCACCTGTCACCCCATCTATACAATATTAATTAATATTGTCTTATGTTACTGTTACTTTTTGAATTAGAGCGTAATTTCAATAACATGCACTTTTGGTAATTTATGCTCTGTTGCACTGTATGCTGTTGCTGCAATATATTTAATAGCAGTACCCATATTATTTTATTACCGGGCTTTTCAAACATGCCAAGCTCATGCATAGTATCAGTTCTACGCAACATTTCACTAGACATGATTGTCGCGGTATTCAAACTCTATGCTAAACACGCACCTTCTGCAAACAAATAGTGGACGACAATATTTTTAGAATATTGGTCGCATATCTGGGTACTTTTGGTTTGAACAACTCTCTTCTTACCAGTGTACCTTTAAACATCTGCATTTCAAAAATAGAATGAGGGGAATTGTTCTTTTCGCAATACAGGCTACTTTTATCTAAATGAAAAATATATCACAACCTAAATAAACAAAACAAAGTCCTGAATATTGCGCCCACCACCTTGTTAGTACTAAAATAATATCAACATGGCATGATAACATAATATGTATCTGCAATTTCGTCGTATGATACCTCTTACTCAGCCAGCGATTACATCTAAAATTTATTTTGTGGTAGCTCATTACGGGGAATCCAAACTGAATTTGACCAACAACAATTGCAACCGTTGTTTACCGAGATTGCTGTATATTTTGGTATGTAATAGTCAGTGAAACATTGTAAATATAAAGTCAGCTTCAAGTAATAAGTAATTAAAATTAATGATATATTATCTTTAAAATTGTGAGATAGGCTTTTACGACGGGTATTCATAATATAAGTTAAAAGTTTAACAAATTTTAATCTCAAGCTTTCGTCAGGCCTAGCTCTGACTTCTTCAGGACCAATTTATTATAATAATAAACAAAACATAGAGATTGCCACGTCTGTTGTTATCATAGTTTGGGCTGCCCCTTGCCCGATGATGTGAAAGTAGGTGCCCTTTCCTACTTGTGAAAGAATTGGTGGCTCTGAAAAGAGCCGTTCACATGGATTGCTGCTTTTCCACTGAATATATATATATATATATATATATATATATATGGTGGCTCTGAAAAGAGCTCTACACGTAGGTTGCCACTGGCCTACTATATATATAACATGTATAAATTTGGTTCTAATACAATCTCCAAAGGACTGTCCCTTTAATTCACTGTCCACTTTAATATAATCTTTTAATGATGAACAAATAGTCTTTCACAACGGAAATGAAGTCGGAACCATTTTTCATTTTTGACGAAAGCTCGACCAAAGCCTTTTAAGCGTATTCGTTAGAACTCTTTTTTTTATAATTTCAAAATTATTAAATTAGCTGAGGACAAACGAAGCACTATCTCTCGTTTGAGACGACATTCCAAAATGTCACAAAATGTTTCAAAAATGTCAATATTGGGGAATAGTGTTGGTTCAGTAATCCTTCAGATAGACATTAACATTTGGGAAAGGTTTCTGAAAAAGTCTGTTTGGTATATGGTAAAACCAATAGCCGCGTGGAAAGTGTTTAATAACATCAATCTCTGTTTATTTTTTGGCGAAGCAGAGCCGAAAAAAGCGAATCGAGAATCTGACCAGCGATGGCCATTACTTTCTAAAGAATTGTTTTATGAGCATTAAAATGAGTGAACTTGGCATAACATAGAATTTGAATATGTATATTATTTTACATTACAACATTTATGTCAAAATTTGATAGAAAACGTAATTAGGAACAATAAATAATATAAATACATCAACCCACGTTTACGGTCCTGGTTATAATTCAATTTAAATTGAATGCTTTTTCATTATTTTGTCATAAGTCTGTACAGTAAAGAAATATCACACTTCTCGTTCCAATTTTCCAACTGCCTGTACTTTCTTTCGAGTTCCTAAATTTGCGATTGCATTAAGACCATGTGTTTTGAACTCGCCACCCTTCCCGTTGCATGTGTAGATTTTTACATTTTACACCATCTGATATTCGAATTAGCATATCGCAATAACTACTTGTTCTACCCCATAAAAAGTATATATTTTCTGAACGGTAATCTCACAAGGAATCCAAATATGCGATTGGAATTTGCATAGAACCTTATGGTAACATCTTGTGATTAAGATTGTTTTCTTCATATTTTGATTAAAGCTCAATATTTTTTTTATTCCTATCCCAATCATCATTTTACTGTGCATATTAGTTCCTCATGCAATTTACCCATCAGAACATAATGGTTGTCAAGGGTAACTTGTTGAAATATACTATATCGGGAAGTAAATGAGCGCAAACGTTTACATTTCATGTTTATTAGAGTTTTCACATATATTTTTTTGGCTATTCACCCTATCCTGATTTTAACGGGATTTTGGAACTCCCCTATTTGAGAGCTTTCCAAAAATGTATAATTTTGCTATCATCGGTTGAATAATTCTGTAGTTATAGTCATGTATGTAAAACCGATGAATTAGGGCAAGTTCACTGTGTAGTGAATAGGGAAAATGCCAAGGACAATGCAATCGATTCGTGATTACAATTGTAACGTAATAGTTGACACGTTTGTTGAAACAGAAACTTATAGAATATAAAACAATCTATAAAATGAGAGCAAAATCATGTTTGTACCATACAGAGATGAGGAGTTATTGTAATTTGAACGTAGAATCAGGGATACTATTAATTTTGGGATAGGAAAGTCCTATACTAACACACGTAGCGAAAACGGTGCCGTTTGCATAAATTACATACATTATGGTAATCATCGGAATGTGTCGGTGTCGTTTAACGCGTTTAACAGTGTTTAACCAGGTTTAACGTAATATTTGGTCAGCATAGGTTTGAGGGCGTTGTGGATTTACACAGACGACGGTGGCCACGCGAAACCTAAATGTTGAATACAACAGGATATTTTGTCAATCTGGATTCTGAAAGTCCAATTTTTTTTCTTCAAATTAATTTTCAAATTTTCCCTCTTCCAATTTTTATTTTTTATTTTTTTTAAATTGAGTGCAAAAAAAATTACAATTGGAGAAGAGAGAAAATTTCCTCAATACAAAACATGTGTAGATAAGAAAGATTATCATTCTAGGTGTTTCCATCTTGCTATGCTTATTGGGCTTACAGTTTTGGCAAGGTTATTCATTACTAGCCCAAATGGGCCAAAACAACAACAATGCAAGGCAAAAAACCCACATGCTTTACTTCCATTCAATATTAGCGCACTATTTCAAGCGGTTTACGTCATCGTCCACATACAGTTTTGTCATGCAATGTATACGCTTTCATCTCTCGCATGCGAGAGTGTGCGTTAATGTTGAAATGTCCGTGTCAAGTCTATGCATGCAGAAGTAGTATTACACTTAGGATATTGAAAGTCTGCCTCCACAGTCCAGCACAGCATTTGATATCCACTCAATGTTCATGACACGCTTACTGTAGAGCTTTGATTTTGATCCCATGGTGACATTGTCAGATACAGCAGCTAGAGTGTGCGCAAAGATTAAAAAGTGCGCTTCGGTCCGAACTCGTCATTCGTCTTTGGTATCTATGCATGTTCTACATGTACTTGCCATAACATTCAGAGTAAAGCTAGTCACATGGAAGAGAAAAAACAATGTCATCTAATATTCTAATAGTCAGTCCATCGTAGCTACACAGTGCAGGGCTTGGTAACATGGTAGATAAAACCCTGATTCTCTTGACCTTAATAGTTTGTCGTAACTGGTCTAGTTGGCGCTATAACATGGTCGAAGCCAACCAGGGGATATAGACATGATGACAGTTCCCGCTTCACACTGCTTGCCTTATGCGGCATGTCGCAACTGTTAAAGGGGGCGCTGTGTACATGAACCAATTTGATTACAGGCACAGATCTGGAGTTTCTTATCCCATAATTATTAATATCCCTGCAGTGTTACAGGCAAAATGTACGTGTTTCCAAAATATAATGCAATGCACCCAAAAAGGGTTACTGAAATCACCCAAAAAGGTAAATGCAGCCCAAATATGTGCTGAGATAATAAAGAAGATCAAATTAAAATACAAAATGACAAGAATTGGGCTAGACAATGCTCCAATGAGTGTACACAACAAGGCATCCTAAATCCTGAGAGGCAGGCAAGTGTGTGTGTGTTAGTGATTAATGGTGACAGGCTTTGTGCTCAGTGTTTACCAACTCTTACCAACTCTTACCAACTATAATAGCCCAATTATGTGATGAACACTAGATTTCCCTATATATCATTTCAATTGACAAACCTTAACATGACAAATGCACCTCATTGGGCCAAAAAAGATCAGCCACAGACAAAAAGTAATCACAACATCTACCCAAGAGTTTTTTAAGCGATTAAGTTATCGCCTGCCTGCCTGCCTGCTGTTTGAAGCACAGAAAATGAATGCGCAACCCATTGCGTGTTTTGTCACAGCAATTGCTGTACCGACAAGATTTGTATGAGCTCAAATTACCCCCCCCCCCCCCACTGTTTTGAGACAAACAAATTGAATTCAGTTTGATATGAAATATTAGAAATTTGTAACATTTATTTTAAATTTGTGAATTCTTTTGGAAAATTATGAAATTGTTTGAAAATTATTGCAATTTTTTTAAATGATTTGAAAATGTTGACAAAATATTGCAAAAAAATGTGAACAATTAATGCAATTTTTGAATGTTTTTGAAAAAAAAGGTGAAAATTAATGCAATTTTTTGAATGTTTTGAAAAAAAAGAGAAAATTAATGCAATTTTTGAATGTTTTTGAAAAAATAGGTGAAAATTAATGCAATTTTTTGAATGTTTTTGAAAAAAAAGTGAAAATTAATGCATTTTGTGAATGTTTTTGAAAAAAAAGTGAAAATTAATGCAATTTTTGAATGTTTTTGAAAAAAAGGTGAACATTAATGCAATTTTTTGAATGTTTTTGAAAAAAAAGTGGAAATTAATGCAATTTTTGAATGTTTTTGAAAAAAAAGTGAAAATTAATGCAATTTTGAATGTATTTGGAAAAAAAGTGAAAATTAATGCAATTTTTGAATGTTTTTGAAAAAAAAAGGTGAACATTAATGCAATTTTTTGAATGTTTTTGAAAAAACGTGAAAATTAATGCAATTTTTGAATGTTTTTGAAAAAAAAAGGTGAAAATTAATGCAATTTTTTGAATGTTTTTGAAAAAAAAGGTGAACATTAATGCAATTTTTTGAATGTATTTGGAAAAAATGTGAAAATTAATGCAATTTTTGAATGTTTTTGAAAAAAAAAGGTGAAAATTAATGCAATTTTTGAATGTATTTGGAAAAAATGGGAAAATTAATGCAATTTTTTGAATATTTTGTGTTTTTTGAATGTTTTGAAAAAAACAAGTGATCCATTGGGAATGGACGCACGTCGCATCAGGTTGACCCCGCGTAATTGACCAATCACAGCCTCGCTGCTGGAAGTCGAACTGACATCACGGATGAGGTTTGCGCCAGGCGTTTGGGGTGAGGTTGATCTCGTGTACTTTCGCAGTACACGGGGTCAACCTCATGTGCCGTGCGTCCATTGACCAAAAGAACAGGGGAGGGGATGTAGGCATTGAACCCGGGTCACAGTGGTGTCAGGCAAGCAAGTCGCGCAACGCTGTGCATGTTATGTGCCAGCCACATGGGACGCTGAGGAATCATCGTTGCGCATCAGCCGACATCGGTGCGCGAGTTGAAACAATGTCAACTATATAATTATCCGTCGACGTCGACCGATGCGCAACACGGGGTATGAACATGCTAATCTATGCCTATGTGCTCAATGAAAATTGGGCCAATTTTTACCACTGTGGCGGTAAAAAAAGATGAAATCGGGCTAAAATTGATCCGAGTAGCCCAAATTGATTCCTTGCGTATACATTTCAAAAGTCCAATCGTACGAAGGAATGCAACTTGAACTTGGGCTACGGTACCTTAAAAATGACTCGGTCAAAAATGTGATAAAAGTGGTTTAAATAAGCTTACTTTGTCAGTTATTGTCAATTTCTCTATAGCGAAACTTAACTAAACTGCATATAACTAAACTGCATATAACAGGCTTGGCTGACTGAGGTTTTGCATTTTAAAACCTATCAATCTCACCTTTTGTACAATAGCAAAATATCTTCACTTTCAAAACTTTTGAGATGAGCGAATCTCACACCACACCACACATTATTATTATTATTATTGTGGGCACACCACACAATAATATTCAGCCTTTCCACTTATAATCCGGTTTAGTATCATTCCGAGCGTTTTTCGTTCGATTTAAACCACGCGTTTCTTAGCACGTTTGCGATGTTCAGATAATAGGCAGTAGTTTTAATCAATTGCTGCACAATTCACTACAACTTTGTTTTCCTCGGGACGATCAGGATAATACTTTTTGCTAGGTAATATTTTCTTAACAATTTTCTAAACAGTTGTGAAAGGTATCCCGACTTTTGCTCCGGAACTATAACTTATAGAGGGCGCTAGCATTATATTAAAATACTGGAGAGGGGGTGGATTACGTTACTTGTTCTTGATTTCTCTTTCATCGCATTTCATTTTCGTTTTCTTTACCCTGGGATATGTATTGAAGCCCCCCCCACACTTCCCACATACACACATCAATGTTCCTTTCCGACAGGGGGGGGGGGGGGGGGGGGGCGGGCGAAATCAGGATAATAACTTTCTTTCTCTTTTTTCTTCTTTCTAGCTCCTCTCAATGTTCTCGTTTTTCTTTAATGTTCAAATAAACTTTAAATCCGGACTTTTCTTAGTCCATTTTGACACGAGAGCCTGTTATACGTAATGAATAAGGTGAATAACACGTAATCGCGAATGTTAATCTTATCATTTTGACAAATTCATCATAATTAGAAGAATCGTCATCGTTAACCGGGCGATGACTGTTACAAATAATTCAAAATAGTGCACTCCCGTTGACATATTGGGTCGTCTGAGAGACGCGTGGCCAGCGTCGTGTCGTCTGCTACAATCACGCCTGATCAGTATAGCGCCACCAGTTCTATGCTGACCAAATTTTAATTTAAAAGTGGACCCGATCGGCAAGCTCACTGGCACACCCCTGGTAGAATTGGGAACATTTTCTATATTCCCCATAGAGATTGTACACAACGCCACCGCCACCGCCACCGCCACGCCGCCACCCCTGACTTTCGAAATATAAACAATCATATCTCAGACAAACAGTTATAGAAATACTTGATTTATTCACACAGTGTAGCTAGATAAATAGGCTTTCAAATGACACCTAAACCACAGCTCTACCACATTTAGTTGTTGAGTTAATAGAGAGAGATGAATGATTCGTCACCAAATATGCATCGCCGCCACCCTTTTTGGGTGGTCAGTTCAAAACACATGGCCTTAACACTTTCTATGGGGCGGCTATATAGTTTACCACATGCACAACGGATTTCTCAGAAACCTTTCCCATATTTGAAAGTCTATCTCAGTGATTACTGAATCAATACTAGGCATGTTTGTACTGAGTTTAATGCATTTCTCATGGTGATTCTAAATATGGTGATGAAATTCAATAATTGTGACATTTCTGAAACATTTTGTGACATTTTGGAATGTCGTCTGCATACGCATAGCCTACCGCGCGAAAAGTGTTTACGTGATGAGCAGCAATGTGACTAATACTTTCCCAAACCCAGAATAATAAAATTTAAAACAAAAAGTGACTGATGACGATACGTTTCGATCTCTCTAAGGCAAAACTGTGGGCAATAATAAAGTTTACATACAATTATACACAGTTACATTTATGTCTCGGATTGTCTCCAGGAAAATTAACAAAGGCTGCAGCGACATGTTTCCTCTAGTACAAAATACATAATGTTATTGAAAAGGGTTTTGCATTGAAATAATTTGCTTGTGCAGGGTAAGAAAGGACAACGAAGCAATGATGTGTTGATGTTTTTCAGCTTTTTCCTTTTAAGAATTACCTTTAAAAAATAAAATGCAACATTATCCACCTCTGAACAGGGGGCAAATCCGTTCACCGTGTGATCCATTCATTTCAGTTGCCATTCATTTTGTCACAGTGGCATATAAGGAGAAATCGCCCCTCCCCCAATATTTGAGTAATGTCGGTTGAAAGTAGTACAGTGATATCAATTATTTGCGCGCTATACGCGCATTTGCTCCACAAATAAACTCTTTTTTTTAGAAGCTCGTTTGAAGCCTTAATGTGCCTGAATCATGGCAAACCATTTTCGAGTTTTTTTCTTCCAAATAGTTTTTTCTTTCAATTTATTTTTAAGATTGAACTCAGATATTGCGAAGGTTAGTTTGACAGCCTAACACATGTTTTTTTAAAGTTCATTTATTCGATAGACTGCCGAAACTGTATGTATAACTAAATTTATAATAAGGTTCTATGCAAATTGAATAATGATTTTGTTTTCATTCCTATAGAAACCAATCTCTAATTAACACACTATTTTTTATTTTTGTTGGCTTGTTTCCTTGATTGCCAGGAGAATTTATAAATTTAATTTGTCTTTACACTTTAGGTAATAATGACTCCAATGGTAATACTTACACCACCAGTTACGCCCCTGGAATTCACTGTTGAAGCACAGGTTGGAGCGTCCATCCGTCCATTGCATTATCACACAACGACACTTCCAACAAAAACCGACTCCAGCTATGAATATGAACAACCTGAATATTTGTATGTTTTGTCCGTGATAGTGATGGTACTTATGGTTCCATGCCTGCTCGGATGTGTATCTATGATTATTGGACGGTTTTATGTACCATGGCGTAAAAAGCTAAACACTAGGTAATTTCAATGGTTATTTATAAGGGAGTGTTCACGAACTGTCCGAAATTTTCCATTTTTAAAGCACTAAATGTCACTAAAACTCTTTTACATTCTGCTGCGATCAGGCCGGCGTTTGGACTACGCTAAAATATCTTCAAAACGCCAAGCAAAGCACATCAAGATCTCGAGGAACCCTTCGGTAACGCAGTGGGATCTGGCTGGGACGTGAGAGGGTCGTGAAAGGGTCCCCATGGTCACCCTTCAGCATCAGTGCACCGCGCTTGTTGTGTGTATGCCTGTTCAAGAGCGCTGTCCTTAGGTCTCATTATGTCGTTCTATGTATGTTGTTCACTTGCCAAACCCCGAGAATAGACTGAACCAGGGGGATGACTCTCATATCTGCCCATTGTTGAGATTTGGTTCACAGTACAGCGCACTCTATCAGTTCTTCACCCGGAAGTTAAGCGTAAACTGTCAATCATTCGTTGTGAATGAATATTCAGCCATGACCTCACACGATGTGATCGTCGCGATCCGGCGTCCTTAATTCCCAACTTGTCTGATTGCAATATTCATAAAATGCAAATAACGCCACGCCTCTCCTCTTTCACTGCCAGACGAAACCATCTACATTTAAAATTCGTATTTTGCTCTACGTAAATTAATTTCAAATAACCAATTCTGAATGTTTCGTATCATATTAAAGAACTGAATTCTGCCATCATCAGAGCAAATCAGTTCTACTCTAAATCACAATCAGCTTTTTTTACCATTGATGTACAATTTCTGTGCCACAAATCATTATTTGAGCCGATAAAAACCACCACGTCTCATGTCGTCTGGTTTACTACGACCATGATAGTGCGCCCCCTATAAAACCTTCACCCGTGAATTTGGTTTTAGTAGGCGAAATGTTGTCTGAGGATTTACCTATCCCATAATTATGTAATACCTGACTGAGCTGGTATAGCAGGAGGCTTTCATTATAGGGTGATTGTAATAATCCTGTAGACAAAGAAATGCATGGATGGAGTCCAATCACTTGGATTTAATATTAAGTTTAAAAGTTTGTTTGGGGGGGGGGGGGGAGGGGGGAGGGGGAGGGGTGATGTTTTGAATATAATAATAGTGAGTTCATAGAACTATCGAAGAGCGATCCTTGGATTTTTTGGGGTGATGAGCAAAAGTAAGTACTGTCTTAATGGCGCATATTTGCTAATTGTCGAAGGATCCCATTTTATTCCAACCTCCGGTCGAACCTCATCTAAACAAGTATTTAATATAGTACAATGTGAATTTAACTGCCTTTATGCAATATACACAACACTGTTTCGATGCATATTATTATTCTCATGACACACATTCACATAGTAGCTATTATATTCGCCAATTACAATCAATAGGAACCTGCATAGCAAGCCACAGCAGTAGTGCAGTTGTAAGAGACGTGTACGCGTGTTATCGTCATGTACATTTTTTTATTAACATTTTTGGTTTGCAACATATTACATCAAAATACATATTAAGCTAATAGGGCAATCACAATGTATCCGTGTGAGCTGGGTGGCCCCTACCGTCTTATAGAAAAACAACAGAGTCCAACACGGTGAACAATCAGCAAAAAATGTCAACGGCCGCATTGATTTTTTTTGTCACCGGGTTCATACTGTTCTATACCGGGTCCTTATCGGCCTGGAACCGGGCTCATACCACCTCCTCACCAGGTCCTCACCGGCCGAAACGCTTGGGTACCGACCGAACCGCCTTGATAACGTCATCAAACTGCCCTGTATAAGCTGAGCGCTCAAGCTCGCCGCTTCGCTCACATTCCGGGAATCTCTGTAAAATACATTTGTACTCACATGTATCCGTGTGAGCTGGCCGGCCCATTACCGTGTACTGACAAATTGGTGCAGACGGTGGCACACGGTGATGTCACACGGTGGGCCGTTCCCGTCCGTTGAACACGTTGCCGGGGACATTGCCGGCCATCCGCGCCATGCAGGAAGTTTGACCATTCTCAAAACTCTTGCCGGGTGAGTAAAAGCGGCGGCAAACGGTGAGAGCCCGGTTTGAGGACGGTATACAGACGGCGCACCCGTTTCGCGCCCGTTCGCAGGGCGGTAATGGTAGGCGGCCACCTTACCGTCTAATAGAAAAACAACAGAGTCCAAACAATCAGTAAAAAATGCCAACGGGCTCATTGATTTTTGTTGATGGTCACCGGGTCCATACCGTTATATACCGGGTCTATGCGGGTCCTCATCGGCCTGGTACCGGGCTCACCGTCCTCATACGTGGCTAGCTTACCGTTCTCGCCGGGTCCTAACACCTCCTCATCGGTTCTCGGTCCATACCGCTCTACCCCGGGTCTGTACCGGGTTCTCACCGGCCTGGTACCGGGCTCACCGGCCTCATACAGGTCTAGCTTACCGTTCTCACCGTGTCCTCACCGTGTGCATACCACCTCCATACCGGCTTCTAACCGGTCGGAACGCCTGGGTACCGGCCGAAACGTCTTAATTATATCATCAAACCGCCCTTTTTAAGCTGAGCGCTCAAACTCGCCGCTTCATTTGCATTCCGGAATTCGTACGACCAACATCTATAATACTCTCTAAATGTAAAATAACTAAACCTCACTCTTTCGAGAGCTCTAGGAGGGACGGCTCTTCTAGGAAGTGAAGTTCACTCTTTTCAGATTGATTTTTTACTCTTTTCAGATTTGATTTTTCACTCTTTTAAGAGTGATTTCCACTCTTTTAAGAGTGATTTCCACTCTTTTAAGAGTGATTTCCACTCTTTTAAGAGTGATTTCCACTCTTTTCAAAGTGATTTTAACTCTTTTTAGAGTGATCGCTCTTTTAAGAGTGAACTTCACTCCAAAAAAAGAGCTGTCCCTCCTAAAGCTCTCGTAAGAGTGAGTTTGAGCTCTCTTACATTTAGAGAGTTGCAACATGCCTGCTGAGAGTCCGTTCCGCGAACGGTTACCAGGCTGAATGCGGCCATTCGCAGCTCGCGTCGCTAAGATGGTCGACGTCCACTACCGTCCACCACTGCCCTGCGAATGGGCGTGAAACGGGTGCGAAACGTGTGTGAAACGAGTGCGAACGGGGTGCGCCGTCCTTATACCGTCTTCATACCGGGCTCTTATCGTTCGCCGCCGCTTTTACTCACCCGCCAGGAGTTATTTCAAGATACTTATAAAGCGCATTTCCCATGGACCAATGCGCTGTACATTAAAACACAATCTAAAATACAATATAGTTACAGCATGCAACAAAATAATGACACATGATAAAATACATGACCTACTTATTACATCAGCAATTATGATAAAAACAGATATATAAATATACAATTAAGAAACCAAAAATATGCAATGACAAGCAATTCATTTGGGAAAAGGTAGGTTTTAAGAGCTTTTTAAAAGCTTTCACATTGGGAGCATCGCGTACATTATTTGGTAAGCTGTCCCACAACTTAGGGCCATAAGCCGAAAATGATCTATCCCCATAAGCTCTTTTTGTTCTGGGGATTTCTAGTCGGGAAAGATCATTCATGGACCTAAGGCCAGTACGGTTACAGCTTTTTTGCTCTGACTCTGTATTGATATGTTGTATATGGAAAATAAATAAACCTGAAATAAATAAACCTGTATTTGTGAAGCCGATCCTGTAAATATGAAAGAGATGAGTCATGAAGACAGTTGTACACATGCACCAAGATCTTGAAATCTATCCTCTGCTGGACAGGCAACCAATGCAACTCGCGCAAGAGCGGCGCGGCACTAGTACGCTTACTAACTTGAAAAATTAGACGCGCCGCGCGATTTTGAAGCTTTTGGAGACGTTGCACTGCTTGATTAGGAAGACCGCATAAAAGCGAGTTGCCATAGTCCAGCCGAGATAGTTTTGAGCATGTTCAAATCTCCGGTGGCCGGCAAAGTCCCCTGAACGTGTTCAATGGACGGGAAACGGCCCACCGTGTGTGTCGCCGTCCGCACCCATTTTTCACACGGTAAGGGGCCGCTCAGCTTACGCGGATACATGTGATTGCCCCATAACTTAAAAGATACCTGTAATGATATATTACAAATTTATATTAACACTAAAGACGATGTACATTTAACCATTGAAAAAATGCAAGACAATACATGACATGACCCGACACGATACAACACGACACGACACTGCACGACACGGCATGGCACTGCACGGCACGGCATGGCACTACATGCCATGACATGACACGACACGCAACACCATGACCTGACATGACATGACATGACATGACATGACATGACACGACATGACACCACACGACACGACATGCCACGACATGACACGCCACGATACGACATGACCCGCCACAACATGACCTACCACGACACGACACGACAAGACAAGACAAGACAAGACAAGACACGACAAGACAAGACAAGAAAAATGAGACAGAGATAGTTTCTTATGTCACTTGTTTAAAATGATACATGTATACACTTTTAACATGAGTACTTTCAATGTACAATCATAATATCTTATATGTTAATATTTAGAAGTTACAATTTCATCATCAAATAAATCCTTTCCATTTGTTTTTAAAATTGCTTACTTGATTTGTTTTGTAGAAATAGCTTTTTTCATCTTTGATCTTTGAGTCAATGATACTTTTTAATATCTCAATATCAGGTTTACTTTTGATAGACCTATTTTGAAACACATGATACTTAGTACAGTATAACACATAATTAATCACTACATATTTTGAGTGGTTCGAAAAACCTAAAATGACATCCTTACAATCAACTTGTATGTTGATTTTCAGTGTATCATTTATCCATAATGCAACATTTTTCCAAAAGCTATTTATTATAGGGCATAACCAAAACATATGTACATGTACATTAATTAAGTGATCGATTTGTTTATTTCATCATTAAAAGTGTGATTTTCATGCGATATGTCCATGTAGGCCTACCCCTCGCATAAATATTGTTTGTTACGTTGCAACTTAGTCTTTATTTTTAACAAAAAAATTGTTAAAAACTGAACAACCACCCGACCGTCAACTGCTGCGAGCCGACGGACGATATCTTATCTGGGCCACTATGTTTCATAAACCTGCATGGAATTACCCTACGAGTTTCCTGGGGACGATATTTGCGTAATTTAAAACCGTATTTTATTATTAAAACGTCCTGTCTAAATGATAGACTTGCGTTTGACTTAGAAACGAGATTAGTTAGCGACGGTTTTTGGCTAAACGCGCGTAGTACGAGAATACGGCTCAATGGGTCGTAATAAGAGCGCCGTGATAATGTGATAAGCGAAAATGTATCGTACCAAGAGCTACCTTGTTTTAAAAAGTTGACAATTTTGAGCAGTTTTCAACGCTCTTCCTGCGTGTTCCATGGGGACCCTCTCTCGCAATAGCCAGTGTCCACTGCGTTCCAAATCGGTTCTTACGCGTTTGCTTGGCGCTTTGGTACTTTCAGCGCAACGCTAGCGCAATGCCTGATCGCCGTAGATGTGACAGCCCTATAATAGTGTCACACATACGGCGATCAGGCCTGGCGCTTGTGTTGCGCTGAAAAAAGTCTCACGGGCTCTCACTGCTCTTCCACTCGCTATAAACAATCTTAGTGCGATCAAGTTGATGTCTATGTTACTAGGACGTTCTCAATACGTTTGCACAATGTTCTCTGTGTTTTCGCGGGGAGTACTTAGCGATTGCACGAAGGGGATTAGATACAAACATAGAAATAGTAGATACAGAAGGAATAACAATGATCAATTTTTAAAGCCCTAATCACATTGCCGATACATTGATTGTTATTTAAATCCTATTAAGAGATCATTATCCTAGCTTAGCGTAATGCGATAATGCTACTTTTGTATAGCCATGGAAATAGTAGCGTGTCTATTGGCGGAAGTTTTGAACAGGTGTATCAATAACATTGTTAAATCTGAATACATTAAAATGATAAAGCTATATATTATCATGATGTGTTTTTCCCTGCTCATATCGGTTTAATGAGAAAACCATATTGAAGTATACCGATCACAAAAAAGGGGGAAAAAGGGATAGTTGTGGCAGAGTATGTTTGGCTTATAAAATTTGATTGTCTTTGATGCATTATATCGGAAAGGAAAGGTCTGGAGCACTCATATGACAAATTTGATTTTGTGTTTTGTCAATTTAGCCATAATATGCGAGCAATTTAATTACCCGCATGTAAGCGGAATATTTAATATTATTAATTAATGAAATCTTATAACTTTAAATTTGTTATAACAGGTAAATTATTCAAATCATCACCCCAAGTACAATACCAAGCACCTGTTAAACTTAGTAATCCAAGTGATTGGACTCCAACCATGCATGTGTTTGTCTTAAGGATGCTCAGTCTGTTCTGGAGTTTGACAAGTGAACATGCACAAGGAACGACAAGACAGGACAACGCTCTGAAAGCGCCGAACCTCCGCGTTTGTTTTGTGCATGCACAAAACAAGCGCGGTGCACTAGCGCTCAAGGGCGACCATGGGGACCTTCTCACATCCCAACCAGTTCCGACGGCGTCACCGGGGGGTTCGTGGAGATATTGCTGGTTAGGTATGGCGTTTTGATAATGCTTTAGCGTATTTAAGTGCCGGGCTGATCGCAGCAAAATGTGAAAGAGTTTTAGTGATCTTGATTTATAAATGGGCAATTTCGGACAGTTGTCAGCGCTCTCACTGCGTGTTATACATATTTTGATACTTTTTTGAGCACAGTGCAATCACTGACCTGGTCGCCGTATGTGTGACTGGGCCTTAACATTGTTAGTCATAATATGTTAGCATAAAAAAGATTCAATGGGGTAGACCAAGTAATTATTGCGATTGCTAATTCGAAATTCAGATGGTGTAAAATATACAAATCTGGAAATGCAACGCCATCCGCAAAGGGTGGCGAGTTGAAAACACATGGCCGGATACAAAAACAAAATCAAAGTTTTTTACCGGGCTTTAAATGCGCACAGTAAAATCATTGTTAATTTGTCTAGCATATACACTACTGATGACGTCCAAGGCTCACACTTTATCCAATAGCTCCCCCATAACATAGTATTTATGAACACTCCCTAATCATGCTAAATGCAATATTGTTTATGATTTTGTGTTGTATCTTTTCACATGGAGGGAAGGATATTTTGGCCCTGCACCCCTGAAATATAATGTACATGTGTGTGACTTCTTTAAAATCGATTACATTGAATACATTTAGACCAAATTATCACAAAAATAATATTGAAACTTTGCCTTTACAGCGACCGCTCCATGAAGGAACAGGTTGTTTTTCTAAATCTAAACAATGAGAAACAACCGAATGTTGAATTCACGATTGATGATAACGATGATGAAACCCAAATAACTGGCGATTACATCGGTAACGAAGACGAAGGTTTTGTTACCTCTGCGGCTTCATCATTCCTACAAAACGACTTACGCCTAAAGGAAAAGTCAGAACTGAACACTTGCTCTGGCAATCTAGACAATGGTAATCACTACATAAATCAGGCGCATCCGAAATGTACTAATAGACTTATGAACACTGGATCCAAGTCAACTATGGCGGACCAAGATACTGTGGTCAAGGATGGTGTGCATCCTTTTTGGTTAGAGATGTCCGGCTATTTTGGTTCAGAAGGTGGTGTCCTGTCATGCGATAAATCAGATGTTCGTGTTGATATTCCTGCCGGTGCTATTCACAAACCCCGACAGCTGATTACCTGTCGCGTCAGCTGCAACATACCTGCGTTTCAACCGATACCAACTAAAGAGAAAGAGAATGTTCTCTCACCATTGGTAGAGCTTGAGTCACCCGGACTTGATTATTTTAACCGACCAATTTCGATCACATTACCGCATCGTGCCTGCTTGCCAAACCAATGGACCTTTTCTGTCTATTTTGCACAAGGAAAGGGTTCATGGAAGCCTTTGAAAAAAGGCAAGAAAATGTCCTTTAAAGTGGATGGCAGTAGATATGCTACTATTTCTACATATCATTTCACTGGATTCATCCTGTGTGGAAGATGCAACGTCGAAAAACCATTAGTAGAATTCGCTGTGGTGTCTTATCTGAGCTGCATTCGTTTGCCCGGAGCTAGTTGTCACATTGATCTCGTCTACTACATTATGGATCGCATCAAAGATTTCCAAGCTTTTGCAGATGAAAACGAGACAGGAAATCAACGCAGCAAGATGCATGGTTTACAGATCACGGAAAAGGAGGCGATTACTGTTTCAGTTAATCTTGAGAAGGGCTCGGACAAATGGGATATACAAGAAAACGCTCCACATGAGGTATGTGTGATACAGTAACATCAATGGTATTTATCAATGTACTATCGAATTAGGGCAAATATGTTGTTTTAGATCGCTTTGCATTATAGTAAACCTTCATCTACCGGACATTTGGCAAAGTTCTTCACGAATCAAAGTGCACGGCCTACTTTGCGAAGTGACATTTCTTTTTCTGTTTTCGAGTATGCAGGATATCTCAATATAGGCGATTTTGCGACCAACGTTTCGGTTGGACTAGAAAAATTGTCCATAAGTGGTACGTGTATGCCAGTTATTTTACTTAAGTTTTACACAGCCGGCTACCATCATTTTGACTTCTTATAAGCTCTCTCAATGAATTTGTATAGGTTTAGTTGGTTAGCATTGAATTTTGAATCACAATACGTCTAGTTCATCACTAGTGACATAGCATATTATAGTGCTTCGGTTTGCATCACATTGCGACGTATACAGTTACCTGGATAGTGATGGCAAAATCGCTGAATACCGTGACCTGTAAAATGCTTACAACATAGGCCTATTACTTGTGATAATTGAGTACAGTATAATTATTATTTATGACGGGTACATATGATGTCAAATATACATATAAAGATGACTTGCTCTCTTTCAAATTATTGTGATTGTTACTGTCTAAAGTAGGCCTACACCTTTTTATTTTTTACAATTTCTACAATTTACGCTACTTTGGATTTTTACGAAACTTGAAGATATATCACTGATATCTGATAAACCCCACGAATTAATATGATGAACACGTTGTGCTTATGCATCAGTGGCGTTTATACATCAGTGGCGTTAGCAGGATTCGTTATTGGGAAAGGAGGGGGGGGGGGGGCAGGTTGTCATATCCCCCGAATGACGGTGTGGAGTCCAGGGGCTCGCTCAAGGGCTCCTGGTGGGGTTCGGGCGGAGCTCCTTAAGCTGTTGGGTTTTGTTATCCTCATATATATGTGGGTTTTAACATGTCTGAAATATGCGTTAATTTCAGCGGCTGAATACATGCTCATCATTTCCCATTTCATCATTTTTAAGTTAATAAAACCGTAGATCTTCTGCTTTTGAAGATCTGTGATAAAACACTCTTTTAAAAAAGTGAAGCACTGACAACAAATTTGACAGCATTTATTTCCTTGAACTTAGTTTAATGCAACTTATGTTTATGTGAAATAATATAGATTGACATAGATGACCTCCTCGGATGCCACTCTACGATGCCATACCATGACAAATTTGCCGTGAGATTGAAAGATTTCACGGCGGCCGAGAAAGACGGCTGCGATGCACTACCACCACTACACGCTACTATTATTATGGAACAGCAAAAAACGCACAAGAGGATCTCGATAGACAACTACTTCAATTGTATTACTGGCTCACAGGTAAATACTGGGTCAATGCCTCCAATTAATTTGGCGGGATTGGGGCCGGGTGGGGTGGGGGAGGGGGGATGCTGCAAGTATATGAAGAGCTCTATTCTAAAAGGGATCAACTCAACTTTTTGACGAAATTGAGTTAGGTGCAGAACATGAAGGAGAGTTACGAAATACATCTTTTAAACTTTGTTCTACATCTTTAGCATGTTCGGGTCAAAATTTATGGCCCTCGGTAATTTCCGGAAGTTTCCGGAAATGTGAATATAATTCACTATTTTGTAAGCCATAATGGTAGAAATATGGCTCTTTTATCATGATAAAACATTGATAGGAATGTCCTTAATGAAATGCAATGAAGAAAACGTAAAATGTATGGGATTATTGTTTTTAAAATGGTCCAGTTTTTTCTAGAAAAGTTGAAGAGGTATTTCAATGCGGTTTTCTGTTTTCAATGTGATTTGATAATGTCTTTCAGGTGTACCTTAATTGAAAATAACGATTGTTTAGTAAAGTGGTTTTTGAAAATTGGTCGAAACATTTTTGCAACTCCACCAGTTTCCGAAAATAAAGAATGACATAGGATATACAGTGAAAATCAAAAAATGAACTCAAACCTGTTTTTAAGCTTACACGTATGGTATCTTTCATATGGCAGAAAATTAGCATAATCTAAGAAGTGCAACATCTTTATACAAAACGTTGCTTTTCTCCTATTTTACTTATATGGAGTTGATCCCTTTTGCAACATAGCTCTTCATATAAGGTATGTGCCGCCTGGATCACTTTTCGGCAAGAAATTCAAATGTTTTAAAACATTAATGTGAGTAGGTTTTACGTCTATCATCCTCCTCCGGTTTCAGAACAGGTATTAAAAAAACATGTTTTAAAAGAATGTTGCTTAAAAAGTATACTACATTGGTTAAAAATTAAGCGTTGGTTAAAAATTGAGAGTCAAAATATAATTCATTTTTGGTTTATTTAGCGTTGGTTAAGGCATCATAATTTTAACCAACGATAGGTCAAAACAGGATTCCCGCTAAAGACTTTCAATGGCGGGAAAATATTTTGTAGAAATTATCAAATTGTTGGTTAAATTCTAACCAACATTGATTAAATTTGAATAAATGTGTTGGTGAAAAATCTCTATTGCACAACGTTGGTTAAAAATGTGGTGTGTTGCTGCGACATCAAAACAAGCCTGGCCATTCTCTCCCTTTTCGACAAAATGGCAGACAACCAAGTGGTTGCAAGTAGATCAAAAGCTCAGACAGTTACATAATTATTAAATTACAGTATTTAAGAAATCAATCATGTACCTTGAAACAATTGGTAAGCATTTCAACAACTCCGTCGTCTGCCATGATGTCGCAGCAACACTTCATAGCCATACAATAATAGAGCTATGGGAAGAAATGTTTTACCGATATTCGTTTTATGTTTTTGCTGAAGGGTGGATTGAACCATGTCAGTTTTCCCTTTCTGGCACGTGTGTTTTTGTTCTGCTGGCCTGTTCTTTTGGTGTATGATAGTTTGCAATCTTTGTAACCACTGGAGCGAAGGGCTTCATTGTACGTCGGGGATGCTGTCATGAAAACGTTCTCATTTGAGGACCGTAGCGACGATATCCTTTTCTCTATGGTCTGGGGTATATGTTTGAGGATGCTGGGAGGGTAGTTCGATTCTGCGTTAATGTATAGTGGGACGTCATTTGATTTCCGGTATGGTTTGTGCAAGCCCGAACATAGGTCAAGGTTGATGTCCAGGAAGTTGACCTGTTTTAGATTTGTTAAGACAGTGATTTATAGGCCAAGCGATTGTAGGATCTTGGTGAGGTCTTTTCTTATTTTGTCCGCCACATGACCTGATCCTTGAATGGCTGCCAACCCATCGTCACGGTATAGGCCGAGTTTGTTTTTAAGAATATTCAGAACATATAACCCGACTAACTCCGCTATTTCTGCTCCATCGTAGGCACCCATGGTCACGTCAAATTCATGTGCCCACCCCTTGTTTATATCACGGTTGACACTTGGCATTGAGATTGCCAGTATTTTACCGTTTTTTTACTGAAATATAAATATTAACGGTACCTGTGATTTGACATCACGGTTGACAACTGGCATTCAGATTGCCAGTATTTTACCGTTTTTTTACTGAAATATAAATATTAACGGTACCTGTGATTTGACATCACGGTTGACGACTGGCATTCAGATTGCCAGTATTTGACCGTTTTTTACTGAAATATAATTATTAACGGTACCTGTGATTTAACATCACGGTTGACAACTGGCATTCAGATTGCCAGTCTTTTACCGTTTTTTACTGACATTATGGTTAACGGTTCCTGTGATTTAACATTACGGTTGACAACTGGCGTCCTGATTGCCAGTATTTTACCGGGTTTTTTACAGGTATCTTTCTAACAGTGTGCCCAATGCAAGTTTTAACCAACCACGTGTTTAAAGTTTAGCAAAAAATAAAATTAAAATAAAAGTTTGACCAACATTTTTTAACCAACCACTGTTGGTTAAAACATATTAACCAACAAATTATTAAAAATTGTAACCAACCACAGGTAAAAGTTTAACCAACAGCTGTGGTTACGGTTTTAACCAACCAATTGTGTGGTTCACCTGGTAATCTCCTGTTGGTTAAAATAACCAACATGATTAAACATGTAAACCTTTGTTCTGAGAGTGTAAAACTCTGATAATTGAGTGTAAATTGGGGGCTCGATTTTAAGGTTCCGTTGGAAACATTGTAAACCTATTGGCGACCAAAATAGTCTTGAAATTATTCAATTTTGTCAGACCCCATTTGACTCAGAAAAGGAACCCTTTAGTTCTGCGTTCCAATAGTTCCACCACACTGTGGCCAGAACACAATGTCACCGCGGATTCTTTAAGACACAAAAAGTGACCTCTACGCTTTCAACAGTGACCTTTAAACTGGATCTTCCCATCATACCCGAACGAGTTTTAACACTTTCCACGCGGCAGGTGTCTGCAGACGACATTCCAAAATTTCACAAAATGTTTAAAAGATTTCAAAATTGTTGAATTTCATTACCATATTTGGAGTCACCATGTGGAATGCATTGAAATAAGTACCAATATGCCTAGTAATGGTTCAGTAAATAATAGCTAGATTTTTGAAAGTTGGGAAAGGTTTCTGAAAAACATGTTTTGTATATGGTAAGATAATAGCCGCGTGGAAAGTGTTAACATAGAACTCCGACGATGACCTCTGCATTACGCCGAGAACTTCAATCCATCACTTGCGGCACTAATTTGCTACTCCTGAAAAGATGAAGTGTACATACATGTACTTAAAATGTTGTTTAAAAAAATATTTCTATTACCAAAATGTTCATTTCCATTACTATTGTTTTCAGGCCAAGCAGAATTCGTTGTTGAACAAATCTGACAACGTAAAAGGTAGGTCAGTGACATATCAAGCGTATTATTTCAACAGCTCCCCCGTGTACTAAGACATGCATAAGAAATGCTTAAGATTTTTTTTAATACAAAATTTACTTAATATTAAAGATAATCATTATTATTGGCCATTATTGTTGTTTCTACTCACTAAAACACAGCCAAACTTGTTTAAAACAATGTTTGAATATGTTTAAATATCATCACCATCTATATATTGAAACTCTTTTCAAAAAACACCCTCTATGTAATATCGTATGTTTTTGAATCGAAAAGAAAAATGGCGTAACGCTGTTTACCATAAATTGCTGTCCAAACCGGGGATGGACTATTTTGAAACGACGTTTTATTGCACAAAGACGGCGTGATTTTTTGTGGTCAGTACAAAGGAGCGATATCAATCATGTTCATTTAAATTAAAGTAATTAACGAGTTTTTCCAAGACGAAGACTGGTAACATCACATTAGCGTAATACGCATACACTGATTAACACATTTGCCCCTCCGGTTTCTGTTTTACTTCACATATATCACCCGGCATAGACAAGACAGAAAAAGGTTTTTTGTATTTTAAATACTAGTCCATGGTGGAAATGGAGCTGAAAAAACCATCCCACTTCGCGCGTTTACGTTGGTTTTTATTCCCTATTAAGAATGTTGGCCGTAAATGCCCCCCGTAAAACACCAATAAGACGAACACAAAATAGGAATTTGAAGGACTGGCTGAGACCATATTGGAATAGAACATACCAATTTATATGGGTGACGACGACAGACTCATCAATCAAATTTCACCATGACGTTAAGACATTAATTTAAATCATTTAATATAAATATGAAAGAACACGACGTATACATGACATGCAAGGAACACAACGGTGGACGCGACGAACATAACGTGGACATGACAGAAATGAGCTGCCGGAGGGAGCCGAGTAGACTGGGTACCCGCGTCCCTCTACATGGCCGCCATCTTTAAAAATGGCGGACCAAATATAGGGAAATAGTACGTCCAAAAAGTGTGCGGTTTGTCGTGGAATTCCACGACAAATACCAGTACCGAGCATGCGCATTTGTACACAGCAACAACAGAAATACCACCTGATTGGTCCAATTCAAAGGCAGTGCATCGAACGATCGTCACGCTGCGCCACGGGGAGGCAAATCGTGCGCCCTATCGCGTCACGCGGTGTACCACGCCGCGTGAAACTACCGGCGCTCTGTGGCGTGATGGTGCGTGAATATATATAAGCTCATTTTTTCACGAATTTATCAGCGCACACTTTTAGAACTGTATTTTTTCCAGTCTTCACATTTGAGCACCCTCGCAGGGGCCGTGTGGAAAATTGGGAAGACAGGATGATCGAGTCTAGGGAGCCGAGGCGAAAACATTTCCCATGAGCCCCGCAACGCAAGACTCATAAAGTCACCGTAAACAGTGGTGACGCAGAAAATGCTGGGGAGCAAAAAGTCATTTCTTCCTTAGGAGCATGGTCCTAAGGTTCAAGATTTCCTCAATCAAACCGCAACCATGGTAACATAAAATAGATTCTGCAGCACTTCAAAAGTAAGAATGTTAACATAATATTAATATGTTTTGTCACAGAAATTAACTTAATATCTACTCATTCATTATTATGACAACGAAATGATCAGATTACCCTTCATTGGAAACTGCATGCGTTGGATTTTATCAACAGCTTGTGAAACTCTATGAGGTTTCACACTGTTGTAAGACGTGACGAAGTGCCAGCTTTTCCCATCAAAATGTCTGTCTAAGGCTTTCCTCAGCACATTATCACAATCGGGTGGATTTCAGGTCCATTCTATGCCACAAAAACGGCTTCATTGACACCCTCAGGGGACAATTTTCTCTCTGGTCTTTTGTGGTGTTCTAATTTGCTTCCCATTGATTCAACTACTGATTCAACGGCTCCCTGCACTTATAACACGGTGGCGGAAATCTGGAATGAGATCATACCAGGCTTGATCTTTGCAGAAGTTACCAATAACTTGCTTGTCCGATAACTTTGATTTACTCCCCACTTGGTCATTGAGTAAAGTCTGTACAAGAACATTTTTTCCTTATCTCCTTCTTTCCCCTTCCCTTCCTCTCTTTTATTTTCCTCCTATTTCTCTTCTTTTCCCCTTCTTTTCTTCTTCTTTTCCCTTTTTCCTCTTTCTCTCCTCTTTTTTTCCCTCTTCTTTTTCCTCTTCCCTCTTTTCCCTCTTTCTTTCCTTCTTCCTTTTTTTTTTGGACACTGGCATAATTTCCTCAATTTTAGCTGTTGCTTCCTGGGAGCGGGGCCGCACTTTTTGCATCCCTGGTAAAATGACCCCCGCACCGACCCCCACTTCGCGCCACGGGACTGACTGCAAGAGTGACCCAACGGCAAACAAGGAGCGCAGGGGGTATGGGAGGAAGAAGGACCAAACAGGACCCACCACCAATATAGCACATGAGGGATACTTCCCAATTCCCCTAACCTAAACCGTACCAGGTGCCCGACTGGTACTCCAATTGGAGGGAAATTTACCAACTAGAACTGATGATCTCAGCCGATGATGTGACTAAGCACCGTGTAATCGAAATAAACCGCGAAAGAATAGAGAACCTGTGATGGGCTGGTGTGACAACCAGTTTATTCACCTCGGTGCACAGCCATGCACGGGCTAACAACCGCGTATGGCGAATGGTCGATATGGGGGTTACTTTAAATTACAATGCTCTCAATTCATCCACCAAAAACGTGACCATCCGAAAAATAAGGTGTCACAAACTGCAAATTTCACATTCTTCAGACGAGTTGTCAAATGCATACATCTTTTGATTACTCCTTTTCTTGACTAAGTTTTGTCTGATCAGTTCACCCCATGCCCATATATTTTCCACATCTCCGCCCGCCCTACCAAGGCATGAACTTTCCAAAGTTTCTGAACGCGCGTGATACCTCAGAGATTAAAGCCCTCTCGGGAATTTGCTTTAGATACCATGTCAAACAAATTGACTATAAAACCGTTATTTTGACCTCTGGCAAAATAAACAGAACACAAACGTTGCTTGTGCCGCCTATTTTATTCATTCGAATTCATATAATTTTGAGCACTATTAACAATGGTTGGATTATTCATATTTAGCATTTAGTCCGCACTTGTTTTGTTTGTTTTAATGAATAAACCGATTGACGTGAGTAACATTTCATACAATTCTCCCGTCAAGGATATGTACGAGGGTCGGTCAATAAGTAATGAAAGTGATCATGGTATGGGATGCATGAGTGATTCTATTGAGAGATAGTGTGATCAATACAAAGTATGAACCTTTGCCTTTCAAACAATACACTTTTAGATGTGTGCTATGACATCATGGCATTAGCGTAAATTAAGTAGACTTCGGACACTGCCTGCAATCTGTCAATATTTGGCTGGATATGTGATAGGTTGAAATATGGGTTGATTGAAACCAGTGTTGTAGTCGAGTCCACCCTACCCGAGTCCGAGTCTGAGTCCTTACCTCTCGAGTCCCGAGTCCGAGACCGAGTCCTTACTGTCCGAGTCCGAGACCGAGTCCGAGTCCTTCGTGTTCGAGTCCGAGTCCGAGTCACGAGTCCTTATATTTATTTTAAATCTGATCACATGTCATTAATTTTGATATCTATAATAGGCCAGCATATCAATGATGTCAACATAATGATTCATTTTTAACCTTCGGATCCCCATATAATGGAAAAATGTTGATACCATTTTGAATTATAGGCATAAGATTTGGTTTAGATATTCAAAAATGTGTCATATGCTGTAGAGCAACCTTTCCCCTGCCGTTTCACCTAGTTCGTTTCCCTGAAAATGTCATCCCTATTTCCATTAATTTTTTAAGAGAGCTGCTCTAGGAAGCTGAAAATTGCCAATGAAATATCCTCTTTGTAAGAAATGTTATGATTGTTTTAAACAGAATAAACACTGACACAAAATCACCTAAAGACCATTTACATCGTTCGTACAAACAGCCTTCGATTGCACATGATTATTATCACTTTAATTATTTATAGGTTCCCTTGAATTGTGTTTATATGCTTGTAATAGTTATCAATAGGTGTTTTCAACAGCATATTTCTAACTGTTCAGATGTATTTATGATGATTTATGACATTATTTCTAAACTGTTGAAGATTGGATGACTAAATAAGTATCTAATTACTGCAAACAAAATAAGCCAATATTAGCTGGACTCGGACAGGACTGGGGCACAATTCCCGAGTGCCTAGTGCCCGAGTACGAGTCCTTCAAAATAGGGACTCGAGACCGGACTCAAGTCCGAGTCCGGACTCGAGTACTACATCACTGATTGAAACATTTCCATATATTACGGCAATGCAAGCATAGAAACAGATAACACTTGGTGCATAGTTAGAACACACACTAAACTCTGTTTAATACAAACAAGAAGGGACCGTCTCAAATACGCTTTGATTAAACAATATCCGCAACAATAAATCTTAATAAACAACAAAGGATATAGAACATGGAGGGATTATAATTGAGTAAATTATTATGGGACGTAAATCAATGATAGTGGGGGCTGATCATAATATTTCTACAAACCATTCAAATTATTTGACGATTACTTTAACAATACATATCTAGTAGCTCTAAACGACAGCAGTTATAAGAGATGTTGTGGCAGCCATCTTTGATTGATATATTCATTTTGACTATCAGAATAATTATTATTATACACATTGATTTAAGCATTTTTCAATAGTTCTGATTTGATTTTAAAGCTTTGATCTGGTTAATTTCATGATTTTAGCCATTTTTTATAAGTGGGTTATATTTAAACAAGTGCATTATGCTACTCGATAAATAATGTTTTGCTACGCGGTACGGAACCCGACATTCTTTCAAATCAGGCTCAACAAAACTCTCACCGGGTCCCGGTACAGTGGCGATATTTCTATTTATAAGTATAAATGGAACTGTTCCCTTGAAGGAACATGATTATAACTTCATTTCAGTTTTATGGTTTTTTTTAAATTGAATTAAATTGTTAATAATTTATGAAATGGTGTTCAAATCCCTGGTCGTTGTTGAAAGGGATTAAATCATGTTTCAAAGTAGGCCTACTTGCATTCTGCGTGTGCTGCGTGTTTATTTCGTTGCCCTCAACACATGCATGAAATAAACCACACAGACGCACGAACACCGTTGGCGATTGGTGATGCACATACGCTGAAATATGATTTAATCCCTACTACATATTCTGCAGTGATACTAAACGTTTACAACAATGTCTCATTAGCCATCGATGAAGATTCGGATCGATCAAAATGTTTGGATATTATTATTTTCATTAAAGCAATATTCTGTGATCTTACAAAAAAAAATACTATCATCTTTTTTGTGAATTACTTCCTTTTTTAAATCATTAATTGACAATATATTATTAGCGTCAATATTGACAACCCCAACTTGCGTTTATTGGTACAATCGCAGTAATATTTTATAATTAAAAGGTAATGGATTATCCCAATTTAGATAAAAGTCATCAATGTGAAAATGAAAATCTGAGCCAATGCTAATTCACCCAATACCACTTCATTAGATATTCAAAAGTTCCTAAACACTTATCAAATAGAAACAAAGCGTGGGTTCACTCAAGTGCGATGAACTTTTCCCCCCATTAAATTGAATTGAAACGAAGAATTATTAATGATTTGAAAAATCGTAACTAAAAATAGTGAAAATAAGGAGGAGCAAAATTAAGATTAGTAGACGAGAGAATATTTTTAGTGTTTTTTCCAAACAAGTTTAATACACACATCCCCCCCCCCCACACTTTGGCAAAAAGGGGGAAATCACCATGTTTTACACAATGGAGTGTATCTTCAGTTTGATAAGTCCATAGATACACTCTATTTATGAGTTTGCGTTCTACACGATAATGATTTATTTTTGTCCTGTCTCTCTCCCCATATAGATAAAGAGCAAGAAATACGTGACATATCGGATACACTTTTGAAAATGAAAGGAATTGGAGGTGAGTGAAATATACCTAACTGATACAAAGTTGCTGACCGAGGTGCTTTTTTTAGCTAATTCAAAATCAATAAGCGATACCGAGTATCTATAATATAGATTGAGCGAACTTTCTTCCCCGCCCCGTATTAGAGTGAATTCGTAAACATTTATGACGTTTATTTAAATAAGTAACCACACCTTAAGGGGGGACTTAAGGAAGTTTTTGTTGAATTTTGTTAGTGCTGTAATTATTGAACCATAACTCAAATGTATATATAAGTATACCTTTTTGGAAAGGAAATGGATCAGAGAATCCAAATTTGGCATCAATTTTGACCAAAAATGTTGATTTTTTGAGAAAATCACAAAAAAATCACTTTTTTGACCCAATTTTTTTGAACAAAGCTAACAAACATAATTTTGAGTTTAAAATGCCCAAATCACTTGATGATGATGTTAAGACACTACTGAAGGGACTATTTTTTTTTTAAAATCTAATCCAATATTTTTTGAAATTTTGACAAAAAAGTGTAAAAAAATTTTAAAATCCATTTTTTCACGTTTTTTAGCACTTTTTGGTCAACATTTTCAAAAATATTAGATTAGGTTTTAAAAAAAAGAAAATCGTCCCTTCATTAGTGTCTTAACATCATTATAAAGTGATTTGGCCATTTTTTACTCAAAATTATTTTTTGTTAGCTTTGTTCAAAAAAAATTGGGTCAAAAAAGTGAATTTTGTGATTTTCTCAAAAAATATACTTTTTTGGTCAAAATTGACGCCAAATTTGGATTCTCTGATCCATTTCCTTTCCAAAAATGTATACTTTTATATACATTTGATTAATAGTTCAATAATTACAGCACTCACAAAATTCAAAAAATCAAATCAAAAACTTCCTTAAGTCCCCCCTTAATGAAACAAATAGTTGTAGCAAATTGAGTTTCAGATGGGATATCATTGGGGGTGTGTGTGTATGATACCGAATGGATGTCTGAATGTTTTAGATATTACACAGTGTACAAATACAGTATAGTGAGATGCCCTCTTTTCTTCTGAGCACGAAATATATACATAACCTCATGAATATGTAAATCAGATATGCCCCAATCAAACGTCTCTAATTCTCTAACCAGCATACGACCCTGTTTTGGCATCTGTACGCACAAGTGGTCAAATTATGTGCATTATTCAATGTCCGCCATGTGACCAAGCGCACCAATCACGTTATTACGTGTTGCTATTTCGCGTTTTAACTGTTGCTATTTCGCGTATCGTTGTTGATTCGTTGGTAAGTTCAGTCAAATATTAAGCGGACTGCCCGATTGAATCCCGGGGACAAGTGAATATAATATGATGAAAAACAAAAACCCAACAATATTATGTTTGTTATGTTTTAAAGTAAATCACGTGTTTTGCCATAAACAGATTCATTGCATTTACATTTATGAATGAGGTTAATGACTTTGATCAGTTGATTCATCAAATGTTATAAACATTACTAAAATTTAACTTACCAAAGTTAAATGTTATGAATTTCCACAGAATCTGCTAATCAGCTGACACGCAGTCATTAACCTCTAAACAATAACCCATAAAAGGGCCAAAGTCTAGCAAAAAGATAATAAGGTCGAAAGTCAGTGCGCAAATAAATATGGATGATAAATGATCACGAGAATGTCATTTTTAAAATAATGATTAATGATCATTAGAATTCCGTGTCGAAACTAGACATACAAAGTTGTCCAAAAAGGTTACACTGTTTGTTTCAGTGGCAGATTTCTTAAAAATGATTATTTTAAACTATTCTTAAACTGCAATGTCTTAGGTATTTATGGTGAAACTGGCGTAGAAATTGAAGCCTAGGCCTTTTTTACCAAAATAGTAGCGGTTTCAAACCAAAAATTGTCAAAAACTGATTTGTCCACAAGCAAGCCAATCGATTTTTGTTCTTCCTCTCCAGAGTGCACAAATAAACGTCATACACTTGTAGACCCAGATTTTATAGACGCAGGTATCTCGGAACTTGGGGGCAAATTTAAACAAACTTTGTCGATAGTCATACTCAATAGTTTTAAAATAATGTTTTAAAAACGGCATGGACATTGAACAAAAAGAAGATGAGATAGTAATCATGGTATCAGAGGATGTTTACTTTAATATATATTTATCATACGGGTAATAACATGTTTATTCCAATGGTTGAATTCCACGCAAATTAAAGGTAAATACAATTCCCACCTCACTATTTCGTAAAATAATTGTTCATCACCTGCACGATCAAATGTACAAGCTATGGTACCATTTATTGAGTGAGCTCAGTTTCGAAGAGAAATTTACGAAATAATATATCTTGCTTTTGAGCCCCGGAGAAAATATCTTGCTTTTGAGCCTAGTTCCCAGTTTCTTATTTTACTTAAGTAAGAAATATGTTTGAAATGGCTACAATGATGTTTTGAAAATAGATGATTTCTTTCTTGAAATTTGGACGCGGGTGAAAAAAGGGACGCGTGCGGGTAACGGGAAACCCGAAATCGACTTTATAATGGACAAACATATTTTTAAATGGCCACTATTTTGTATTTGGAGCTTCAATTTCAATGTCATTTTACCATATTCACAAAACTATTGCAGTTTAAGATTATGTAAATGTAATCTTATGATGGCTCTTACATTTTGAAGAAAAAAAACTGCCTCTGAAAAGAGCTCTAAAGGGAACATGAAAAAGGTGTGTTTATTCCGGGCTTTAACCCTTACTCCAAAGGCGTGTTTTTTGTTGTTGGTACGTTAACCCCTAGAGGTGATTACTCAGTCTGCACTCCTATTGTGTTTTGCCATTCTAAAACTAAGCTAATACAGTACTAGTATTGAATTGACAGAATATGTGTTCATCTTTTCCCGAACAGAGATTGAGGTGACTGACGCCATTTTGTATTTAGTTGCTGATAGTATGGGTAACAAATTGAACGATTGGCCACATTTGTTCCGAATGCTATTGATGAAGACGCAACGAGATCAACCGAAACAAGCTGAAACTGAAATATGCACTATTCGTTTCAATTACAAGGATAACATAAGAGAACAGGTATTTACGGTGTCCACAAATTATGTTCATACCCTAAACCCTAAATACAGTAGTAACGGATACGAGCCATGATTACTCTAACATGTGGCAAGAAAGACCGAGTCTCGAATAACTTTCATTTTATAATATCGGTTCTGCGTAGTTTTATCGTTTGATTCCAAACGTTGTACATGTGTTATGCTCTCTTGAATGTAATAATTACGCCATGCTCGTAGGCTACTCCACAATCCATTACTTTTCCCTACATGTAGGTCCTATTAAAATATCTCCCATCGGGTGTTTACGAAATGAAAATCACCAGACGATTCCCAGCACTACATTAAAACACGTTTGAGGGCGCTATTCACATTCACCATCCAAAACACTCCCAACAAGTTTCCACATGGATTGACTTTGAATTGCGATTAAATTCGTTAAGGTTATTCCTATGGCTAATTTTTTTATTTGATATTTTATTAGAGCTTGCTGACCTACACAAGAATCTGAAATTTGAGATTGATCGGAGGTATGGCTTTCTAGATATGACAATCTTATTGAGTACGAGACTGATACTTGTCGTTATGTAAGGGAGTGTTCATAAATACTTTGGTGGGGGGGGGGGGGGGGGGGGGGGGGGGCTGGATAATTATAGGGGTGGGGGCAAAAAGTGTTGATACTCTGCAAAGGGGGTCAATTTTTGTTGTTGAAAACCCCAATAGAGGGGGGGGGGGGGGTGTCAAACCCTGTTTTATCTGTATGCACATTATTTACGAGGATGATTTTATAGCTATAAACACTGCACAAATAGAAAGTATCCACTTTTTTCGAGGCGCCATTTGTTAAATTCTTAGGACCCTAAATAAATAAAATAAACCTTATTTGTCACAATAGCACCAATATTGATGAAGCAGTGGCCATTTGAACATCAAATATTGCATTTTCCATTGTTGCACTTAACCCTATACCCATGAAAAGAACTCTACACCAAAAAAACCCAAAAAACCCAAAGTACAGTTTTTATTATCACACATTGGTTTTGAACACGCAGGACAGTGTGACAGGTATGTATATGGGCTGCATTGATTTGATCAATTGAAGCATTCACAATTCTAATTAAATGTTACTATCGACCTGTGAGATGTTGCTACCAGTTAATCAATAATCTGTCTATTGCTACTACGGAGGCTGCGTGTAGAAGAACGAAATGCTAAAATGAAAAATGGATTTGGTTTTGGTTTTGGACACATAGCTGCGTTAATAGTCAGTCAATCTTCACGTGTAATATCTCAAATTAAAGAAATGTAATGTCCTTACAAATTTATAATTTAATATTTTTACGTAGGCGCTATATATATAAAAAATAGTTTTGGAGTTAATTAAAAGCATATTTATTGCCTGATCAGTTACTATATATTTTGATGACTGTACTTCACATGCACAACCTCTATCGTAAGGAGGAAAATAATTATATGTTACAGTATCATTTGCTTACTCGTTCGAAACTCATTTGTATCCTTTTATTAGGCGTGCCAAAGCTTGATTTCATGGCGACGAATGGTGGGAACATCGAGATCCACTGTGTCAGCCTTGTGCGAAACACTTACAGAGTTCGGCTTGAAGACGGTATCGGATATGGTACTCAACTCAACAGAGGTGATGGATAAATCAAATTTACGGGAAACAGTTGTTTAGAACTATTCATAGGTCAGAACATGAAAGTCGTAGCCTACTTCCATGGTCAGAATAAATACTTGAGAAGCAAAGCCCAAGCAAAACACTTTCTACGCGGCAGACGACAGTTCCAAAATGTCACAAAATGATTCGAAAATGTCAAAATTATTGAATTTCATCACCATATTTGGAATCAACATGAGATATGCATTGAAATAAGTACAAACATGCCTAATATTGGTTCAATATTCCTTGAGATAGGCCTTGAAAGTTGGGAAAGGTTTCGGAAAAATCTGTTTTGTATAATTATGGTATTACTAATAGCCGCGTGGAAAGTGTTGACAGGTCTAGTTCAATCAATTGCTGAAAAATATGTATAAATAACCTAAACACGACTTACTTGAACGAATACGCAAAATGGTCGAAGAAAAGCATTTCTAGTAGCGAGTCGATCATTTACTAGTAACTGATTTTATTTTTACTTCTGCTTGTACGGACGGGTAAAAGTATTTTGTGACAGATATGTTTAAGCCAGCAATTTCAATGTCGTACTTGAACTGAAATTTTTTTCGATATCATGATTCATCAGTATCAGCTATTATCATAGCCTGTGTCATTCGATGTATACATATGCCGGAAACTTTGTGTAGGGCGCCCATGATCGAACTTCTTTTCGCGATCATATGCACTGAAGGATTTTAAGCCCCGCCCAAAGTATATACAGGGTGGTCCAAAAAAAACCTATACCCAACTTTGGAGGCCATTTTCTCCTAGATGATAAAATATTTTAGTAATTTGGTTTGCATATTATTAAAGCATATATCGTTGAGCATTATTGGTGAAAATAGGGAAGATATTACATTAATATTTTTTGAGATATTGCTATTTTTAGCGAGTATGTGTAAAAATGGCTTTTCCACGGGAGCTGTCAATGCATCAACATGTTTGAATATGATATGACACAATAATGTAATGACGCGATAGTCCTTTGACAAATGTTTTTGCGAGAGCTTCAAATATTCTTGAAATATTGAAAAGAAGCTCTCGCAAAAACCTTTGTTTTTTTACGAAATATGATGCGTATAATGTGATGAACGTATGCTCATATATATTACTACGAATTTGTGTGAGAATTTGATATATGTGATTTCTTTGAAAAAATATGTTTAAACGAATTAAGAATTATATTTGATATGCCATATCAATATATGATATGAAATGCAAACATGAAATCATATGATAATGCGAAAATGTGTAAATATTAAACTTGAAAAAGGGGGCCGCATGCTGTCAGCGCGTGGGCATGCAGTCAGCGTGGGCATTCAGTCAGCGTGGGCATGTAGTCAGCGTTGGCATGCAGTCAGCGTGGGCATACAGGTCAGCATGGGCTATGCTGGTCAGCGTGGGCATGTTGGTCAGCGTGGTCATGCTAATCAGCATGGACATGCTGGTCACCAAATCAGATGAAATAAACGGCATATGAAAGATAAGCGTTTAGTCTATCAATATGTAAACAATTGTTACACCAAATTCTAAAAGTTCATGGTCAATAATTTGGGTAAACACGTGCAGGTGTTTTTTAGACACCCTATACTTTAGATAGTATGAACGAATATAAGTTACCCATGTTCTATAGTAATCTGATTAAGGCTTGGTTTTTAACAAAATGTTTCCAGAACATAGATCAGGTAGAAACGTGGGAAAATCAGATGATTTGGAAAAATAAATGTATAACTAGTGGAGGTAAAACATTAAAATATTATTTTAAGGAATGGGCAAAGAATGGTATAACGGTACGTCTCGGATTTGTATAACCAAAATAGGGAGTTTAAGTCTATGGAGGAGCTGAAATGTAAATTTAAAAGTGATGGTACTTATGTGTTGCAATACATAGCTTTAAGACAAGCAATGCCACATACGAGGAAAACATCGAACAATTCTATAAATAATATCTATGAAGTACAGTTTAATTAGTTATAATATGTATTGATATACAATGTAAACATGATGAAATTATGTGAACATGTATGATGAATGTATACATGCTCAAAAGCATATGAAAATGTTATAAATGTATTGATATGCAATGTAAACATGAACGTGTATAAACATGATGAATGTATACATGCTCAAAGTCATATGAAAATGTTATCAATGTATTAATATGCAATGTAAACATGATGAAACTATGTGCAATATGAAAATTATGTTAACATGTGTAAATATGATGTATGTATACAGTATACATGCTCAAAAGCATATGAAAAAGTTATAAATGTAGTTGATATGCAATTTAAACATGATAAAACTATGAATGTGAAAATTATGTGAACATGTAAAAATATAATTGATATATACACTGTAAATATCAACGCTATATTCCAACGCGTTGTAGTGTTAATTCACTCAAGGTTTTAATACGATGGTGTTAAAATTAGTGTATATACCGACCTTCGTAATTATTATTAACATGGTCTTCGTCAACGCCTAATGTCAATATAGCGTGAATGTGTTAAAATTTTAGAAAGAAGTCGCAAGGTTTGCAAATGTTAACGCTAGTATTAACACGGCGTTAATAAAAACTAGTAATTCGTTAACTTTTAACACGCAAAAGCGTTAATAAACCCTTGAAATGTGATACGGGAAACCCGATGTGTTGTTACGTCAAAAATCATCCACGCCATAATTATTGTTGCGTACTTCGTAAGACGATTCTGGTGATGAAAATAAAGCTGATTTTGAGTGATTTCGGAATCAAGACTTTGGCAGTGGTTTGGACCGGGGGTTTAAAACCAGAAATTGTTGTTGACCGCGATGACACCGCTTCAGAATTGCCGATATAGTGACACGGTTAGCCATGGAATAATCGACAATGCGTGGTGTATTTTACTATACCGTTTGCCACACACTGTAGGTTGTCCCCTTGCTAAACCGTACAAAAAACAAAAACACGGCGGATTTTACTATCTACTAGTCGTCACTGTAGGCTATCACGGAATCATGGAATGCAAGGTTACTTTGTTTTTGGTCTGTTTTCTTAATTTTTGTGTAAGATCGGTTGATAAATTTAAATAGGCTTACAAAAATTAATAGCCTATAAGCTTACACACATGTCTTATTATTTTTTAACACTTCAACGTGTTAAAAAAAATTGTTGTGTAACTGGATTCCTGTAGTTAAATAAAGTGTTGTCTATCAAATTATAGCGTCTACATGTCTTTTTTTTTAACACTTCAACGTGTTAATTCAGTGTTATCCAAACACGTTAAAAATGATGTTGACAAATTAACACCACAACGTGTTAAAAACTATATTTATTAACACCACAACATGTTAATTAAGTGTTATCCATACACGTTAAAAATAGCGTTGACAAATTAACACCACAACGTGTTAAATCTAGAATTATTAACACTTCAACATGTTAATTAAGTGTTATCCAAACACGTTAAAAATTTAGCGTTTAGATATTAACACCACTTTTTACAGTGTAGTAATAAACAATAAAATATAACAAAATATAATCTTTGCAATAGCCGAATTAGACTTCTGCGAAAAAAAGATAATAATTAGGAAAAGCCTCCGCCAACAATACAATATTTTGCAAAACCGATAATTTTAGCAGCGCTGCATTCGGCACGGCTTCGGCTGCTCGAGGAGAGACTTTTTGTTGGAGAAGAAATTAGTTATAAGTAATCATCACCCATTGCACGGGTACTGTTCTATACTGCCATCCAAATTAGGTTTGGTTTAATATTGATTCACGCAGACAGTAAGGAGGGAAGCCTGGAGTACGAAGACATGGAAGAAGGTACGGGTACGTACGTTTAGTATTTATTTATTTATTTTAAGTCCTGGGAACTGAGAAGAACTTGGCATCCGCTCCGTTAACATTTGAAAATGTCCCGGCAATATCCCCAACGGTAGCCTCGGTCGGTACGAGAATCAACGAAGTACGAGGCATCAACTTAATTTACAATATCATTTTGATTATTGATATTAAAGTTAAACCTTTACAGCCGGCCCCGAAGCGGCCCATGAAATCCCAGTTGGAAAATCTGGCAGCACGTGTCGCCCACAGATGGTAGAAACACAACTGTGTGTCGCCTCAGTCTGTCCATGGTCTATATCTATCTCACTCCCGGGGGGGGGGGGGGGGGGGGGGGGTTCTCACATTGATATGGTATACGTATAAATATGTGCCTACCTTTTGGAGTGCCTTTTCGCAAAAATTGGTATAGCGATGGGGTGGTTTTCACGGGGGTTTTCATCACAGACCAAAGCGCCCAATTGGCAAAATTGGGTGTATTTTGAGGCATTTTTGAAAAAAGCGCCCAATTTGTGCACAATTGGGTGCTTTTCTTACAAAATTGGTATATTGATGGGTGGGAAATTAGCCAAAAAATAGGTATAGGGAAAGTCACATTTCCGAAGTCCGTAGGCACATCCACGTACGATTTTGGCAAAAGTAACCCCACCTTGGCAAGTTCGGTCTTTATCCCGCTAAATTTCGCCCACTTCCACACCGTACATTTTTTTCTCAACATCTCCCCGGGAACATTTCACTAGTGCTAAACGGCGTTTGAAACGGTGGAAAAACAACTCGTCGGGAAATATAGTCGGAAGTATAGGAAACCTATTGTTTTGTAATTAGGCCACATAAAAAAAATTATTCGATTCCCGTCGCCCGCCCGCATCACTTTTGGCCACCGCATTTTTATTTTTTAATTATTTTTTCCCCCTAAAAATAGCATAAAACAGTCAAATGCATTCCAGTACCGTCTGAAAATCTAGTCTAGCTTGTAGCGCCCTCATTTCTAGAGCCGTCTCTTCGAAGTATTTAACACGGCAGCGTAAAATTAATGCGTACTTCTCGGAAGACTGTACACTTATGCTGTTTACATCGTGACAGACGAGTGGTTTCGCGAAATTATGAAAGTACAAGTTTAATTTAATATTTCTTTCTTGTTTTATCATTTTTTAATTCATTTAAAATATGAATGCGTTTGTGAACATATTAGATTTCATTTCGTGGCGGGAAAAGTTGGCAAAAGAAGTATTTTATATTACGCACGTGAAATGGATGCAGAATTCCACATGCATGACATTGACAACACACGTACACTGTCGTCATGTCAGCTGAAAATGTATTGTAAAAACCGGATTGGTTGATCGATTTTCATGTGTTTTCATTGCATACATGTATATGAGGGGTACATCTAAAGGCAATATTAATCCCGGGGTGGTAGGGTCGGGCTAGGGGGGAAGCAGCAGGCCGTAGGTGGTCCCGACTTTGTTGCATTTCGAACAGGAAAAAAAAAAAAAAAAAAAAAAGCCTCCCGCCCTCCTCACTTTTTGAAAACCTGTGGGACGGGAATCGAATAATTTTTTTTATGTGGCCTTAACAAGATATTTCTGGTTACATGATTGTAAATGTAATTTGATAAAAAATGTATTTCTAGGAAAAGATCACATGCCGGCCTTTAATAGAGTATTTATCCTACTGCCCCCATAGTGAATAAAACATCCGCCCGAATTTCAAAGAGTCTTGACATGAGTGTGCATCAAACCATAAAATTGTAGTTCTTAATCTTAGGATTCAAATTTGTGAAATTATTGTTTAAATCACTTGTACAGTGAACAGTACCGTTTATTATGATTCATTTTGATTCATTTTCAGGAAACATGATAGGCTCGTCAGCAGGAATGCACACTTATATACAACCTCTAAGGTGCAAGTATTGTCGACGATTCTACGAAGATGTAACTCAATATCGATGGCATATCAAACGCCATCAGATGAGAATACTTCCATACTGGTACTACGCAAAGTGTATTAATTACAAACAACAAACAGATGATAAAAGGATGCACATAGGACACACACACAGAAATAAACCCCAACTTTTGACGACTAAGGGAGGCTTTTGCAGCAAGGGTTTTTCACAAGCAGGTAACAAGATTGAACATGAAAGGATTCATACCAAAGAGAAACCATACCAATGTCAATATTGCAACAAGAGTTTTTCTCAAGCAGGTAACAAGGCTGTACATGAAAGGATTCATACCAAGGAGAAACAAAACCAATGTCAATATTGCAACAGGAGTTTCGCTCGGGCAAATGACAAGACTGTACATGAAAGGATTCATACCAAAGAGAAACCATACCAATGTAGATATTGCAACAAGAGTTTTTCACAAGCAGGTCTTAAGGCTGTACATGTACATGAAAGGATCCATACCAAAGATGAACGATACCAATGTCAATATTGCAACAAGAGTTTTTCTACTGCTCAGAGTAAGACTGTTCATGAAAGGATTCATACCAAAGGGAAACCATACCAATGTCAATATTGCAACAAGAGATTTTTACAATCAGGTTCCAAGACTGTTCATGAAAGGGTTCATACCAAAGAGAAACCATACCAATGTCAATATTGCAACAAGAGTTTTTCTACTGCTCAGAATAAGACTGTTCATGAAAGGGTTCATACCAAAGAGAAACCATACCAATGTCAATATTGCAACAAGAGTTTCTGTCGCTCAAGTAACATGATAGTACATGAATTAAGGACTCATACCAAGAGAAGCCATATCAATGTCAATATTGCAACAAGTATTTCACTACTTCAAGTGCCAGGGTAGTACATGAAAGGTTTCATACAAAAGAAAAGCCATACCAATGTAAATATTGTCACAAAAGTTTCTCACAATCAAGTACCAAGACTAATCATGAAAGGATTCATACCAAAGAGAAACCATACCGACGAAAAAACATACCACTGTCAACAATGCAACAAAGGGTTTTCACTCGCAGGTCAATTTAACAAGGCTGCACATGAAAGGATTCATACCAAAGAGAAAACCTACCAATGTTAATAATGTGACAAAGGTTAATTTTTAACGAAGATGTATCAAGGCTTTTGGCATTTTATCTGTGCTGGTCTTTCCCATTGGTCTCGTCGTTGATCTTGTGATTTGGATTACATGTATCTGTTTTGAGGCTATCAGAATTGAAGAAAACTCTATGACTCAACTTGTATATTAACTTGGTAATGTTGTATTACATACAAAATACACATTGATAATTAGATATTTATGCCGATAGTGAAGACAGCTCGGCGATCAATTCAGTTGTAAGGCAGCATCCAACTGACAATGACCGCGACCATTACGAGAAAAACCGTGAGACTCGAAACATTGACACAATTAGAGACACTACAATCTAAATATACTTTGTGTTTACCTGATATTTATTTTTCCATATGGGCTTATTATATTTGGCGGAACGAAACGAAACAAAACGAAACCGATTCTAAAAGTGGTTGTATATTGTAAGATTAAAAGAAAATAATTTAGAAAAATAACAATTTGTAAATGTAAACATGCCGAAAATGTGTTATACATGTAACGATAATGCAATGAAAACATGATGAAACTATGTGAAATGTGAAAAATATGTAGTAATAAACAATAACAGATTTTAAAAAAATAGCCGCCATGTTGGATTCAAAAATTTATTTTTGATAACCAACAAAGCATATCCATATAAGATAATTCCACTGATATAATACATCCTTCCAGTATTTAGACTGATTAACAACATTTTATTATTTTTTGCAACATTGGGAGTAGCCATCTTGGATTATGATGATTTCTGACATGAGCACCCCTTCTAGAATCACGTGTGATAACCTAAAGAAGAATATATCATCATGGTTTGCTTGTATCCGACAAGTTAACGTAATGGCCAAAATTGCCCTTAAGCGATTCCACTAAACTAAGTAACCACGGTAACAACCACTGAGAAATCCCATATTTTCTAAAATATGTACTCATCAACCTAATACTAAAGTAACCTATAAGCTGTATTACGGAATGAACTGATTAAATAAATTAATGAGGTTGTACAGCTGCTCCCTCGTTTAAAGGGACAAGAAGTAGTGTTGAAGATTTTTAAAAAAAACACTTCAGAATTAAAGATGAACATTACAGATTACCATTTGTATTTGTTTCAACTCACAAAAACCCCATCAAAACTTGATTAAAACAATACCATTGCTATTT
>CM069446.1:63904137-63939731 GCA_035610835.1 Ophiura sarsii | reverse complement strand
CCAATGCGGCTTATATTTCGGAGTTACAACATGCATGATTGGTATAGCTAACACATATGCATATCTTGATAACTCAAAGGCAGTATGAAAAAAACGTTTAATTGCCTATTTTAAGCAAAATGTCCCAATGGTAAACTGATGGTAAACTGTTGTAAAGTGTGTGACACTTTGCAATAATGCATTACTATAACATGTATAATAAAACAAATCCACGCTTGTGTAAGCACTGACCGCTTGGCCGAGTGGATAGGAGCGCTCGTTGGCACCCTTTATCTGTTCATAGCCTGCTTGGCGTTGGTTCGAGTCGCTTTCATGGCGTGGCTTTTTTCCTTTTTTCTGTTATGAGCTATCTTCAATAGATAGGAATAGTATTGCAAATAAACGTTTACTGCTCGGCAAATATTAACACTTTCAACGCGGCTATTGGTTTAACCACGGTACAAAACAGATTTGTCTAACTTTTATGTCTATCTCAAGGATAACTGAACTAATAATAGGCACGTTTGTACTTATTTGAATGCATTTCATAAGGTGATTCCAAATATTGGTAAAATGACATTCAATAATTTTGACGTTTTTGAAACATTTTGTGCAATTTTGGATTGTCGTCTGCAGACACCTGTCGCGTGGAAAGTGTAAATGTATAGTTTCATATTTCAAATAACAAACAAATAGGCAATGTGATAACATTATTAAAAGTATAAACATGTTAATTTCTCAGCAAGAACTTTATACTTTTGATTTATTGATTTATAAACATCAGATTATTACGCGCGGGATCAAGAAACGGGTCAAATTGTAGTTAAATATGACATACATAATTGTTTTCAGTGACCACTCCCTAAATAAAATTAATTCCCTGTCATCATTTTTATTATATTTGTGATGCCCCTATTGTTTACTCAAATCGTGTGTAATATGAGATTCATACGACATTCGGTTTTTGATTTATGACAGAAAAACCAAATTTAGATCAAATATTTTGCATTCCTCTTATACAATCCTGGAAAAAAGTCTTGGAACACTTGCGTGTGATTAACGGACAAGTGTCACCCCCACTCCCCCGTACAATGTTGACCAAGGCCAGTGGCTCCTGCAGCTTGCCAGAGTGTCCCAACATTGATCGATGGGGGGTGGGGAAGTAAAAATCTCATTTGAACAATTTCCGTTTATAACAGAAGACACTAAGTATCAATACATGCACACAATACCCAGCACGTGTGCTCAGCTCAGCGTTCGCGTTCCAAGGACTTTTTTCCAAGATTGTATACCCAGATTGCAAAAAAAATCATCTAAATTTGGTTTTTCTATCACATCTCAAAAACTAAATGTCACATGTATCTCAAATTGCACAGTATTTGGCAGGGGACCATAGGCTTGGCATCCCCAGTATTTTTTTTAATAAAGACATTCATTTAATACGGGAACGTTCAGTGAAACCAATTCCCTATACTAACTAATGCATTTCGAAGATGTATAATAATTGGCCATTATTGCAATGCATAATGTGGCGTTTTCAGATACTCCTACGAGAGTTATTCATGTATTGTTAGATATGCAAAAGAGTATCTAAAAGTAACGGAATCTATATATAGGGTTGAAAGTAACACAAATAATTGTAAAACAACTTAGGCCTACTTGTAAATAACTATCTTCAGTAGATAGCAGTAACTTCTGTTTGACAGATTCGACAGCTATCTTTCGTATTGCATTAACGGGTTGTAATATAATAATAGATGTTCATAATTCATATGCCCATCTGTTATTATGTATTTTTTTATTTGCGGTCGTTGTTTTGCATCACTTGTGTTGCAAAGGGACGATGAATCCCCCGGCCCAATAATCACCAAGAAAAAATGCAAGAAAAAAACCTTTTTTCAAAACACTTTTTTTTCTGCTCGAATGTTCATAGGCCTATACGTACACTTTTTGGGCTGTTTTTATTCAAAAGAATTTTTGAAAAACTACATTTGGATTTAGTTCTACATTTCCACATATTAATATTAACCAACATTTTTTGGCTCAAATTGTCAAAGGGTGTTTTTGCCTACAGTTTTTGGAATTTATTTTGAACATTTTGAAATTGCTGGTATTTTTTCCCGACACGTTATTCACAAACCCTTATTTTATGGATTTTTCAAATATTACTCTTTTTTCTTACACATTTTTTTTTCAAAACTGTCGGCATTTATTTTTTGGAAATATTTGAAAATAATTGGAAAAACAATAGTTGGACATGGTTGGATGATGAGTAAATGTTTCTTCTTACTCCACAAATTATAAATGATAGTGAGTAAAAGAAATTGCACATCCAGGATTTGAACCTGGGACCTCTGGATGGTTATAGACCAGCGCTCTAGTCAACTGAGCTAATGAGTCAGATGAGTAAGCACGACGATAATATTATCTATAGGCCTTCAGTTCAATCTCATCCTCAAAAACAACCCAAACAACTAAATAAGTGAATACATAAACCATTTAAGTAATATATAATATACGTGAATACATAAATAAACCATTTAAGTAGTATATTTTATTGTATTTATTGATTAAAATAGCGCTGCGATAAATGAATTTAGCTTTATTCACAAAGAAATCATCAGACGAGTTGGGACCGTAATGGTAAAGTGTATGGTAAAGTGAATGGTAAAGTGTTGCCTTGAAACGCGTGTTCATTGAACACTTTACCGTCGTTTCTATAGTATAATATTATTATACATATTTTGTTTTCATTTTAAATGGTAAACTGTTATCAAAATGCGTAGATGTGACCAATGCGGCTTATATTTCGGAGTTACAACATGCATGATTGGTATAGCTAACACATATGCATATCTTGATAACTCAAAGGCAGTATGAAAAAAACGTTTAATTGCCTATTTTAAGCAAAATGTCCCAATGGTAAACTGATGGTAAACTGTTGTAAAGTGTGTGACACTTTGCAATAATGCATTACTATAACATGTATAATAAAACAAATCCACGCTTGTGTAAGCACTGACCGCTTGGCCGAGTGGATAGGAGCGCTCGTTGGCACCCTTTATCTGTTCATAGCCTGCTTGGCGTTGGTTCGAGTCGCTTTCATGGCGTGGCTTTTTTCCTTTTTTCTGTTATGAGCTATCTTCAATAGATAGGAATAGTATTGCAAATAAACGTTTACTGCTCGGCAAATATTAACACTTTCAACGCGGCTATTGGTTTAACCACGGTACAAAACAGATTTGTCTAACTTTTATGTCTATCTCAAGGATAACTGAACTAATAATAGGCACGTTTGTACTTATTTGAATGCATTTCATAAGGTGATTCCAAATATTGGTAAAATGACATTCAATAATTTTGACGTTTTTGAAACATTTTGTGCAATTTTGGATTGTCGTCTGCAGACACCTGTCGCGTGGAAAGTGTAAATGTATAGTTTCATATTTCAAATAACAAACAAATAGGCAATGTGATAACATTATTAAAAGTATAAACATGTTAATTTCTCAGCAAGAACTTTATACTTTTGATTTATTGATTTATAAACATCAGATTATTACGCGCGGGATCAAGAAACGGGTCAAATTGTAGTTAAATATGACATACATAATTGTTTTCAGTGACCACTCCCTAAATAAAATTAATTCCCTGTCATCATTTTTATTATATTTGTGATGCCCCTATTGTTTACTCAAATCGTGTGTAATATGAGATTCATACGACATTCGGTTTTTGATTTATGACAGAAAAACCAAATTTAGATCAAATATTTTGCATTCCTCTTATACAATCCTGGAAAAAAGTCTTGGAACACTTGCGTGTGATTAACGGACAAGTGTCACCCCCACTCCCCCGTACAATGTTGACCAAGGCCAGTGGCTCCTGCAGCTTGCCAGAGTGTCCCAACATTGATCGATGGGGGGTGGGGAAGTAAAAATCTCATTTGAACAATTTCCGTTTATAACAGAAGACACTAAGTATCAATACATGCACACAATACCCAGCACGTGTGCTCAGCTCAGCGTTCGCGTTCCAAGGACTTTTTTCCAAGATTGTATACCCAGATTGCAAAAAAAATCATCTAAATTTGGTTTTTCTATCACATCTCAAAAACTAAATGTCACATGTATCTCAAATTGCACAGTATTTGGCAGGGGACCATAGGCTTGGCATCCCCAGTATTTTTTTTAATAAAGACATTCATTTAATACGGGAACGTTCAGTGAAACCAATTCCCTATACTAACTAATGCATTTCGAAGATGTATAATAATTGGCCATTATTGCAATGCATAATGTGGCGTTTTCAGATACTCCTACGAGAGTTATTCATGTATTGTTAGATATGCAAAAGAGTATCTAAAAGTAACGGAATCTATATATAGGGTTGAAAGTAACACAAATAATTGTAAAACAACTTAGGCCTACTTGTAAATAACTATCTTCAGTAGATAGCAGTAACTTCTGTTTGACAGATTCGACAGCTATCTTTCGTATTGCATTAACGGGTTGTAATATAATAATAGATGTTCATAATTCATATGCCCATCTGTTATTATGTATTTTTTTATTTGCGGTCGTTGTTTTGCATCACTTGTGTTGCAAAGGGACGATGAATCCCCCGGCCCAATAATCACCAAGAAAAAATGCAAGAAAAAAACCTTTTTTCAAAACACTTTTTTTTCTGCTCGAATGTTCATAGGCCTATACGTACACTTTTTGGGCTGTTTTTATTCAAAAGAATTTTTGAAAAACTACATTTGGATTTAGTTCTACATTTCCACATATTAATATTAACCAACATTTTTTGGCTCAAATTGTCAAAGGGTGTTTTTGCCTACAGTTTTTGGAATTTATTTTGAACATTTTGAAATTGCTGGTATTTTTTCCCGACACGTTATTCACAAACCCTTATTTTATGGATTTTTCAAATATTACTCTTTTTTCTTACACATTTTTTTTTCAAAACTGTCGGCATTTATTTTTTGGAAATATTTGAAAATAATTGGAAAAACAATAGTTGGACATGGTTGGATGATGAGTAAATGTTTCTTCTTACTCCACAAATTATAAATGATAGTGAGTAAAAGAAATTGCACATCCAGGATTTGAACCTGGGACCTCTGGATGGTTATAGACCAGCGCTCTAGTCAACTGAGCTAATGAGTCAGATGAGTAAGCACGACGATAATATTATCTATAGGCCTTCAGTTCAATCTCATCCTCAAAAACAACCCAAACAACTAAATAAGTGAATACATAAACCATTTAAGTAATATATAATATACGTGAATACATAAATAAACCATTTAAGTAGTATATTTTATTGTATTTATTGATTAAAATAGCGCTGCGATAAATGAATTTAGCTTTATTCACAAAGAAATCATCAGACGAGTTGGGACCGTAATGGTAAAGTGTATGGTAAAGTGAATGGTAAAGTGTTGCCTTGAAACGCGTGTTCATTGAACACTTTACCGTCGTTTCTATAGTATAATATTATTATACATATTTTGTTTTCATTTTAAATGGTAAACTGTTATCAAAATGCGTAGATGTGACCAATGCGGCTTATATTTCGGAGTTACAACATGCATGATTGGTATAGCTAACACATATGCATATCTTGATAACTCAAAGGCAGTATGAAAAAAACGTTTAATTGCCTATTTTAAGCAAAATGTCCCAATGGTAAACTGATGGTAAACTGTTGTAAAGTGTGTGACACTTTGCAATAATGCATTACTATAACATGTATAATAAAACAAATCCACGCTTGTGTAAGCACTGACCGCTTGGCCGAGTGGATAGGAGCGCTCGTTGGCACCCTTTATCTGTTCATAGCCTGCTTGGCGTTGGTTCGAGTCGCTTTCATGGCGTGGCTTTTTTCCTTTTTTCTGTTATGAGCTATCTTCAATAGATAGGAATAGTATTGCAAATAAACGTTTACTGCTCGGCAAATATTAACACTTTCAACGCGGCTATTGGTTTAACCACGGTACAAAACAGATTTGTCTAACTTTTATGTCTATCTCAAGGATAACTGAACTAATAATAGGCACGTTTGTACTTATTTGAATGCATTTCATAAGGTGATTCCAAATATTGGTAAAATGACATTCAATAATTTTGACGTTTTTGAAACATTTTGTGCAATTTTGGATTGTCGTCTGCAGACACCTGTCGCGTGGAAAGTGTAAATGTATAGTTTCATATTTCAAATAACAAACAAATAGGCAATGTGATAACATTATTAAAAGTATAAACATGTTAATTTCTCAGCAAGAACTTTATACTTTTGATTTATTGATTTATAAACATCAGATTATTACGCGCGGGATCAAGAAACGGGTCAAATTGTAGTTAAATATGACATACATAATTGTTTTCAGTGACCACTCCCTAAATAAAATTAATTCCCTGTCATCATTTTTATTATATTTGTGATGCCCCTATTGTTTACTCAAATCGTGTGTAATATGAGATTCATACGACATTCGGTTTTTGATTTATGACAGAAAAACCAAATTTAGATCAAATATTTTGCATTCCTCTTATACAATCCTGGAAAAAAGTCTTGGAACACTTGCGTGTGATTAACGGACAAGTGTCACCCCCACTCCCCCGTACAATGTTGACCAAGGCCAGTGGCTCCTGCAGCTTGCCAGAGTGTCCCAACATTGATCGATGGGGGGTGGGGAAGTAAAAATCTCATTTGAACAATTTCCGTTTATAACAGAAGACACTAAGTATCAATACATGCACACAATACCCAGCACGTGTGCTCAGCTCAGCGTTCGCGTTCCAAGGACTTTTTTCCAAGATTGTATACCCAGATTGCAAAAAAAATCATCTAAATTTGGTTTTTCTATCACATCTCAAAAACTAAATGTCACATGTATCTCAAATTGCACAGTATTTGGCAGGGGACCATAGGCTTGGCATCCCCAGTATTTTTTTTAATAAAGACATTCATTTAATACGGGAACGTTCAGTGAAACCAATTCCCTATACTAACTAATGCATTTCGAAGATGTATAATAATTGGCCATTATTGCAATGCATAATGTGGCGTTTTCAGATACTCCTACGAGAGTTATTCATGTATTGTTAGATATGCAAAAGAGTATCTAAAAGTAACGGAATCTATATATAGGGTTGAAAGTAACACAAATAATTGTAAAACAACTTAGGCCTACTTGTAAATAACTATCTTCAGTAGATAGCAGTAACTTCTGTTTGACAGATTCGACAGCTATCTTTCGTATTGCATTAACGGGTTGTAATATAATAATAGATGTTCATAATTCATATGCCCATCTGTTATTATGTATTTTTTTTATTTGCGGTCGTTGTTTTGCATCACTTGTGTTGCAAAGGGACGATGAATCCCCCGGCCCAATAATCACCAAGAAAAAATGCAAGAAAAAAACCTTTTTTCAAAACACTTTTTTTTCTGCTCGAATGTTCATAGGCCTATACGTACACTTTTTGGGCTGTTTTTATTCAAAAGAATTTTTGAAAAACTACATTTGGATTTAGTTCTACATTTCCACATATTAATATTAACCAACATTTTTTGGCTCAAATTGTCAAAGGGTGTTTTTGCCTACAGTTTTTGGAATTTATTTTGAACATTTTGAAATTGCTGGTATTTTTTCCCGACACGTTATTCACAAACCCTTATTTTATGGATTTTTCAAATATTACTCTTTTTTCTTACACATTTTTTTTTCAAAACTGTCGGCATTTATTTTTTGGAAATATTTGAAAATAATTGGAAAAACAATAGTTGGACATGGTTGGATGATGAGTAAATGTTTCTTCTTACTCCACAAATTATAAATGATAGTGAGTAAAAGAAATTGCACATCCAGGATTTGAACCTGGGACCTCTGGATGGTTATAGACCAGCGCTCTAGTCAACTGAGCTAATGAGTCAGATGAGTAAGCACGACGATAATATTATCTATAGGCCTTCAGTTCAATCTCATCCTCAAAAACAACCCAAACAACTAAATAAGTGAATACATAAACCATTTAAGTAATATATAATATACGTGAATACATAAATAAACCATTTAAGTAGTATATTTTATTGTATTTATTGATTAAAATAGCGCTGCGATAAATGAATTTAGCTTTATTCACAAAGAAATCATCAGACGAGTTGGGACCGTAATGGTAAAGTGTATGGTAAAGTGAATGGTAAAGTGTTGCCTTGAAACGCGTGTTCATTGAACACTTTACCGTCGTTTCTATAGTATAATATTATTATACATATTTTGTTTTCATTTTAAATGGTAAACTGTTATCAAAATGCGTAGATGTGACCAATGCGGCTTATATTTCGGAGTTACAACATGCATGATTGGTATAGCTAACACATATGCATATCTTGATAACTCAAAGGCAGTATGAAAAAAACGTTTAATTGCCTATTTTAAGCAAAATGTCCCAATGGTAAACTGATGGTAAACTGTTGTAAAGTGTGTGACACTTTGCAATAATGCATTACTATAACATGTATAATAAAACAAATCCACGCTTGTGTAAGCACTGACCGCTTGGCCGAGTGGATAGGAGCGCTCGTTGGCACCCTTTATCTGTTCATAGCCTGCTTGGCGTTGGTTCGAGTCGCTTTCATGGCGTGGCTTTTTTCCTTTTTTCTGTTATGAGCTATCTTCAATAGATAGGAATAGTATTGCAAATAAACGTTTACTGCTCGGCAAATATTAACACTTTCAACGCGGCTATTGGTTTAACCACGGTACAAAACAGATTTGTCTAACTTTTATGTCTATCTCAAGGATAACTGAACTAATAATAGGCACGTTTGTACTTATTTGAATGCATTTCATAAGGTGATTCCAAATATTGGTAAAATGACATTCAATAATTTTGACGTTTTTGAAACATTTTGTGCAATTTTGGATTGTCGTCTGCAGACACCTGTCGCGTGGAAAGTGTAAATGTATAGTTTCATATTTCAAATAACAAACAAATAGGCAATGTGATAACATTATTAAAAGTATAAACATGTTAATTTCTCAGCAAGAACTTTATACTTTTGATTTATTGATTTATAAACATCAGATTATTACGCGCGGGATCAAGAAACGGGTCAAATTGTAGTTAAATATGACATACATAATTGTTTTCAGTGACCACTCCCTAAATAAAATTAATTCCCTGTCATCATTTTTATTATATTTGTGATGCCCCTATTGTTTACTCAAATCGTGTGTAATATGAGATTCATACGACATTCGGTTTTTGATTTATGACAGAAAAACCAAATTTAGATCAAATATTTTGCATTCCTCTTATACAATCCTGGAAAAAAGTCTTGGAACACTTGCGTGTGATTAACGGACAAGTGTCACCCCCACTCCCCCGTACAATGTTGACCAAGGCCAGTGGCTCCTGCAGCTTGCCAGAGTGTCCCAACATTGATCGATGGGGGGTGGGGAAGTAAAAATCTCATTTGAACAATTTCCGTTTATAACAGAAGACACTAAGTATCAATACATGCACACAATACCCAGCACGTGTGCTCAGCTCAGCGTTCGCGTTCCAAGGACTTTTTTCCAAGATTGTATACCCAGATTGCAAAAAAAATCATCTAAATTTGGTTTTTCTATCACATCTCAAAAACTAAATGTCACATGTATCTCAAATTGCACAGTATTTGGCAGGGGACCATAGGCTTGGCATCCCCAGTATTTTTTTAAATAAAGACATTCATTTAATACGGGAACGTTCAGTGAAACCAATTCCCTATACTAACTAATGCATTTCGAAGATGTATAATAATTGGCCATTATTGCAATGCATAATGTGGCGTTTTCAGATACTCCTACGAGAGTTATTCATGTATTGTTAGATATGCAAAAGAGTATCTAAAAGTAACGGAATCTATATATAGGGTTGAAAGTAACACAAATAATTGTAAAACAACTTAGGCCTACTTGTAAATAACTATCTTCAGTAGATAGCAGTAACTTCTGTTTGACAGATTCGACAGCTATCTTTCGTATTGCATTAACGGGTTGTAATATAATAATAGATGTTCATAATTCATATGCCCATCTGTTATTATGTATTTTTTTATTTGCGGTCGTTGTTTTGCATCACTTGTGTTGCAAAGGGACGATGAATCCCCCGGCCCAATAATCACCAAGAAAAAATGCAAGAAAAAAACCTTTTTTCAAAACACTTTTTTTTCTGCTCGAATGTTCATAGGCCTATACGTACACTTTTTGGGCTGTTTTTATTCAAAAGAATTTTTGAAAAACTACATTTGGATTTAGTTCTACATTTCCACATATTAATATTAACCAACATTTTTTGGCTCAAATTGTCAAAGGGTGTTTTTGCCTACAGTTTTTGGAATTTATTTTGAACATTTTGAAATTGCTGGTATTTTTTCCCGACACGTTATTCACAAACCCTTATTTTATGGATTTTTCAAATATTACTCTTTTTTCTTACACATTTTTTTTTCAAAACTGTCGGCATTTATTTTTTGGAAATATTTGAAAATAATTGGAAAAACAATAGTTGGACATGGTTGGATGATGAGTAAATGTTTCTTCTTACTCCACAAATTATAAATGATAGTGAGTAAAAGAAATTGCACATCCAGGATTTGAACCTGGGACCTCTGGATGGTTATAGACCAGCGCTCTAGTCAACTGAGCTAATGAGTCAGATGAGTAAGCACGACGATAATATTATCTATAGGCCTTCAGTTCAATCTCATCCTCAAAAACAACCCAAACAACTAAATAAGTGAATACATAAACCATTTAAGTAATATATAATATACGTGAATACATAAATAAACCATTTAAGTAGTATATTTTATTGTATTTATTGATTAAAATAGCGCTGCGATAAATGAATTTAGCTTTATTCACAAAGAAATCATCAGACGAGTTGGGACCGTAATGGTAAAGTGTATGGTAAAGTGAATGGTAAAGTGTTGCCTTGAAACGCGTGTTCATTGAACACTTTACCGTCGTTTCTATAGTATAATATTATTATACATATTTTGTTTTCATTTTAAATGGTAAACTGTTATCAAAATGCGTAGATGTGACCAATGCGGCTTATATTTCGGAGTTACAACATGCATGATTGGTATAGCTAACACATATGCATATCTTGATAACTCAAAGGCAGTATGAAAAAAACGTTTAATTGCCTATTTTAAGCAAAATGTCCCAATGGTAAACTGATGGTAAACTGTTGTAAAGTGTGTGACACTTTGCAATAATGCATTACTATAACATGTATAATAAAACAAATCCACGCTTGTGTAAGCACTGACCGCTTGGCCGAGTGGATAGGAGCGCTCGTTGGCACCCTTTATCTGTTCATAGCCTGCTTGGCGTTGGTTCGAGTCGCTTTCATGGCGTGGCTTTTTTCCTTTTTTCTGTTATGAGCTATCTTCAATAGATAGGAATAGTATTGCAAATAAACGTTTACTGCTCGGCAAATATTAACACTTTCAACGCGGCTATTGGTTTAACCACGGTACAAAACAGATTTGTCTAACTTTTATGTCTATCTCAAGGATAACTGAACTAATAATAGGCACGTTTGTACTTATTTGAATGCATTTCATAAGGTGATTCCAAATATTGGTAAAATGACATTCAATAATTTTGACGTTTTTGAAACATTTTGTGCAATTTTGGATTGTCGTCTGCAGACACCTGTCGCGTGGAAAGTGTAAATGTATAGTTTCATATTTCAAATAACAAACAAATAGGCAATGTGATAACATTATTAAAAGTATAAACATGTTAATTTCTCAGCAAGAACTTTATACTTTTGATTTATTGATTTATAAACATCAGATTATTACGCGCGGGATCAAGAAACGGGTCAAATTGTAGTTAAATATGACATACATAATTGTTTTCAGTGACCACTCCCTAAATAAAATTAATTCCCTGTCATCATTTTTATTATATTTGTGATGCCCCTATTGTTTACTCAAATCGTGTGTAATATGAGATTCATACGACATTCGGTTTTTGATTTATGACAGAAAAACCAAATTTAGATCAAATATTTTGCATTCCTCTTATACAATCCTGGAAAAAAGTCTTGGAACACTTGCGTGTGATTAACGGACAAGTGTCACCCCCACTCCCCCGTACAATGTTGACCAAGGCCAGTGGCTCCTGCAGCTTGCCAGAGTGTCCCAACATTGATCGATGGGGGGTGGGGAAGTAAAAATCTCATTTGAACAATTTCCGTTTATAACAGAAGACACTAAGTATCAATACATGCACACAATACCCAGCACGTGTGCTCAGCTCAGCGTTCGCGTTCCAAGGACTTTTTTCCAAGATTGTATACCCAGATTGCAAAAAAAATCATCTAAATTTGGTTTTTCTATCACATCTCAAAAACTAAATGTCACATGTATCTCAAATTGCACAGTATTTGGCAGGGGACCATAGGCTTGGCATCCCCAGTATTTTTTTAAATAAAGACATTCATTTAATACGGGAACGTTCAGTGAAACCAATTCCCTATACTAACTAATGCATTTCGAAGATGTATAATAATTGGCCATTATTGCAATGCATAATGTGGCGTTTTCAGATACTCCTACGAGAGTTATTCATGTATTGTTAGATATGCAAAAGAGTATCTAAAAGTAACGGAATCTATATATAGGGTTGAAAGTAACACAAATAATTGTAAAACAACTTAGGCCTACTTGTAAATAACTATCTTCAGTAGATAGCAGTAACTTCTGTTTGACAGATTCGACAGCTATCTTTCGTATTGCATTAACGGGTTGTAATATAATAATAGATGTTCATAATTCATATGCCCATCTGTTATTATGTATTTTTTTATTTGCGGTCGTTGTTTTGCATCACTTGTGTTGCAAAGGGACGATGAATCCCCCGGCCCAATAATCACCAAGAAAAAATGCAAGAAAAAAACCTTTTTTCAAAACACTTTTTTTTCTGCTCGAATGTTCATAGGCCTATACGTACACTTTTTGGGCTGTTTTTATTCAAAAGAATTTTTGAAAAACTACATTTGGATTTAGTTCTACATTTCCACATATTAATATTAACCAACATTTTTTGGCTCAAATTGTCAAAGGGTGTTTTTGCCTACAGTTTTTGGAATTTATTTTGAACATTTTGAAATTGCTGGTATTTTTTCCCGACACGTTATTCACAAACCCTTATTTTATGGATTTTTCAAATATTACTCTTTTTTCTTACACATTTTTTTTTCAAAACTGTCGGCATTTATTTTTTGGAAATATTTGAAAATAATTGGAAAAACAATAGTTGGACATGGTTGGATGATGAGTAAATGTTTCTTCTTACTCCACAAATTATAAATGATAGTGAGTAAAAGAAATTGCACATCCAGGATTTGAACCTGGGACCTCTGGATGGTTATAGACCAGCGCTCTAGTCAACTGAGCTAATGAGTCAGATGAGTAAGCACGACGATAATATTATCTATAGGCCTTCAGTTCAATCTCATCCTCAAAAACAACCCAAACAACTAAATAAGTGAATACATAAACCATTTAAGTAATATATAATATACGTGAATACATAAATAAACCATTTAAGTAGTATATTTTATTGTATTTATTGATTAAAATAGCGCTGCGATAAATGAATTTAGCTTTATTCACAAAGAAATCATCAGACGAGTTGGGACCGTAATGGTAAAGTGTATGGTAAAGTGAATGGTAAAGTGTTGCCTTGAAACGCGTGTTCATTGAACACTTTACCGTCGTTTCTATAGTATAATATTATTATACATATTTTGTTTTCATTTTAAATGGTAAACTGTTATCAAAATGCGTAGATGTGACCAATGCGGCTTATATTTCGGAGTTACAACATGCATGATTGGTATAGCTAACACATATGCATATCTTGATAACTCAAAGGCAGTATGAAAAAAACGTTTAATTGCCTATTTTAAGCAAAATGTCCCAATGGTAAACTGATGGTAAACTGTTGTAAAGTGTGTGACACTTTGCAATAATGCATTACTATAACATGTATAATAAAACAAATCCACGCTTGTGTAAGCACTGACCGCTTGGCCGAGTGGATAGGAGCGCTCGTTGGCACCCTTTATCTGTTCATAGCCTGCTTGGCGTTGGTTCGAGTCGCTTTCATGGCGTGGCTTTTTTCCTTTTTTCTGTTATGAGCTATCTTCAATAGATAGGAATAGTATTGCAAATAAACGTTTACTGCTCGGCAAATATTAACACTTTCAACGCGGCTATTGGTTTAACCACGGTACAAAACAGATTTGTCTAACTTTTATGTCTATCTCAAGGATAACTGAACTAATAATAGGCACGTTTGTACTTATTTGAATGCATTTCATAAGGTGATTCCAAATATTGGTAAAATGACATTCAATAATTTTGACGTTTTTGAAACATTTTGTGCAATTTTGGATTGTCGTCTGCAGACACCTGTCGCGTGGAAAGTGTAAATGTATAGTTTCATATTTCAAATAACAAACAAATAGGCAATGTGATAACATTATTAAAAGTATAAACATGTTAATTTCTCAGCAAGAACTTTATACTTTTGATTTATTGATTTATAAACATCAGATTATTACGCGCGGGATCAAGAAACGGGTCAAATTGTAGTTAAATATGACATACATAATTGTTTTCAGTGACCACTCCCTAAATAAAATTAATTCCCTGTCATCATTTTTATTATATTTGTGATGCCCCTATTGTTTACTCAAATCGTGTGTAATATGAGATTCATACGACATTCGGTTTTTGATTTATGACAGAAAAACCAAATTTAGATCAAATATTTTGCATTCCTCTTATACAATCCTGGAAAAAAGTCTTGGAACACTTGCGTGTGATTAACGGACAAGTGTCACCCCCACTCCCCCGTACAATGTTGACCAAGGCCAGTGGCTCCTGCAGCTTGCCAGAGTGTCCCAACATTGATCGATGGGGGGTGGGGAAGTAAAAATCTCATTTGAACAATTTCCGTTTATAACAGAAGACACTAAGTATCAATACATGCACACAATACCCAGCACGTGTGCTCAGCTCAGCGTTCGCGTTCCAAGGACTTTTTTCCAAGATTGTATACCCAGATTGCAAAAAAAATCATCTAAATTTGGTTTTTCTATCACATCTCAAAAACTAAATGTCACATGTATCTCAAATTGCACAGTATTTGGCAGGGGACCATAGGCTTGGCATCCCCAGTATTTTTTTTAATAAAGACATTCATTTAATACGGGAACGTTCAGTGAAACCAATTCCCTATACTAACTAATGCATTTCGAAGATGTATAATAATTGGCCATTATTGCAATGCATAATGTGGCGTTTTCAGATACTCCTACGAGAGTTATTCATGTATTGTTAGATATGCAAAAGAGTATCTAAAAGTAACGGAATCTATATATAGGGTTGAAAGTAACACAAATAATTGTAAAACAACTTAGGCCTACTTGTAAATAACTATCTTCAGTAGATAGCAGTAACTTCTGTTTGACAGATTCGACAGCTATCTTTCGTATTGCATTAACGGGTTGTAATATAATAATAGATGTTCATAATTCATATGCCCATCTGTTATTATGTATTTTTTTATTTGCGGTCGTTGTTTTGCATCACTTGTGTTGCAAAGGGACGATGAATCCCCCGGCCCAATAATCACCAAGAAAAAATGCAAGAAAAAAACCTTTTTTCAAAACACTTTTTTTTCTGCTCGAATGTTCATAGGCCTATACGTACACTTTTTGGGCTGTTTTTATTCAAAAGAATTTTTGAAAAACTACATTTGGATTTAGTTCTACATTTCCACATATTAATATTAACCAACATTTTTTGGCTCAAATTGTCAAAGGGTGTTTTTGCCTACAGTTTTTGGAATTTATTTTGAACATTTTGAAATTGCTGGTATTTTTTCCCGACACGTTATTCACAAACCCTTATTTTATGGATTTTTCAAATATTACTCTTTTTTCTTACACATTTTTTTTTCAAAACTGTCGGCATTTATTTTTTGGAAATATTTGAAAATAATTGGAAAAACAATAGTTGGACATGGTTGGATGATGAGTAAATGTTTCTTCTTACTCCACAAATTATAAATGATAGTGAGTAAAAGAAATTGCACATCCAGGATTTGAACCTGGGACCTCTGGATGGTTATAGACCAGCGCTCTAGTCAACTGAGCTAATGAGTCAGATGAGTAAGCACGACGATAATATTATCTATAGGCCTTCAGTTCAATCTCATCCTCAAAAACAACCCAAACAACTAAATAAGTGAATACATAAACCATTTAAGTAATATATAATATACGTGAATACATAAATAAACCATTTAAGTAGTATATTTTATTGTATTTATTGATTAAAATAGCGCTGCGATAAATGAATTTAGCTTTATTCACAAAGAAATCATCAGACGAGTTGGGACCGTAATGGTAAAGTGTATGGTAAAGTGAATGGTAAAGTGTTGCCTTGAAACGCGTGTTCATTGAACACTTTACCGTCGTTTCTATAGTATAATATTATTATACATATTTTGTTTTCATTTTAAATGGTAAACTGTTATCAAAATGCGTAGATGTGACCAATGCGGCTTATATTTCGGAGTTACAACATGCATGATTGGTATAGCTAACACATATGCATATCTTGATAACTCAAAGGCAGTATGAAAAAAACGTTTAATTGCCTATTTTAAGCAAAATGTCCCAATGGTAAACTGATGGTAAACTGTTGTAAAGTGTGTGACACTTTGCAATAATGCATTACTATAACATGTATAATAAAACAAATCCACGCTTGTGTAAGCACTGACCGCTTGGCCGAGTGGATAGGAGCGCTCGTTGGCACCCTTTATCTGTTCATAGCCTGCTTGGCGTTGGTTCGAGTCGCTTTCATGGCGTGGCTTTTTTCCTTTTTTCTGTTATGAGCTATCTTCAATAGATAGGAATAGTATTGCAAATAAACGTTTACTGCTCGGCAAATATTAACACTTTCAACGCGGCTATTGGTTTAACCACGGTACAAAACAGATTTGTCTAACTTTTATGTCTATCTCAAGGATAACTGAACTAATAATAGGCACGTTTGTACTTATTTGAATGCATTTCATAAGGTGATTCCAAATATTGGTAAAATGACATTCAATAATTTTGACGTTTTTGAAACATTTTGTGCAATTTTGGATTGTCGTCTGCAGACACCTGTCGCGTGGAAAGTGTAAATGTATAGTTTCATATTTCAAATAACAAACAAATAGGCAATGTGATAACATTATTAAAAGTATAAACATGTTAATTTCTCAGCAAGAACTTTATACTTTTGATTTATTGATTTATAAACATCAGATTATTACGCGCGGGATCAAGAAACGGGTCAAATTGTAGTTAAATATGACATACATAATTGTTTTCAGTGACCACTCCCTAAATAAAATTAATTCCCTGTCATCATTTTTATTATATTTGTGATGCCCCTATTGTTTACTCAAATCGTGTGTAATATGAGATTCATACGACATTCGGTTTTTGATTTATGACAGAAAAACCAAATTTAGATCAAATATTTTGCATTCCTCTTATACAATCCTGGAAAAAAGTCTTGGAACACTTGCGTGTGATTAACGGACAAGTGTCACCCCCACTCCCCCGTACAATGTTGACCAAGGCCAGTGGCTCCTGCAGCTTGCCAGAGTGTCCCAACATTGATCGATGGGGGGTGGGGAAGTAAAAATCTCATTTGAACAATTTCCGTTTATAACAGAAGACACTAAGTATCAATACATGCACACAATACCCAGCACGTGTGCTCAGCTCAGCGTTCGCGTTCCAAGGACTTTTTTCCAAGATTGTAGCTAGTTGTAACATTTTAGTCATACTAATTATAGACCTATCATGTATTACCAGTATTCGGTTGCCGAAACAGACCTTTCCACGGGAAACATGTTGAGATGTAACCTGTAATCAGTTGCCGAAGCGAGCCTTTCCACGGATACATTTGGGATGTAGGTCTAAAAATGTGTGTGGGGACCATTCTAGATATATAGAGAATGGATGCACTATGACGTCAAATAATTGAGTCGGGTTGTGCTGTTCAGTGTGGTTCGATCTGCTACATTGAGGCGTCAAAACCTCTCAGCTGTTGGGGGAGACCTTTATCAATTTCGTCCCAGTATTTCGGGTCTTATGATAAAATATATGGCCATAGGAAACCTGATATCCTGTATTTTAGTGTAAAATACATGAATTTTTACAGGTTTGGGAAGCTGCTGTTCAGGATCACGTGCACGCGTGGTAACAGTCGTGGGAAAAGTGACTAGCATACTATAGCGTTTTATTGGAGTACATACAGGCTATGCATAAGTCTGACTGCGATGTGTTCTATTGGTTGATCGATCGGTTGAGGGGCGGTACAAAGGCCGCAAAAGTAAAGGTCGGAGGTTAAAGTTTACGGTACTTGACTATGAATGGAAATGGTTTGCCTAAAATGGCGGATGTGAAGAAAGGTGGAAGTCAATGTGACGTGCGCGTGACTTCGGGTCTATATTAGTTTGACTGTAGGGTACATTTAAACATAATTAAATGTACCTTGTACCTTGTAGAGTTGACTTCCAAAACCATCCGCTAGGGATTATGACTGGAAGTTTTGCGAGAGTGGGCGGTTAGTTGTTGGGACGGGGAGGGAGGTGTTTATCAGGGTTTTGGACGGTGTCTTTGAATGTCGCACTGGATATTATGTTGACGGTTTGCTGTGGTAGGGCGTTCCACAGGCGGACGCTCTCTGGGAAGAATGAGTCCATAAGCGGTGTTGATGTGCACTGGAAGGCAGAGTATTGCTTGTCGTGGCCGCGTCTGGGCCGGTCTGGTTTCAGGTTGATGTAGTGGTCTTGGTCGATGTCAATGAGGTCCTTAAGGATTTTGTGTAATGTAGTGATGCGTTGTGTCTGTCTACGGCTCTCGATGGAGTTCCATCCAAGGTGTTTCAGCATCTCTGTAACACTCGACTTGTAATTGAAGTCTCCCTTGACAAACCTTGCTGCTCTACGTTGGACTTTTTGGAGGGAATTCTGGTTTTTCTTGGTGCCAGGATTCCGAGCAGCAGAGGCGTATTCGAGATGTGGTTGGACGAAGGTGCGATACAGGTTCTCCTTGGTAAGCCTTGAGCATTGGTGGAAGTTTCGTTGGATGAAGTTTAGCATTCTAGTAGCTTTGCTGGCTGCATGGCGTGACTGCTTATCCCACTTCAGGTTGTTTTGTATCATCACCCCAAGGTATTTGTCTTCCTTGACTTCCTCCAGTGTTTCACCTAGCATCTTGTAGTCAGTATTTCCGGGGTGACGTCTTCTAGAGATCCTCATCACTTTGCATTTGGATGCATTAAAACTCATGCCCCACTTGTGCGACCAATCGACCAGTTTAGTGAGGTCATTTTTGAAGAGATGCTTCATCGTCGGTGGAGTTGATGGCTCTATACATGATGCAATCGTCGGCGAATAGCCTGGTGGTCGAGGTTACTGAATCGGTGATGTCGTTTATGAAGAGTATGAAGAGATGGGGGCCTAGTACAGTGCCTTGCGGGACGCCGCTCAGGACAGGAGCCCAGGGTGAGGCTTTCCCTTTTACGACGACCCTCTGGGTTCGGTTGGTAAGGAAAGCTTTTATCCATCCGAGCTGTTGGTTTCGTATCCCGTAATAACTGAGCTTTTGAAGGAGGCGTTGGTGTGGTACAACATCGAATGCCTTTCTGAAGTCGAGTATGGCAATGTCTGTGGTCAGGTCGTTGTCGTGGTTTGAAGTTAGGTCATGTAGAGTGGTGATGAGTTGTGTTTCACATGATCTTGATTTTCTGAATGCATGTTGAGCATCTGAGAAGATGGTGTGCTTTGATACAAACTTCATCAGCTGACTGTCTACAATATGCTCCAGTAGTTTACAACACACACAGGTCAATGATATTGGTCGGTAGTTTGCAGGATCAGCTTTGGAGCCTTTTTTGAATATCGGGGAGATGTTTGCACGCTTCCAGTCCTCCGGGAGCTCACTTGATTTAAGACTTTGTTTGAAGATAAATTGAAGGGCTGGTGCCAACTCTTTTGCTGCCATTTTCAGGGATGCATTTGGGATACCATCTGGTCCAACAGCCTTGTCTGTTTTTTATGTGCACAGTAGCTTTTCCACTCCTTCTACAGTTACATCGATCTCTGGCATGTCGGGAAATGGGCTGCTTGGAAGATTTGGAAGAATGGGATCTTCTTGTGTGAATACAGCTTTAAACTGGTCTGCTAGTGTGTCTGCTTTTGTTTGGTCGTCAGTGATTGTCTTGTCACCAGTCTTGAGGGTTTGGATACCAACGTTGTCTTTTTTACGTGATCTTATGTAACTCCAGAACTTCTTAGTATCTTCAGAAGTGGATAGATCGGTGACGTAGTTTCTGCTTGCCTTACGTAGCTCTTTCTCAACTTCTTTGCGAACTTTATTAAATTGGTCCCAATTTTGTCCTCCTTGTTGTTTTGCCTTGAGGTAGTAGCGTTCTTTCCTTCTGCAGAGTCTTTTATGTTTTTGGGTGAACCAGGGTGGTCGGTATTTTCCATTAACTTGCTTGCTTGGAACATGTTTCTTTACAAGATCGATGACAGCGTCTCTAAATGAGCACCAGTTTTCGTTCACTGTTCTGTCTTCCGGTTTGTTTTTGAGGAAGCCATCCGAGAATTCCTGGGCGTTCTTTTTGTAGGCTTGCTCGTCAATCTTACTCCAGAGGTGCACAGTTCTAGGTGGCTTAACATGCACTGGTCCACGGGCTGCAGTTATTACCATGACAATGGTGTGGTCAGCTATGGGTGCTTGAGGGCGGACGTCGGATACATATGATGGTCTGGTGGTGAAACATAGATCTAGGGTGTTCTCCGTACCATTGGTGTTTCTACGTGTTGGGAAGGTGACAAGTTGGTCCATGTTGAATTCGTCGGCGATATTTAGGATGTTTTCTTGAAGGGCACCGTGGGGTTCAATAATGTCGTCGGTCCATGTCATGTTAGGGATGTTGAAGTCTCCTCCTAGGATGATGTAGGGCGATTTCACCTCATTTTTAATTTTAGTAAGGCTGGCATGTAGTAGATCAAAGTCGTCTTTGGCCGTTTGTGGTCTATAATAACTGCCAACAAATATGCTTTCAGTTCCCATGATCAATTGACACCATGTTTGTTCACTTCCTTTGGTAATAAGGTATGGTCTTTCAATACGAGGGATGGAGTCGTCGATTGCGATGAATACTCCTCCTCCACACCCTTTGTGGTTCTGTCGTTTCTCGTCACTTGGTAATGGTTGGGGAAAATCTCAGCAGTGGAGAAGTCGTCATTTAACCAGGATTCAATACCAAGTATTATGTCAAGAGAGTACCCGGTGACAAAGGCGGCGAGATCAGTAGCTTTTTTCTTAATACTTTGAAAATTTATGATTGCAATTGCTAATTTCTTGCCTCCTCGCCATCGGATTGCAGTGTTAGTCTTCCTCTTTCTGTTGCCCTGTTTTTTCTGCAGTGGGGGGTTTGGGCTGTTGGATTTTGATTCAGGACGTGGAGTATTGGTGTTTGGTAGAGTTGCAGTGCTTGAAGCCGCTGGGTTTGACTTTCCAGATTTCTTGACTATCGTCCAACCATCATTCGTTCTCTTCGCAATTATAGGAGCAACTTGTTTCTGTGTTTTGGGGGCACATTTCCAGGTGTTGCCTTTTCTTACAAGTTTGATGGGAGTTAGTATTGGCTGGATCAAGTCAGAGTCAGGGTCATCTGAAGACGAAGACAGGCTTTCAAATTGGTTGCTAACTTCGAGGCCAAGCGGGTGTTCAAGTGATGAGTCAAAAAAGGAGTTTGAAAAGTTAGTGATGTCTCATGCTGGACATAGCCACACCGAGTCTGGGTGCTCTTTGTGGAATTCAAGGGCGGTGTCTGAAGTGTTGCTACAGTCAAAATGGAACCATTCGTCACAGTGCGTGCATTGGATACCTGCATTTTTAACGGCGTATTTGCATAACCCGCAGGGGTGTTTTGGTTTGCGGCCTTTACGTTTCCCTGTAGTGGTAGTTTTTGTAGTAGGGCCTGGGTTAAGACTAATGTCGCCCGCAAGAAGGTTTATAATGATGAGCAGTGGTAAACGCCCTCGGGGCAGTCCCAAAAATGGGGTACTGGAGTGTTTGAGACCTCTACCAGCATGTGGGTTTGTGGCACATGTAAATGAGATAATATAGGCGTTTAATGTTGTCACTTGGTTTGGGATGTCATTGTGGGTTGGTAGACAAGCATTTTGGGTTGGGTTGAAACAGGCATCAAAGAAAGGAACAATCCTACCGTACTTTTCTCCTGACAGCTGCTGCTCCTGGATTGGTTTGGTGTATATATGTAGTCCAATCAAATAGACATGGATCATAAATAGTGGCTGCAGATGTGTCTCTGAATTACGGCTGCGGTGATTTGTTTTTACAAAAACCAACATGGCGGATGACTTACTTACGATTGCACCAGAGGCTCGTTCACGAGTGATAAATAGGCTGTCGAGTTGTAACGGGATGCGAGTTGATAATTATTAAAATAACAGTCATAATTGATGAAAAACTATTAAAAAACCATTAAAATGTTAAATACTGGTGGCGGGAATGATGCCTAATGGGTTAAAATACCGGAAGAGTTGAGTAGTCAAAATGGCGGATCCTGGTGGTTGTTTACGTGACGATGTTGATATTAAAAAGGCTGTCGAGTTGCCAAGGACGCGAGTTGATAAAGTTAAAAATAACACAGTCAGAATTGATGAAAAAGTATTAAAGAACATTCAGAAATGTTAAAAACTGGTGGCAGATGGTGGGTTAAAAGACCGAAACAGGTGTTGAATCATCAAGATGGCGGCTCCTACGGCGGTTGTTTACGTGACGATGTCAATATGGCGGGAAACAAGAACCCTCGTAAAATGATGAAAAGTCACTGGCTGGACGCAGAATATTGCACAAAGATCGTTGAATAGTCTAGATGGAACACTGATCCATGATAAATTCGTATAAAAACTGCCCTAGTATGATTTGAAAAAAATATATAGAAGTGGGACTGGGATAAAACGGGAGAGAATAAAAAGCACGTCCACTCTCGTCGGTGCCGCATTGTTAAAATTAAACATAATTAAATGTTCAAATGGGACGAAGACTAAAGGTGGAAGTCAATATAGTGACGTGCGCGTGACTTCGGATTTATCTTAGCATGACTATCGGGGTACATTAAACATAATTAAATGTTAAAATGAAACATAATTAAATGTTAAAATGAAACATAATTAAATGTTAAAATGAGATTTGGGAGGAATTCCTTAGAAAGAGATAACGAGGGATTCATCAAATAGACCCTTACGGATCTAAATACGAACGCTACACGTCAGCCGGCCACCTACTCAAACGATGGCTGCATATCTCTAAGAGATACCGCTACAAGGCAGAGTAAAAAAGTCAAAGTTATAGAAAATGTGGTGGGGTTAAGACGCAACCTGAAATCTAAAACCAGGAATGTACAACAATAAGTTGTACAGAGGAATGGGAGGACATGGATCATCAACAAACATTATGTTGTCAAAGGTTTGGGATATAATCCCTGGGAGTGATAGTCATGCAGAAAAAGTAGAGGTTATTATTCCGTGAAAATGCATGTATTGCGCGTGCTGATATGCGTAGGCCTATTTGGTACTCGTAACATTTTTATGGGAAGAAATAATCAACCAGGTAATATATAGGGGATGAACAGCAACTATACTAGAAATGGTACAGCTGGTAGAAGATCAAATTCACCGTATAGGACTGTCTGTAAAGATAAAATCTTTTGACTAAGTGGCTAGCAGTATGCACATTTCGGGGGCTGCCAAACCCCCTTCATCAGCTGCCTTTGAGGACATGCCTTCAACGATTCAATAAAAAAAAGGGAACATTGAATCTCAGGCTGGGTTACCGTATAACTTGTTATAGTTCGGCTTGTTAACCCGGACATAGTATAACATTGTTCAACTATCATCTAGTTAGTTGTAACATTTTAGTTATACTAATTATAGACCTATCATGTATTACCAGTATTCGGTTGCCGAAACAGACCTTTCCACGGGAAACATTTTGAGATGTAACCTGTAATCAGTTGCCGAAGCGAGCCTTTCCACGGATACATTTGGGATGTAGGTCTAAAAATGTGTGTGGGGACCATTCTAGATAGAGAATGGATGCACTATGACGTCAAATAATTGAGTCGGGTTGTGCTGTTCAGTGTGGTTCGATCTGCTACATTGAGGCGTCAAAACCTCTCAGCTGTTGGGGGAGACCTTTATCAATTTCGTCCCAGTATTTCGGGTATTATGATAAAATATATGGCCATAGGAAACCTGATATCCTGTATTTTAGTGTAAAATACATGAATTTTTACAGGTTTGGGAAGCTTCAGGATCACGTGCACGCGTGGTAACAGTCGTGTATCGCAAGCCATGAGGTCCATAACGTATTGCGGCAACGCGTTGCTTTCCCAAAGCAACGCGTTGCCTAGCGAGCCAATAAGATTACGGCTTTTGACCACGTGTTGTTTTCCAAAGCAACGGGTTGTTTTGGCCAAAGCAACGCGTTGTTTTGGGAACGGAATAAATCGCAATATTTGACACTGTTGAAATGATATTAAAACAAAATTGTATGCCAAAGCACTCAGGGGGTTGGTGGTCGGGGAGGTAAAAACAAGGATGGCACAAGCTAAAACTATAAATTGGATATCCAACAATCTTAAACTATAAATATTGTGTTATTGCGATTTATTCCGTTTGCGAAAGCAACGCGTTGCCGCAATACGTTATGGACCTCATGGCTTGCGATAGTCGTGGGAAAAGTGACTAGCATACTATAGCGTTGTATTGGAGTACATACAGGCTATGCATAAGTCTGACTGCGATGTGTTCTATTGGTTGATCGATCGGTTGAGGGGCGGTACAAAGGCAGCAAAAGTAAAGGTCGGAGGTTAAAGTTTACGGTACTTGACTATGAATGGAAATGGTTTGCCTAAAATGGCGGATGTGAAGAAAGGTGGAAGTCAATGTGACGTGCGCGTGACTTCGGGTCTATATTAGTTTGACATGTTTGACTGTAGGGTACATTTAAACATAATTAAATGTTAAAATTAAACATATTTAAATGTTCAAATGGGACGAAGACTAGGTGGAAGTCAATATAGTGACGTGCGCGTGACTTCGGATTTATCTTAGCATGACTATCGGGGTACATTAAACATAATTAAATGTTAAAATGAAACATAATTAAATGTTTAAATGGGATTTGGGAGGAATTCCTTAGAAAGAGATAACGAGGGATTCATCAAATAGACCCTTACGGATCTAAATACGAACGCTACACGTCAGCCGGCCACCTACTTAAACGATGGCTGCATATCTCTAAGAGATACCGCTACAAGGCAGAGTAAAAAAGTCAAAGTTATAGAAAATGTGGTGGGGTTAAGACGCAACCTGAAATCTAAAACCAGTAATGCACAACAATAAGTTGTACAGAGGAATGGGAGGACATGGATATCAACAACTATGTTGTCAAAGGTTTGGGATATAATCCCGGGGGAGTGATAGTCATGCAGAAAAGTAGAGGTTTATTCCGTGAAAATGCATGTATTGCGCGTGCTGATATGCGTAGGCCTATTTGGTACTCGTAACATTTTTATGGGAAGAAATAATCAACCAGATAATATATAGGGGATGAACAGCAACTATACTAGAAATGGTACAGCTGGTAGAAGATCAAATTCACCGTATAGGACTGTCTGTAAAGATAAAATCTTTTGACTAAGTGGCTAGCAGTATGCACATTTCGGGGGCTGCCAAACCCCCTTCATCAGCTGCCTTTGAGGACATGCCTTCAACGATTCAATAAAAAAGGGAACATTGAATCTCAGGCTGGGTTACCGTATAACTTGTTATAGTTCCGCTTGTTAACCCGGACATAGTATAACATTGTTCAACTATCATCTTCCCTTTTTTTTTTATTGAATCGTTGAAAGCTTTGACCTATCCAGCCAATAACACATCAATCTTTATAATTAATTTGATTAAATCTATTAGAATATTACATAATGTTAATGTAACATGCCTTTTTCAAACTTGTCCTCACAATTTGAATAAAAATAATAATAATGAAATGGCATTTAAAATGCGCATAACATATACAAAATATACACCTAGCACATAAAGTCCCTGACCAGGTGCTTTGAGGTTCGCTAATTCAAAATATATAATCGGTACAAAAAATCTGAGATATACATTAAATGAGCAAATTTCTTTTTCGCAGTCTGATACCTCATTCAACAAAATCGAATGGATACTTTTAAAGTTATGGCGATTTCAATGACCGCCCATGCAACAGAAAAGTTGCACTAGGTATAGGAATCATTGATTTGTGTGTGATTACTGTCATAACTGTGTGCTATCTGAACGAGACAGATGAATGGGTCCGGAGTGATAACCGCAATGTGCGGGACAAAGGGTGTATCTGGCTGTGAAGAATACAAGTCTTAGCTGATTAGCTGTGAGTTTTTTCAGTGCGTAATCACACACAAATCAATGATTTCCTATACCTAGTGCAACTTTTCTGTTATTGATAATACTGGTGATAACAGGCAATAATACATCAATGCAGTCATTTAGTAGTGATGTATATAGGTATCGGATCAAGCATACATGATTTTGTAGGAGCATTCATAATGATTTTGCACACATCATCTTCAGTTACAGGAGCAAACACACAAAATGAGCTATCACATGAATCAGAAATGTCAACAGACAGATTATCCGACGGTGTTTTGTCCAAAGCTTCGCGAATATTGTTGATCATGTAACTGAAAAAGGTAACAAAGTTATTCGCGACGTCGTGTTCGTCACAAGTGGGACGAATGGAACGGGATGAACCATGAGACATGCTAGCACTTTGCGAAAAAGTTGACGTGAATCGCAGCTTGCAATTTCGACTCTGTATAAATCCGTTTGAGCTTTGCTGTGAAAATTCCTGTATTTTTTAGAGTCTTCTTGACAAATTTGGCGGTGGATCTGGAGTCCAGATTTTTTCCACAATATCAAATAAGGGGTGATATCATGAGTGAGGCCCCTACATGTTATAGTAACAATTCAACATGGCACGCCCTATACAGTAGACAGCACTGTTTGTCATTAATGGTTCATGACATGTTCGATTCCGAGTCATTGGTCTTTCGTTCCCATTGCCTTGGTCTAATGTGAAATCTACCTTAGGATATTTGCAAATTGAACAATACTATCGTCAGAAATCGGCTGTTCCGCTGCGTCATAGTGTTGTATCATAGTGTAAAAATCCTATGTGATTATAAGTAATCACCGATCTGGACGGTGACGATGCCATACGGTGTGGATCACTAACAGCAACCTTTATTCAATAGTCGTTTCAGCCAGGGTTGGAGTGGGGTAAAATAAACGGAAATAGCGAGATGATAGATAATTAAATGTTAAAATGAAACATAATTAAATGTTTAAATGGGATTTGGGAGGAATTCCTTAGAAAGAGATAACGAGGGATTCATCAAATAGACCCTTACGGATCTAAATACGAACGCTACACGTCAGCCGGCCACCTACTTAAACGATGGCTGCATATCTCTAAGAGATACCGCTACAAGGCAGAGTAAAAAAGTCAAAGTTATAGAAAATGTGGTGGGGTTAAGACGCAACCTGAAATCTAAAACCAGTAATGCACAACAATAAGTTGTACAGAGGAATGGGAGGACATGGATATCAACAACTATGTTGTCAAAGGTTTGGGATATAATCCCGGGGGAGTGATAGTCATGCAGAAAAGTAGAGGTTTATTCCGTGAAAATGCATGTATTGCGCGTGCTGATATGCGTAGGCCTATTTGGTACTCGTAACATTTTTATGGGAAGAAATAATCAACCAGATAATATATAGGGGATGAACAGCAACTATACTAGAAATGGTACAGCTGGTAGAAGATCAAATTCACCGTATAGGACTGTCTGTAAAGATAAAATCTTTTGACTAAGTGGCTAGCAGTATGCACATTTCGGGGGCTGCCAAACCCCCTTCATCAGCTGCCTTTGAGGACATGCCTTCAACGATTCAATAAAAAAGGGAACATTGAATCTCAGGCTGGGTTACCGTATAACTTGTTATAGTTCCGCTTGTTAACCCGGACATAGTATAACATTGTTCAACTATCATCTTCCCTTTTTTTTTTTATTGAATCGTTGAAAGCTTTGACCTATCCAGCCAATAACACATCAATCTTTATAATTAATTTGATTAAATCTATTAGAATATTACATAATGTTAATGTAACATGCCTTTTTCAAACTTGTCCTCACAATTTGAATAAAAATAATAATAATGAAATGGCATTTAAAATGCGCATAACATATACAAAATATACACCTAGCACATAAAGTCCCTGACCAGGTGCTTTGAGGTTCGCTAATTCAAAATATATAATCGGTACAAAAAATCTGAGATATACATTAAATGAGCAAATTTCTTTTTCGCAGTCTGATACCTCATTCAACAAAATCGAATGGATACTTTTAAAGTTATGGCGATTTCAATGACCGCCCATGCAACAGAAAAGTTGCACTAGGTATAGGAATCATTGATTTGTGTGTGATTACTGTCATAACTGTGTGCTATCTGAACGAGACAGATGAATGGGTCCGGAGTGATAACCGCAATGTGCGGGACAAAGGGTGTATCTGGCTGTGAAGAATACAAGTCTTAGCTGATTAGCTGTGAGTTTTTTCAGTGCGTAATCACACACAAATCAATGATTTCCTATACCTAGTGCAACTTTTCTGTTATTGATAATACTGGTGATAACAGGCAATAATACATCAATGCAGTCATTTAGTAGTGATGTATATAGGTATCGGATCAAGCATACATGATTTTGTAGGAGCATTCATAATGATTTTGCACACATCATCTTCAGTTACAGGAGCAAACACACAAAATGAGCTATCACATGAATCAGAAATGTCAACAGACAGATTATCCGACGGTGTTTTGTCCAAAGCTTCGCGAATATTGTTGATCATGTAACTGAAAAAGGTAACAAAGTTATTCGCGACGTCGTGTTCGTCACAAGTGGGACGAATGGAACGGGATGAACCATGAGACATGCTAGCACTTTGCGAAAAAGTTGACGTGAATCGCAGCTTGCAATTTCGACTCTGTATAAATCCGTTTGAGCTTTGCTGTGAAAATTCCTGTATTTTTTAGAGTCTTCTTGACAAATTTGGCGGTGGATCTGGAGTCCAGATTTTTTCCACAATATCAAATAAGGGGTGATATCATGAGTGAGGCCCCTACATGTTATAGTAACAATTCAACATGGCACGCCCTATACAGTAGACAGCACTGTTTGTCATTAATGGTTCATGACATGTTCGATTCCGAGTCATTGGTCTTTCGTTCCCATTGCCTTGGTCTAATGTGAAATCTACCTTAGGATATTTGCAAATTGAACAATACTATCGTCAGAAATCGGCTGTTCCGCTGCGTCATAGTGTTGTATCATAGTGTAAAAATCCTATGTGATTATAAGTAATCACAGATCTGGACGGTGACGATGCCATACGGTGTGGATCACTAACAGCAACCTTTATTCAATAGTCGTTTCAGCCAGGGTTGGAGTGGGGTAAAATAAACGGAAATAGCGAGATGATAGCACTGCTTATTGCTTATTTATTACTCTGAATTTTCCATCAAATCGATCTGTGCTCAGGCAGAATTCTATAGAGAACCGATGAATTGAAGACAACAACGCCCTACACGTGTAGGCTATAAAAACTCCCTTTAGTCCTTGTGTTTGTTTTCGCCAAATAGTGACTAATTGAATGTGCGATGTCCATTCGGTTAGATCTACACACGGGTTCTACATCTACTGAGCCGAAATAGCCTTATACTGTGAAACTCGCTCTCGAGTCATCTTGAGCATGTTGAGAGCTCGTGTTAGTGACAACGGAATTTCTTTCTTTGAGTTCAATCAACAAGCGGCGCATTTAGCTCCATAGATCGACTTAGGTTGAGACCTGCCAATAACGTTAATTTCAATATGATATCAGTTGTTTAACCATCACGACCATTGCGATTGCAATATTCATGTGTACAGACATTGTCAACGTTCATTATGAAGAGGAACGATGATGAAGCAGGCCCGTAACCAGCCTTTTCAGTTAGGGGGTTCGATTTACTGAATGCAATTAAAGACTCAATGGTCGCGCAGCGACCATCGCGCCGCGTAAAGCGGCGCAGGGGGGTGTTTGAGGGGGATGCGAAAGAAAAGCGATGCTGGGAATGTGTAATTAAAATATTTCCAAAGGGGTGTGGGAAAGGGGAGCGACATGGATTATGTTTAAATCACGCATTTTCAAAGGGGTGCGAGTATAGTGTTATCATGGTTATGGCGCTATTTTCCCATTTAGTGTGCGTTGCACTCTCGCCTATTTCAAAATGTCATGTCTCAAGAGTTGGGAGAAAGAATATGGATGTTTTGGGTGTAATTTAAATATTTTCAAAGCGGTGCGGGTGATAAGAATGCGTTGCACATTGATGGTGTATGTCACAAAATCACATCTCAAATGTTTGCGAAAGCCTAAGCGATGCTGGGAATGTGTAATTGAAACATTGTCAAAGGGGTGCGGGAAAGGGGAGCGACATGTTTAAATCAGGCATTTTCAAAGGGGTGCGAGTACTGTTATTGCGCAGTTTCCCTGTTAAGTGTGTGTTACACTCTCGCCTATTTCAAAACATCATGTCTCAAGTGTTGGGAGAAAGAATAGGGGTGTTGGATGATGTGTAATTTAAACATTTTCAAAGGGGTACCAGTGATGAGAATGCGTTGCGCATTGCTGGTTTATGTCAAAAACCACATCTCAAAAGTTGGGAAAAAGGTGAAATCCCCGATTCACCGTGTCTTATACAATTGAGTGTAACCTGAAGTCAATATTCACGATCTAAAATGCTAATGGACGGTTACAGTAGAAACTATTCATACACTTTGTGCACCTGATACACAATCTGCATATCCGAGTTATATTGAGCTTCATTATATTATATTTCAATCATTTTGATATAGCCATCATCGTGTGTAAATCGTAAACATAGAATTGGCCAAATACTAACCATATACAGCCAGTATCATGCCTTCTCATAGCTGATTATATCATAATGTGATTTAATGAAATGCGAGTGGTTTAATTCAGTGATATTTGATTTAAATCACCCTTTTCATGTTATACGATGCACATTCCCCATTACATTATCACCAGTCATTACCCTAAATGAATTGACTTCTACACCCATACTCAGTTAATCAAATTGGTATGAACATGATATACGTGTGGCCCTTTGCGATACCTTGCAGATGTTTCACATATTAATGTATATATATAACAACATAAACTATATTATAAACTAGGGATATATCTCATAAAGGTGACTTTGTTTGACGTGATTCCTTAAGCCAGCATGTGTAAAATAATAAAGCAGAATAAAATAGTTGGTATTTGTCGCTGTCTTCCGTAGACAACACGATAATCGTAAAAGCAAAGGTAAAGGCCTACTTCGCCAATATCCGTATAACTGATTTCATTTGATTTATGTTTTTATCGTTAAAACACAATATAAATCGCAGGTCTATCCGCACACACATACCACGTTGAAAAAAAAAATGATTGTGTGCGTCTGAATAATATGAAACAGAAATATGAGCTCGTTAAAGTTCACTAGGCCTTCCCGATGCAATACTTTCAACTCATTAATGAATCGCTATTCTCAAAATGAATTTAGGCTTACATACACATTTTCAATCACATCAATGGACATCGTTGCGTGTCCGATACGATAGGAATATACGAACCCAGTACACAGCATACACACTTGTGTAGATATGTTAGCTGAACTTCAGTGGAGTATCAATCAGTTTGTGCGAAAATAGTAAAATTATTACGATAACGTTTCAATCAAGTGAATCGTAAATTCCGAAATAAACGACCTCTATATCCTATTATAATATATCGATATCGATAGTAATAAATAAAATGTGATATAAATATCTATTGTTCCAGGAAACGAGGGGTTCTGCCCCACAACTTACCCACGTGAACTTTTAGGTTTCCAAATTCAACCCTAATATATAAAAAAGTGTGGTGTCAGTTACAACTCGCTTTTAAAGTCGGGTGATCATGAGCGTGCTGGTGCCCGGCCCCAAGACAGTTGCTAGTGTAGTACTTATGGTACACTTTTAAAATACATATCGAAAATAATACATACAGTTTTAAACGTAATCATATCAAATACATTTTTAAGATTGTTACCTGTGTTTCTTGTAAATCCAAATTCGCCCCTGCTTCGATAAGACATCGAGCTATGTCAGTATTATTAAATCGGGTTGCCAGAATCAGAGCAGTCTCTCCATTCTGTAATAAACAGGCGCGTGCCCAGGGGGGGGGCTTTGGGGGCTCAAGCCCCCCGGGTCCCCAGAGGGTAAAAAAAAAAAAGGGGGAAAAGGGAGGGGAGGGGAGGGGAGGGGAGGAGGAGGGGAGGGGAGGGGAGGGGAGGGGAGGAGGAGGGGAGGGGAGGAGAGGAGAGGAGGAAGGGAGGGGGAGGAGGAGCCGGGGGCACTGACATTGTAAAAAGGGTATAGATATAATAAGGTATGTGCCGCGCTGAAGACCCCTTTTTCACCCTCTGCTGCTAGTTCTTATGACACCCCATTTGAGCCTGCATCAGTTCTTAAGACTCTAATTTGATTGAAAATTCCAAAATCGCGAAATTTTGCGTTCCAAACCCCAATTCTTCGAAGATTTTGCGTTGCGTTCTTGCTAATCAAAATTGAACCATAAGGCCAGTTCTCAAGACCTACTTTTTTGAAGAAAAAAAATCAGTTCCTAAGACCCTATTTTTTGTCACAAGATCATCTCAGTTCAGTTCTCTAATTGAGACCCTGGGTGGCACACTCCTACCCCAAAAAAAGTTGAGTGCGGGAGGAGGAGGGGAGGAGGATGGGAGGGAAAAGGAGAGGCCGGGAGCTTTTATTAGTGAGCTGAAATAGCCTTATACTGTGAAACTCGCTCTCGAGTCATCTTGAGCATGTTGAGAGCTCGTGTTAGTGACAACGGAATTTCTTTCTTTGAGTTCAATCAACAAGCGGCGCATTTAGCTCCATAGATCGACTTAGGTTGAGACCTGCCAATAACGTTAATTTCAATATGATATCAGTTGTTTAACCATCACGACCATTGCGATTGCAATATTCATGTGTACAGACATTGTCAACGTTCATTATGAAGAGGAACGATGATGAAGCAGGCCCGTAACCAGCCTTTTCAGTTAGGGGGTTCGATTTACTGAATGCAATTAAAGACTCAATGGTCGCGCAGCGACCATCGCGCCGCGTAAAGCGGCGCAGGGGGTGTTTGAGGGGGATGCGAAAGAAAAGCGATGCTGGGAATGTGTAATTAAAATATTTCCAAAGGGGTGTGGGAAAGGGGAGCGACATGGATTATGTTTAAATCACGCATTTTCAAAGGGGTGCGAGTATAGTGTTATCATGGTTATGGCGCTATTTTCCCATTTAGTGTGCGTTGCACTCTCGCCTATTTCAAAATGTCATGTCTCAAGAGTTGGGAGAAAGAATATGGATGTTTTGGGTGTAATTTAAATATTTTCAAAGCGGTGCGGGTGATAAGAATGCGTTGCACATTGATGGTGTATGTCACAAAATCACATCTCAAATGTTTGCGAAAGCCTAAGCGATGCTGGGAATGTGTAATTGAAACATTGTCAAAGGGGTGCGGGAAAGGGGAGCGACATGTTTAAATCAGGCATTTTCAAAGGGGTGCGAGTACTGTTATTGCGCAGTTTCCCTGTTAAGTGTGTGTTACACTCTCGCCTATTTCAAAACATCATGTCTCAAGTGTTGGGAGAAAGAATAGGGGTGTTGGATGATGTGTAATTTAAACATTTTCAAAGGGGTACCAGTGATGAGAATGCGTTGCGCATTGCTGGTTTATGTCAAAAACCACATCTCAAAAGTTGGGAAAAAGGTGAAATCCCCGATTCACCGTGTCTTATACAATTGAGTGTAACCTGAAGTCAATATTCACGATCTAAAATGCTAATGGACGGTTACAGTAGAAACTATTCATACACTTTGTGCACCTGATACACAATCTGCATATCCGAGTTATATTGAGCTTCATTATATTATATTTCAATCATTTTGATATAGCCATCATCGTGTGTAAATCGTAAACATAGAATTGGCCAAATACTAACCATATACAGCCAGTATCATGCCTTCTCATAGCTGATTATATCATAATGTGATTTAATGAAATGCGAGTGGTTTAATTCAGTGATATTTGATTTAAATCACCCTTTTCATGTTATACGATGCACATTCCCCATTACATTATCACCAGTCATTACCCTAAATGAATTGACTTCTACACCCATACTCAGTTAATCAAATTGGTATGAACATGATATACGTGTGGCCCTTTGCGATACCTTGCAGATGTTTCACATATTAATGTATATATATAACAACATAAACTATATTATAAACTAGGGATATATCTCATAAAGGTGACTTTGTTTGACGTGATTCCTTAAGCCAGCATGTGTAAAATAATAAAGCAGAATAAAATAGTTGGTATTTGTCGCTGTCTTCCGTAGACAACACGATAATCGTAAAAGCAAAGGTAAAGGCCTACTTCGCCAATATCCGTATAACTGATTTCATTTGATTTATGTTTTTATCGTTAAAACACAATATAAATCGCAGGTCTATCCGCACACACATACCACGTTGAAAAAAAAAATGATTGTGTGCGTCTGAATAATATGAAACAGAAATATGAGCTCGTTAAAGTTCACTAGGCCTTCCCGATGCAATACTTTCAACTCATTAATGAATCGCTATTCTCAAAATGAATTTAGGCTTACATACACATTTTCAATCACATCAATGGACATCGTTGCGTGTCCGATACGATAGGAATATACGAACCCAGTACACAGCATACACACTTGTGTAGATATGTTAGCTGAACTTCAGTGGAGTATCAATCAGTTTGTGCGAAAATAGTAAAATTATTACGATAACGTTTCAATCAAGTGAATCGTAAATTCCGAAATAAACGACCTCTATATCCTATTATAATATATCGATATCGATAGTAATAAATAAAATGTGATATAAATATCTATTGTTCCAGGAAACGAGGGGTTCTGCCCCACAACTTACCCACGTGAACTTTTAGGTTTCCAAATTCAACCCTAATATATAAAAAAGTGTGGTGTCAGTTACAACTCGCTTTTAAAGTCGGGTGATCATGAGCGTGCTGGTGCCCGGCCCCAAGACAGTTGCTAGTGTAGTACTTATGGTACACTTTTAAAATACATATCGAAAATAATACATACAGTTTTAAACGTAATCATATCAAATACATTTTTA
>CM069446.1:63788801-63904037 GCA_035610835.1 Ophiura sarsii | reverse complement strand
CTGATGAGGAGCGAAACAAACTTAGGGTGGCCTAGCCAAAATTGTGTTTTGCAAGTGTTAAAACATGTAGAACAAATGCGCGCAAATGATTTCAGTATTTTAACTAACACTTACTTCCCCTATTAAAATGTTATTAATGTTATGACCACCACCCCCCCCCCCCCCCCCCCATTCAATATTTGTTTGGATTGAAGAATTTCAATCTAAAAAAGATTGGCAGTGCTGACACTCAACGTGAATTTCGCGACGTCGTGAGTCTATAGAGGGAGGTGGTACCGTGTATCAAAAAAGGTGTTATCTTTTGAAGAGGACATGAGTTCGACAGTCGATGGGTGATAATATTATTCTTTGTAAGTGTGACGTGTGTGCAGTGTGTGCACAGCATCCTTGCTTTCAATACAGTAAAAGTGTTCTGAAGAGCATGAGTTCCACACTGTCAGTCGATGGTGATAATCATTCTTTCTAAGTGTAAGCACATCATTGATGAGTCGTTGGGTTTTTGTTTTTTAGGGGGGATGTTGTAAATTTGACTCACATTAATGAGTCAAATTTCAGATGACTCGGTATAATGAGTTAAATACGAAATGAAAGCGAGGCTGTAATTCTGCCATTTTGTTTTGCACATGGACTGGTGACTAGCGTATGTTAGTGATTGATGACACAAATGTTATCATTTCTTTAGGTATTTCTTTGCTGTTGAACACTGCATAGATTGCCAAGAAATATGTGGAACTTCTGGAGTTAACAATCAACAGTAAATTTGCGTATTTGGAGGAGATTTTTAGTTTCAGTAAGCTTACAGTGTTCCTACCTGTTTCGTTACGCTGCAGTAAGCTTAATGGATATATGTTAACTTTCTTAGTTGACAGCACAGGCTGAAAAAGAAGGCAATACGGAAAGCTCCATGCAGGGAAATTTGAGCATTTGGAGGGAAATTTTGGCATTGTGAGGGAAATGTTACTCTTTCATTAAGAAATGCATTCCATTTTGGAGGGAAATTTGGAATCGCTTGCTGGGAAAAAACCATTTTTTCAGGCCATGCTTGACAGTTGGACTTCTGCCTGTTTGAAATAATGGTAACACACTGTGTACAGTCACTAACACTTATCGCAGATCATCATCCATGTCTAAAAATCTCACAAAGCAACGCCGTTCTGAGACTCGCTAGATTTCCAGTCTGACTCAATCGTTGAGTGCATTTTTTTACTCAAACAATTGAGTCCAAATATTTACTCAATAGTTGAGCAAATATTTGGCTCAACTGGTGAGCAAAATGTGACTCAACATGCATTGAGTACGTTTCTATACAACTGTTGAGTAAAAAGGGAACCGCTCAACATGGAGTAAGAATTGAGTAAAGATTTACGCCTACATTGAGTAGATAATTGTATCCAAAAACAAGAGAGCTGTTAACTTTTGAAATGAAGCAAACCAATTATTTATATTTAAGAATCCAACTGTGTTAAACGACAAAAAGACAGCTAAAACCACTTCTAAACACAAATAACACAATTAGCTAACAAAAGCCATTCATAATGGCGATTCAAGTATATTTTATTCAATGGGGTATGTTTAGAAGAGTATTATGCAAAAAGAATTTCATTAAAATATTGTCCAGGGAAAAATATATACAAGAAATCAATCATAATTTCCAGTGTTTCTTTTTTAGTGTGGGATGAACTGTATATGGATGACGCGTTACTACGTAACAGGTGTAACTCGGTATCGGTCCAGGTCTCGATCGATAAGTCTGCACAAACAAAAGGGTTTAGTGGATGCTTACGCTATCGACCTATTGAGGTTCTGTGTGCGAGCCTGGGTAACACTCATGACGTATACAGGGTAGTAACCTGCCATCGTCAATATTTATGATACAAATTATTTATGCTTAGAAACTCTTTATTTTGTTTTCGGTGCAATATTAAAGGGTAATTCTTGTTGCATTTTGTTTTTTTCAATATCCTCCATCGAGAACAAAAAACTTGAATCACCATTTTGGTTGACCTTTAAACAAATTGCAAACCCTGCCTAATGCCTATTATAAACGGCGTATGGATAAACTGGTGAAATTGTCTCTGGGCCAAATCCAAAACCGCCGTTTTTGCGAGGGACGGAATTTGAGTGGTATTTTAATTATCCTGATATCCCAGTTAGGAAATTAGATACCTTAAGTATATTACTTGAATGATATACCAATACACTACAACATGCAAGACAAAAATATAGCAAGTTGCCATAGCAACACATTTTGTCCCTGCGAGGGACGGAATTGGCTACATAAAAAATTCCGTCCCTCGCATTTTAAATAATGTGTTGCTACAGGAACACAATTCATCCTAGCTATTTTGTTTGTCTTTGTTGTTGAAGTGTATTGGTTACTTGTTCAAATAATATCATTAATTTGTCTAATCAGTGTAACTGGAAAAGCAGACCATTAAAAGTGTAAAATTCCGTCCCTCGCAAAATTACAGAGAAATTCCGTCCCTCGCATACACAAATGTGTTGCTACGGCAACTTACTCCATCATGATTGGGTTTCTTTGGTTTGTAGTTGAAGTACAATGAGTGATTATTCAAATGACATACTTGAGCTGGTTAAATTCCTAACTGGAACAAACTGACAATCAAAAATGAAAAGTATGTCTCTTGCAGTTGACATACTTTTGGATTTGGCACCTCTGACATGCCAAACTTCATTCAACACTGTGTATCTCACAAAGCTTAATAATTTACGAAGGATTTCCATGACATTCAAACATGAGTGGATGGATACATACCCTTTCCAGTCATGAAATATCAAGAAGAATTCATAATTTATATTACTTAGAAATTTGGCTATTCAAGTTGAACTCCTTATGGAAGACATGATCTTAATCGTGACACGGGAGTAAAGATTTTAAATGGACGCAATTTTCGGAGACACACTGTATTAAACATTTGCGTGGAATGATGATATGTTCACATTACGCATCATATTCAATTATCAAATAATTATAATTTATAATTCATCAAAACATTTATTTTCTTCAAAACAATCACATATAATTTGTAAAATCATTTTTGCAATTCATCAAAACATCATAACAGTCATACATCAAAATAATATGTGTTAACACTTTCCACGTGGCAGTCGTCTGCAGACGACAATCCAAAATTTCACAAAATGTTTCAAAAATGTTAACATTATTGAATTTCATACCATATTTGGAATCACCATGAGAATTGCATTGAAATAAGTACGAACATGCCTAGTTGTTGGTTTAGGTGGGGACCTGTGAGAAGTGTCTGCGATATTTTAAGTATAGTGGAAACTATTGACGCTCTCAGCCCTTACAGTCCAACCAAATACCATCCATCCACCTCTTTTAGCTGGTCTACCTCTGGGTCTTTCCCCATTTACTGTGCCAACAATTGTAACTTGGGTATCTTTGAGGGTTCATACGCTGAGCATGCTGAATATATCCATAGTACCGCAGTCTTTTGATGGAGATCTTCTCAATGATATTATGTTGGAAACTAGTGACGCTCTCAGCCCTTACAGTCCAACCAAATACCATCCATCCGCACCTCTTTTAGCTGGTCTACCTCTGCGTCTTTCCCCATTTACAGTGCCAACAATTGCAACTTGGGTATCTTTGAGGGTTCATACGCTGAGCATGCTGAATATATCCATAGTACCGCAGTCTTTTGATGGAGATCTTCTCAATGATATTATGTTGGAAACTATTGACGCTCTCAGCCCTTACAGTCCAACCAAATACCATCCATCCCCCTCTTTTAGCTGGTCTACCTCTGGGTCTTTCCCCATTTACAGTGCCAACAATTGCAACTTGGGTATCTTTGAGGGTTCATACGCTGAGCATGCTGAATATATCCATAGTACCGCAGTCTTTTGATGGAGATCTTCTCAATGATATTATGTTGGAAACTATTGACGCTCTCAGCCCTTACAGTCCAACCAAATACCATCCATCCCCCTCTTTTAGCTGGTCTACCTCTGGGTCTTTCCCCATTTACAGTGCCAACAATTGCAACTTGGGTATCTTTGAGGGTTCATACGCTGAGCATGCTGAATATATCCATAGTACCGCAGTCTTTTGATGGAGATCTTCTCAATGATATTATGTTGGAAACTAGTGACGCTCTCAGCCCTTACAGTCCAACCAAATACCATCCATCCGCACCTCTTTTAGCTGGTCTACCTCTGGGTCTTTCCCCATTTACAGTGCCAACAATTGCAACTTGGGTATCTTTGAGGGTTCATACGCTGAGCATGCTGAATATATCCATAGTACCGCAGTCTTTTGATGGAGATCTTCTCAATGATATTATGTTGGAAACTAGTGACGCTCTCAGCCCTTACAGTCCAACCAAATACCATCCATCCCCCTCTTTTAGCTGGTCTACCTCTGGGTCTTTCCCCATTTACAGTGCCAACAATTGCAACTTGGGTATCTTTGAGGGTTCATACGCTGAGCATGCTGAATATATCCATAGTACCGCAGTCTTTTGATGGAGATCTTCTCAATGATATTATGTTGGAAACTAGTGACGCTCTCAGCCCTTACAGTCCAACCAAATACCATCCATCCCCCTCTTTTAGCTGGTCTACCTCTGGGTCTTTCCCCATTTACAGTGCCAACAATTGCAACTTGGGTATCTTTGAGGGTTCATACGCTGAGCATGCTGAATATATCCATAGTACCGCAGTCTTTTGATGGAGATCTTCTCAATGATATTATGTTGGAAACTAGTGACGCTCTCAGCCCTTACAGTCCAACCAAATACCATCCATCCGCACCTCTTTTAGCTGGTCTACCTCTGGGTCTTTCCCCATTTACAGTGCCAACAATTGCAACTTGGGTATCTTTGAGGGTTCATACGCTGAGCATGCTGAATATATCCATAGTACCGCAGTCTTTTGATGGAGATCTTCTCAATAATATTATGCTGGAGTCCCAGTGTTTCTGATTTTATCGAGAGCTTGGTTACGCCTAGTATCTTTCGTTTAGGCAGGTCATCTCAAATACAATTAGCCTGCTCTCATCATCTTTCTTTATAGAGCCTATTTTTCAGAGCCGTATAACAGGATTGACACTGTTAGAGTTGAATTTTAGTTGGACTTGAAATCTCCTTAGAGTCCCATATGTCATTTAGAATTTGCATAGCTGCAATTAGTGCTTTACATATTCTGAGTTGGATGTCTTCAGTACAGGTTCCCCTCTTTGTGATTTTACCACTACGGTACGCAAATGCTCTACTTGTTTAAGATCAGTGTTGTTTATGTTGATTTTAACTTCAAAGTCTCTCCAGCTGATATTAACTAGGACCTCTGTTTTGGCTGAAATATCCTTGAGGCATCACAAGGATAAAAGTACTTATGTTAAGTTCAATTTCTAGAACTTTTTTATTTATTTTTTCAGCTTATTTGTCACTGTATATTTCATTGTAAATAAACACAACACCAAAAGTAAGTCCCCCCCTAAACAATTCGTCATAACATCGTAAGATAAAACATTTTACCAATAAAACTTAGTTAGAAATAATCCTATGACTGTTTCCTAAGTGGTGTTTGAAAATGAAAGATGTCCATGACTTCATGGCTGAATAAGCTCAAAAATAAGATAAAAACTGCCCTTCTCAAAAGTCACAACTCACTATGCTAATATCTGAGCCAAGAATGGGATTTACATGGCTGAATGATCATGAATTGATTACACATTACAGTAAATTTTGCTCAGCCACGGGTGCTTTTCCATTAGTGAGAAGCAATTCATACACTTTTGTGATTTTTGAGAAGGGCAGTTTTTGTCTTCCATTTGAGCTCATTCAGCCATGAAGTAATGGAAATCTTTCATTTTCAACCATCACTTAGGAAACAGTCATAGGATTATTTGTAACTAAGTTTTATTGGTAAAATGTTTTATCTTACGATGTTATGACGAATTGTTTAGGGGGGGACTTACTTTTGGTGTTGTGTTTATATTACATAATTCATAAACTATTTCAAAATTCACTAGTTGCCTATGTATTTTTAGATGTGTGCACTTAATATAAACTGATAATGTGTTGCATAGCAGTAGAGGTGCCACTTTGCAAGCAATCCCAGATTTTAAAGCAATTTCCTTGATTTCGCAATGTATACAAACATTTGCCAGCTTTAAAGACATTTTGAAACCACCAACTCTCTGCAATCTCTTCATCTGTATTACGTCCACAGATAAAAACAAATTGGTCATTTTACAATAACATTATTCTACGTGTGTTGCCAAAACACTGCTCCAAATACTCACGCAATTTTCAGCTATACAGGCTGTAACAAAAAAAAGTTATAAATACAGTTTTGAAACAAATATTAAAAATATCTCCCGTAAAATTTCTGTTTCGAATTTTAATAGCCTGAAAGGGGAATTTTCTTAGCTTTCGAATAAGCTTTGTTTCATGACAATCGATGGTCAGCAAGCAGAGATATGATCAATTGTCTAAAGTAGTTATGAAATCACATGGGCCACTTTGGTTTAATCAATGGTAAAATCACTGGGATGAATATGAATGGAATCGAACCAGGAACATAGCAGTAGAGCGCTCTTGTTAGACAACAATGGTTCGTTTCAAGTGGTTAAAAGTATTACAAAGAAGGTTACTAGGCTATACAAATAAAATTTATTTATTTATGAATTTATTTATTCATATGAAATAAAACTATTCGAAAAAAGAATTATATTGTTCTCTATAATGTACGTTGCATGATACCCTCATTTAATTTATACAAGCAAGATTGTCTGATATTATTGTGAAAGTGGCCCAACCCGATTTCTAGACGACTTAGTAGATTGGTCATAACTTTTAAACGCAAGTAGTTAAAAAGACCAAATAAAATGATTCTGGTAGCCAAAACGGAACTTAACACGGAGTGTAAGAGATTTTGACATTGCATGATTTTAACATTGAATGAAAAATAAAATTGCGATTGTATAACTTTTTTTGTTACAGTCTGTATACCAATCAGGATAATTTTCAGCATGTCTTAATCTCTGAGCGATCTTAATCTCAAAGCATCCCACAAACGAGTTATTCCACATTTCGTCAAATATGCAGACCGTAATCTTTCCTAAATTTACACTGTATAATTATGGTATCTCTCCTCTTTTTAGCTATGTTCAACGCTAAATCTCTTGATAACCTGTTGGAACCGCTTGTAAGATAATTAAAACTACTACTACAACGACCATTCTACCATATTAAGACAATGTACATTTTAACATTTATTTGTTTACAACTTTTATACTGTAGTATTTTTGCACTCAACACCAGCAACTAAGAAGCAATAAAATACAAATACAAAAAATAATGCCTATAGATTTATTCTTCAGATTTCAATTTATTTACGCTCTTCACATATCCCAGGAATTGTAGCCACAAAGCCTGCCACGTCGAGGGCCCACTCAAATTCACGCGTTCCCATAAATTAAATACTTTGGATGACAGATACAATATGTTGCCAAATGTAAGATGACAATTGTTCCGGGAACGAGGCTAACGAGGTAGCCGAGTAGTGTAGTTTTTCAATGTGGTGAACTTTGCACTAATCATAAACAATGCTTCATACTTTTGACTTTATTACATTCGTGAAATAAACTTCAACGTATAGTTTGAAATTAAATGTTTGCTGGTAACCGACACTATCTAGGTAAATGTAAAAGGTTTTTTTTACGAGATTGTATATTATGTTTATCGAGTATGTCTCTCTCTTTAGACATTTTAATGTTGGCGATTTAATATTGGCGATTTAAAAATCGCCAATAATGAATAACGTCTATTAACACTCATGTGCAATTTTCAGCTGTACTAATCAGGATAATTTTCTGATTATAATAACACCTTTCACTACTTAGGCTTGCATCACATTTTTCTTTTCTTTTAAATTTACCCCCTTTCTGGGCAGCTGTTTGTCTTTTATCGGTATAGCAGACATTAGATTAAGAGAATGTGTTTCTTTCAAACAAGCTGTTTAAAAACACATTTTTTTTGCACTTTGCCAAAAAGGTGAAATCACAATGTCTTAATGGAGTGTAACTTCATTAAAATAAGTCCGATATTCATGATCTAAACTTTTAATGAAAGGGTACAGTTAGCAATTATGATGATGTAAACACAATTAACCTCATTCATTATCAAATATTTGTTATATAATTTTAGATCGGTTTATTTTAGAACTAATTTTGAAAGAGATTCTGAGAGGAATTTATTTCAGATTTAGTAAACATTAAGTTCTTCCCTGTGGTAATAATTAATCAATCCACCCGAGGGATCCCCCAACCTCCAAATAAGGTCATATGAATATTGATGAAATATGTCATTTACGAATTTTAGCCAATCCAATTATAATCGTTCAACTGTTGTCAGGGAAGAAGCCGTCGTAAAATGGTAAATAGATTCAGGGGCCCAAGCAATGCCTGCCTCTAAAACATTCAAATTATTAAAGTCAAGGACTTTAAATTCTGTGAATGTTACCAAAGAAAACATGTAGATGATTGGAATATTATATGGCCGTGTGTTTTGAACTCGCCACCCTTACCGTTGCATGTCCAGATTTTTACATTTTACACCATCTGAGATTCGAATTAGCATATCGCAATAACTATTTGTTCTACCCCATATAAAGTATATATTTTCTGAACGGTAATCTCACAAGAAATCCAAATATGCTATTGGAATTTAGATAAGACCTAATGGTAACATGTTGTGATTAAGAATGTTCAAAAATTATCGATTTTTTTCATATTTTGATTTAAGCTCAATAATAATTTGATACCTATCCCAATCATAATTTTACTGTGCATATTTAAGTTCCTCATGCAATTACCCATCAGAACATAATAGTTGTTAATGGTCAACGTGTTGAAATATACTATATCGAGAAGTAAATGAGAACAAACGTTTAAATTTCATAATTATTAGAGTTCACAAGTATATTTTTTTTGATATGCACCCAATCCTGATTTAAACGGCATTTTTGAATTCCCCTATTTGAGAGCTTTCCAAAAATGTATAATTTTGCTATCATCGGTTACATATTTCTTTTGTTATAGTCATGTATGTAAAACCGATGAATAAGGGCAAGTTCACTATATAGCGAATAGGGAAAAAGCCAAGGACAACGCAATCGATTCATGATTACAATTGTTGCACAATAGTTGTCACATTTGTTGAAACAGAATCTTATAGAATATAAAATAATCTATCAAATGAGAGCAAAATCATATTTGTACCATACAGGAATGAGGAGTTATAGTCAATTGAACGTAGAATTGGGAACATTTTCTATATTCCCCATAGAGATTGCACACAGCGCCGCCGCCACCGCCGCCGCCGCCGCCACCGCCACCACCCCTGACTTTCACAACATAATCAATCATATCTCAGCCAAACATTTATAGAAATACCTGATTTATTGACACAATGTAGCTAGATAAATAGGCTTTCACATGACACCTCAACCATAGCTCTACCACATTTAGTTGTTGAGTTAATAGAGAGAGATGGATGATTCGTCACCAAAAATGCAACGCCACCACCCTTTTTGGGTGGTGAGTTCAAAACACATGGCCATATCAGAGAATTGTTATTAAGAGAAGGATGGTCAGTAAGGGCTTCTATTGTCCCTACGTGCGTTACGATCGATTCACCATGAATGGAGTATTTTGATCGACCGTAGTTTTCTTCTATTTCTGATGGCCTCAAAACAAATACATGTAATCGATATCACAAGGTCAACGACAGTTCTGGGAGACCAATGGAAAGAACCAGCATAGATCAAATGTTACAAGCCTTGATGTGCGTTAAAAATTAACCTTTGTCACATTATTAAGATTGGTAAGTTTCTCTTTGGTATGAATCCTTTCATGTGCAGCCTTGTTAAATTGATCTGCGAGTGAAAGCCTTTTGTTGCATTGTTGACAGTGGTATGTTTTTTCGTCGGTATGAATCCTTTCATGTACAGTCTTACTCTCTTGTTGCAATATTGACATTGGTATGGTTTCTCTTTGGTATGAACCCTTTCATGTACAGTCTTACTATGAGCAGTAGAAAAACTCTTGTTGCAATATTTACATTGGTATGGTTTTTCTTTGGTATGAATCCTTTCATGAGTAGTCTTGGTAGTTCATTGTGAGCAGGCGCGTACGCAGGGGGGGTGTTTTGGGTGTGAAACACCCCCCTTGGGTCTGTTCTAAAAAAATAAAAAAGGGGAAAGGAGAGAGAAGGGAAAAGAGAGGAAAAAGAGAAGGGAAAGGAGAGGAAAAGAGAAGGGAAAGGAGAAGGAAAAAGAGAAAGGAAGAGCGGGGCCCGGACAACGGAGACAGGGGAGAGGCAGTGGCGTAACCAGAGGGGGTCACGGGGGGTTGCCCCTCCAATATTGACTGTGTGTCGGTTGAGATTGGCATTGTCCGTTCATTTGACAAGAGGAATCATGGAATTATGATGGTTTAAAGTACACAAACGAAAAAAAATCGCGCGCTACGCGCGGCTATATCTCAAAAATGGAATAGTTTGGGAGTAGGAGCTTGTTTAATTAAAAGCAGAAATACACCTCAATCATAGCACAAATAAATGTAAAGTCGAAAATGTTCTGTTCCCTTTTCTTGAGGGTTACAAACAGGCGAGAACAGCTAGGGTTCAAAGGGTTAACCACGTGTATTAAACACCCCCTCCAAGCCGGGTGAAAAGAAAAATAAGAGAATATGAAGGGAAAAGACAGGATAAAAATGAAAAGAGAAATATAGATAAACTAAAAGAAACTAAATTGAAGAGATTATTAGGTAGGCATCGATGCTTTTTTCTGTCAGTCTGTTAAACTTGAAAGGGAGAATAACCCGTGTCGGGGTGCGCGTAGCCAGAGGAGGGGGCGACCGCCCCACCAATTGACGTCGTGTCGGTTGAGATTGGCACTGTCGGTTCATTTGACCAAAGGAATCATGGTCAAAGTACACAGATGAAATTTGTTCGCCCGCTACGCGCGCATATGTCTTCCCAAAATGCAATATTCTTTGGTACAAAGCTTGTTTAGAGTCAAAATGTAGCTAAATCGGGCAAAAAATAGGTGTAAACTCGAAAAAATTTGCGCGCTACGCGCGCATTTTCTTCACTCACAAAATCACATGAGTTACTGGAGAGAAATTGCAACGTTGAATTAAAAAAACCCTGCAATGAGTGTTCAAAAATATGCAAGGACATGCGTTCTTTTCAACCGTGAATTTCAAAAAACTTCTGGCGTCGAGGGGGATACCCCCCTTTCGAGGGACACGATTTCTAAAACACCCCCCTTTACAAAATCCTGCGTACGCGCCTGATTGTGAGAAACCTTTGATACAATATTTACATTGGTAGGCCTATGGCTTTTCTTTTGTATGAATCCTTTCATGTAGGTACTGCCCTGGCACTTAAAGTAATGAAACTCTTGTTGCAATATTGACATTGATATGGCTTCTCTTTGGTATGAGTCCTTAATTCATGTACTACCACGTTATTTGAACGAAAGAAACTCTTGTTGCAATATTGACATTGATATGGTTTCTCTTTGGTATGAACACTTTCATAAGTATACAGTCTTACTCTGAACAGTAAAAAAACCTCTTGTTGCAATATTGACATTGGTATGGTTTCTCTTTGGTATGAATCTTTTCATGTTCAGTCTTGGAACCTATTGTGAAAATCTCTTGTTGCAACATTTACATTGGTATGGGTTCTCTTTGATATGAATCCTTTCATGGCTAGTCAGGGACTGAGTTTTAAAATGAACAGAAGAGTAAGAAAAAACTCTCCTGGAGTTTTTAAGGGGAGCATAAGAAGAGCAGTGACAAAGAAAGTGACTGAGGATTGATCAGATTTGAGGGGAGCTATAAACTACTCTCCTAGAGTAATTAAGGGGAGCGATTAAGAGGAGAGCAATGCTCTATAGCGCGTCTTGTGACCTATCTGTGAGAAAGTCTTGTTGCAATATTTACATTAGGATGGTTTCTCTTTGATATGAATCCTTTCATGTACAGCCTTGTTACCTGCTTTAGAAGAACTCTTGCTGCAATATTGATATTGGTATGGTTTCTCTTTGGTATGAACCCTTTCATGTACAGTCTTACTCTGAGCAGTAGAAAAACTCTTGTTGCAATATTGACATTGGTATGGTTTCTCTTTGGTATGAATCCTTCCATGCGCACTGCCATGTAACTTGAAGTAGAAAAACTCTTGTTGCAATATTGACATTGGTATGGTTTCTCTTTGGTATGAACCCTTTAATGTACAGTCTTACTATGAGCGGTAGAAAAACTCTTGTTACAATATTGACGTTGGTATGGTTTCTCTTTGGTATGAATCCTTTCATGTTCAGTCTTACTCTGAGTAGTAGAAAAACTCTTGTTGCAATATTGGCATTAATATGGTTTCTCTTTGGTATGAATCCTTTCATGTTCAGTCTTGGAACCTGATTGTGAAAATCTCTCGCTGCAATATTGACATTGGTATGGTTTCTCTTTGGTATGAATCCTTTCATGTACAGTCTTACTATGAGCGGTAGAAAAACTCTTGTTGCAATATTGACATTGGTATGGTTCCTCTTTGGTATGAATCCTTTCATGTTCAGTCTTACTCTGAGTAGTAGAAAAACTCTTGTTGCAATATTGACATTAATATGGTTTCTCTTTGGTATGAATCCTTTCATGTTCAGTCTTGGAACCTGATTGTGAAAATCTCTTGTTGCAATATTGACATTGGTATGGTTTCTCTTTGGTATGAATCCTTTCATGTTTAATCTTACTCTGAGTAGTAGAAAAACTCTTGTTGCAATATTGACATTGGTATGGTTTCTCTTTGGTATGAATCCTTTCATGTTCAGTCTTGGAACCTGATTGTGAAAATCTCTTGTTGCAATATTGACATTGGTATGGTTTCTCTTTGGTATGAATCCTTTCATGTTTAATCTTGTTACTTGAATGTGAAAATCTCTTGTTGCAATATTGACATTGGTATGGTTTCTCTTTGGTATGAATCCTTCCATGCACTCCCATGCAACTTGAAGTAGAAAAACTCTTGTTGCAATATTGACATTGATATGGTTTCTCTTTGGTATGAACCCTTTCATGTACAGTCTTACTATGAGCGGTAGAAAAACTCTTGTTGCAATATTGACATTGGTATGTTTTTTCGTCGGTATGAATCCTTTCATGTACAGTCTTACTATGAGCGGTAGAAAAACTCTTGTTGCAATATTGACATTGGTATGGTTTCTCTTTGGTATGAATCCTTTCATGTTCAGTCTTGGAACCTGATTGTGAAAATCTCTTGTTGCAATATTGACATTGGTATGGTTTCTCTTTGGTATGAATCCTTTCATGTTTAATCTTGTTACTTGAATGTGAAAATCTCTTGTTGCAATATTGACATTGGTACGGTTTCTCTTTGGTATGAATCCTTCCATGCACTGCCATGTAACTTGAAGTAGAAAAACTCTTGTTGCAATATTGACATTGGTATGGTTTCTCTTTGGTATGAATCCTTTCATGTTCAGTCTTGTTACCTGCCAGAGAAAAACTCTTGTTGCAATATTGACATTGGTAGCGTTTCTCTTTGGTATGAATCCTTTCATGAATAGTCTTGTTACCTGCTTGAGAAAAACTCTTATTGCAATACTGACAACTGTATGGTTTCTCTTTGGTATGAATCCTTTCATGTTCAGTCTTGGAACCTGATTGTGAAAAACTCTTGTTGCAATATTGACATTGGTATGGTTTCTCTTTGGTATGAATCCTTTCATGTTCAATCTTGTTACTTGGATGTAAAAAACTCTTGTTGCAATATTGACATTGGTACGGTTTCTCTTTGGTATGAATCCTTTCATGAACAGTCTTCCTCTGAGCAGTAGAACAACTTTTGCTACAATATTGACATTGGTATGGTTTCTCTTTGGTATGAATCCTTTCATGTACAGCCTTGTTACCTGCGTGAGAAAAACTCTTGTTGCAATATTGACATTGGTATGGTTTCTCTTTGGTATGAATCCTTTCATGTTCAATCTTGTTACTTGGATGTAAAAAACTCTTGTTGCAATATTGACATTGGTACGGTTTGTCTTTGGTATGAATCCTTTCATGTTCAATCTTGTTACCTTCTTCTGAAAAACTCTTGTTGCAAAAGCCTCTCTTAGTCGTCAAGAATTTGGGTTTATTTCTGCGTCTGTGTCCTATGTGCCTCCTTTTTTCATCTAATGTTTGTTGTTTGTAATTAATACACTTTACGTACCAGTATGGATGTATTCTCATCTGATGGCGTTTGATATGCCAGCGATATTGAGATGTATCATCATAGAATCGGTGACAATACTTGCACCTTAGAGGTTGTATATACGTGTGCATTCCTGCTGAAGAGCCCATCATGTTGCCTGAAAATTAATCAAAATTAATCACATAAACGGTGTACTAAAAGTGATTTAAACAATAATGTCACCAATTTTAATCCAGTACTAATAGTATAAACTAACTACAATGTTATGATTCAATAATAAACAAGCCCCTGGGAAGTGAGGGTACTTGGGGCGCTGCAGCATCGATTGTGGGCCACCAGTGGGCCCTCATGGGACCCTTAATATTTTGGCCACTTTGAAAAGAAATTGGTATAGAAAATTTGTTCAAATATCTCGGGATATGTTCATTTAGTGTAATATATCATTTAAAAGCTTATTGTGTTCATCTTTACAATGATATCCAATTTGAAGCAATCCCTTGTTCCTGTGCTCAGCCACATGCTTGATTAAATGGGAAGCGGTCGCAATCTGAAGTGCCAAAATCAACACTATTGTGTGCTTAAAAGTCCGAGTCAATAGATCATCTCACTACACTGTAATGTTCAATGTAAACACTTCATTGAACAGACGATAAAGATGTTTTTGAGCACGAAATAGTGTTGATTTTGGCACATTCAGATTGTGACCTCCCAGTGTTCACAAGCAAGTAGCTGAGCACTGGAGCAAGGGATTGCTTCAAATTTGGTGTTATTGTAAAGATGAACACATCAGCTATTATAGGGTGTGCAAGAATTGATGTACCCCTACATTGGTCAGTTTGCAGATCTAAACAAAGAAACAGTGTGAAGAAACACATTCATATTTATGGTGATAGCACATTTTATACTGTACAATATATCTTGCTCTTTAACGCATCATAATTGACCAATGTTTGACGAAGTTAACACCAGGTTTGGAATACCCGCATCTCCGGAGAAGATGCAAATTAGTCAGATCAACATCGAACCATTCGGCAAGCAGGTCGGCAGGGGAGTCTGACGAAGATACACCAGGTTATGTGAAACATTAGAACATTGAATATACCGGAAGTTGCGGAATATTGGATGGTATTGGGTAGGCGTACACGTGGAGGGTGGGTTAGGTTAAAGGTAGATGACCCGATCACATTTTCGATTTTCAACTTGAAGTTTTCTATTCTACATGAAAGGTCATCCTCAAAAAAGTCGTGTTCCAAAGTTTGAGTTGCATAGCTCTAAACAGGATATTTCTTCAAAATGGACATTGAATAAGTCCATTTTCCAGCCAGCCAGTCAGCTCTAAGCATCTCTTCAGTCAGCTTAATAGAATGATAATCATTTTAGGTATTGCCAGATAAGTAGTCAAAAGTCGCCCAATAAGAGGATTGCCTTGGTATATTTTAAGCCCAATTTACAAAAAACACCATACACAGCAATGCAATGCACAGTTGCACACACACAATCTTTTCAAAGTAAGCGCAAAGCATGCAACATGGGTCCGCATAGTTTCCCAGTCCAGACACGGATTTGTGGTCCAAGCGCTGTTTCATGTTGCGACGCAAGCTCCATACCGAAGGTTTTGCGTAACATTTCATCATGGCTGCATCAAATTGTAGGCACTACATGTAGCACTGGCAGGCAGAGTGCCCAGCTTGTCAGCATAGTGTGCTACCAGTTATCCTCTTTTGGATTGAAGGGTAATTTGAACATGACAGCATATTCCCTTTATACACCCAATTTTCACAATCCGATCAGAGCATGTTAAAGAGCGCATCGATCCACTGCGTCATTCGTGTTCCGCGTGCGAAGCATGGGACAACATTTAGAGTAATGTTGTAGGCACATAGAACATGGTGAATGATCTAGCTAATACCACACCAGTGTTACATAGCTGTCTGTTTTAAGTAAGGCAGCCAGGCTGCGCATGCTTATTTGTTCAGCAGTGTTTCCATGATATACATGTTATCACCCAACAACAAGAGTTATTTGTAGCCCAACTATTGTCTATGACAATAAATAAAGCTATAATTCAAACTGATGACACAATTGGGCTATTATCCTATATATATAGGCAACCTCAAGTCCTGTTGTGTGTGTTTGACCTCTTTAAAAATAGATTTGTATACAATACCAGGTAGTCCTGTATTATATAACAGCTAGCTATATAGTCTATAGCCTGTTCATTGTGAGAAGGAACATATTACTGCAAAAGAATGATGTAAAATCTCAAAGATCAAGCGCTATTTTATTGCGAATAAACTATAGAACTCAAAGTCTATTCAGTTTTTCAGTGTTGCATGGACGAGATTATGATGACTAGCTAATTCACATTGCAAAATAATTATATATCAATCATAGATGGTCATGTTTCATATTATGTTGAATGAACTATAGCAGGCAAGCTGGCTATATATAGCTATTACCTGTCCCTATCTTTTGAATTGTGCTCATTGCATTTCAAATGCACCTTTTAGAGACGAATTTGCAGCAATTGCTGTACCGACCAGACTTGTTTCATTTGATACTTTTGCAATGTAAAACCATTCAGCTGGACTGACTGGAACTCGAAAAGCTGAAACTAATTTAATTAAATATAATAATTTAATTTTTAATTTTAATTCATTTTCAATTTAATGCAATTCAATTCAATCCAATTTGAATTCAATTCAAATAAATTCAAATTCAATTCAATTTAATGCAATTCAATTCAATCCAATTTGAATTCAATTCAAATAAATTCAAATTCAATTCAATTTAATGCAATTCAATTCAATCCAATTTGAATTCAATTCAAATAAATTCAAATTCAATTCAATTTAATGCAATTCAATTCAATCCAATTTGAATTCAATTCAAATAAATTCAAATTCAATTCAATTTAATGTAATTCAATTCAATCCAATTTGAATTCAATTCAAATAAATTCAAATTCAATTCAATTTAATGCAATTCAATTCAATCCAATTTGAATTCAATTCAAATAAATTCAAATTCAATTCAATTCAATGCAATTCAATTCAATGCAATTCAATCCAATTTGAATTCAATTCAAATAAATTCAAATTCAATTCAATTCAATTCAAATTCAAATCAAATCCAATTCATCATTTCAATTCAATTAAATTCAAAATCAATTCAATAAAATTCAAAATCAAATTCAAATCCAATAAATTCCAATCCAATCCATATCAAATCAATCAATCAAATCAAATCAATTCAATTCAATTCAATCACGTGGACAGTACGTACAACTCTATAACCAAGTGCAGCATTTACGCATGCTTTTTTCCGCATGGGTATGTGTACGCACTCGTATACGCACGTGTATGCATTGCTCATTTTGATACGTGTGTGGGGTGTACGTCAGCGGGGGAGGGGGTTATTCAGTGCGATCAGTAAGGATGATGCAGTGAAATCACTGTATCGAGGAAGACAAAATAGACTATAGACGTGTGACTATAGGACGCATTGCATTGCTGATCGAGCGAAAAACAGGGAGGGCGCATAGAAAAGGGCCATGGGAATATTTTTGGGGGTCGGGTCAGCGGAACCATGGAATTGCCCAGGCTTGTCGCAGACCATTTGTATGTGGGGGTTACTGCATGTGTGATGCCAGCACCATGTCAGCGCAGCGGTCAACAGGATCGAGGACTACGTCGCTCAGCATTGTGTTGCAAATGTGTCTATGTACACTAGACTAAGGCACAAAAAAAAAACCTGTTTAGCGTCCCCTCCCGCTTCCTTTTTGCTTGGGGTCCGCTTCAATTTTTTTTCTCTCTTAATTTCAGTCATAACTTTTTCATGTTCGCAAAGTTTATCGCTTTCCAGGCCAATTTGTACTAAAAGTGGGGGGAAAAAAGAAGAAGGAAAAAAGGGCCTCTTCCTTCCTTTTTTGAAAAAAAAGTCACAACGCTAAACATGTTTTAATTTTTACTTTGCCTAATTCAAGCCGTACTGCGTGTTTAAATTAATAAAATAAATCCTCAGCGTTGAAAGATATTGAACTTGGGACAAGATTTCTGATTTGAACCCACTTAGATCAGAGAACATGAGCAACCTCGAGTAGGCCTATTTTGCTGGGCTCGGGAGTGAGTCGGACTCGAGATTTTAGAATAAACAGAAATAAGCTTATTACTCAAATGTGGCAATGTGTGAAATACAATTACGCCTGTATAATGCAATGGGTTATTTTAACATAGATTTGGTTAGAAAAAAATAGTATTCGATTTCCAAGATGAATTCCCACCTTATTTCACCAAGTCTCAAAACACTCACTTTCCCTATTCGTCGAAAGTTACAGACTGAAGGGAGCACGCAACTAATTAGCTCCCCATAGGCTTTACACACAAATGTCGGCCTATTAAACCGCTCTATTTCAAAACTTCACCAGTCAATTTTTGTGAAAACTTGCAATCTTATGCCATAAACGCTTATTTATAACATATATCTGAATATCAAGGAAAGTTATTCGTCACATTTTTCAGTAAATACCGCTGAATTGGGAAGTATTAATTTCATCACCTAATTTTCAGTCCTCAGGCTGGGATGCAAAAATGGTGGTAAATCGGTGGATAAAATTATAATCAAGCTCAAATCATCCCGTTTCTTTTACAAACTTCACGTACATATTCCACACAACACATACATGCAACATTCGAGAGGACAGTGCCAGCTAATGTGTCGATTTCGCACACTTTTTGTGCTTTATAGGAACTATTGCTGTACTCAACTTTTGGCCGGAAGTGGATTTCTAGACTGAATTAGTTGTGTGCGCCTTTCATTATAATGACGTGCCAGACAGTATGGGACGGGAAGGCAAAATTAATTACTTGATTCAGTCAATTTATTCCTTTCACGTAATCATTTAACTTTTAATATTTTAATTCATACACTGAGATGGGGCATGCATTGACCCCCCCCCCCCCCCCCACACTTACACACATCAATGTTTATTTCTGGGGGGGGGGGCAAAACTAGGATGATTACTTTCTTTCACATTTTTTCTTCTTTCTATCTACTCTCAAATGTTCTTGTTTTTTCTTAATTTCAAATTTTTGAAAGAAAACTGGACTTTTCGAGGTCCATTTTGACACGAGAGCCTGTTTCTAATGGTTCTTATTTTAGACGCACATGATGCTGTGAACTGTACCCATTGAGTAGTACACAAACTATATCGGTGGTTACCACCATTCGCGGTAATTCGACGCTATTTCATCGATTTCTCCGTAATTATACCGATTTAGGCCGTCAAATTTCAGTATGATGATGAGAAAAATACGAGCTTTCATATGATATGAAAATCTCCATATGTTTGAAATAATTATGTGTTACGAAAATGTGATCGGGTCATCTACCTTTAAAAACAAATTTTTTTTAACAGTACTGGAGACATTGATGTAACTTTCTTGCATACGATTTTGAAAATTGCCACTTTTTCTGAAAACATCATTTTGGTAAAATGTGATTGTTTCGGAAGAAGTGAAGATGCCATTGATGATAAAAAAACAAAAAACCTTTTGATGGGTAGTCAAGCGTTTCCCCTTTCAGAAACATTTCAATTTTACAAAACGTACATTTGTGTGTGGAGTTATGCAACCAAAGGTGATCGAATTTTAGGGGGGACTTACTTTTTGACTTACTTTTTGACCCCTTTATATGGTCAACCAAAAGCCAATTCTCCAAATGCTATTATACATTGTACATGTAGCTACAAAAATGGGTCAATTTTAAGAACTGAAGAGCATACAGATCGTAATACATTCATACACTTTTACAATCAGAGAACAGGAAACTAAAATATGCAGAGTGCAAATGTTGATATGCTCACAATAGCATTCCCACTGCGGGGTCGTGCCATTATTCACACATCAACATCAGCGCGTTTGCATTGATTTTTACACTTTCTCTCGAAACAATGCATACGCATTTATTGACCTACACTCTTAGAAAAAATGGTTCGTTTAAGAACCCTTTTTTGTCCCGCGGGGAGCACCTTTTGGCCTAAAAGGTTCTAAAAAGAACCTTAGAATGGTTCTTTGAAGAACTTTCAAATTTTAAATAAGACCTAAAGGTATATTTTACTTTTTTTGTTTTTATGTAATATGCAAATTCAAGAGAAATGTAAACAAATTTAATCCTTTTCAACTGTTAAAAATCATTTCTTCTTGGCTAAAAACATTTTTTACCGTTTTACCAAGAACCATTGAGGGTTCTCCATAATTTTTTCCCAAAAGGTTCTTGAAGCTTGAGGAACCATTTTCTTGGCTAAAGAACCCTTTTAGAACCTTTTTTGGTTCTAAAAGGAACCCTATAGAAATTTCATTGGGTTCCTTTTAGAACCAAAAAAGGTTCTAAAAGGGTTCTTTAGCCAAGAAAATGGTTCCTCAAGCTTCAAGAACCTTTTGGGGAAAAATTATGGAGAACCCTCAATGGTTCTTGGTAAAACGGTAAAAAATGTTTTTAGCCAAGAAGAAATGATTTTTAACAGTTGAAAAGGACTAAATTTGTTGACATTTCTCTTGAATTTGCATATTACATAAAAACAAAAAAGTAAATATACCTTTATGTCTTATTTAAAATTTGAAAGTTCTTCAAAGAACCATTCTAAGGTTCTTTTTAGAACCTTTTAGGCCAAAAGGTGCTCCCCGCGGGACAAAAAAGGGTTCTTAAACGAACCATTTTTTCTAAGAGTGTATAACTCAAATTCATTCCAACCTTTACCCTCTGAGGCACAATTGTTGCCATTTGTGTACATGGAAATGCACCTGCATGAAGCAACAATAAAATATAAATTCAGTTTCTTTCAATGCTTTCGAACATACTCGACTTCCATTTTAATGTCAATATTGGATTAACAGGTACATGTTATAAGGCTATACACCATAATATATCACCCAACAATTTAACTCCAGATAAAAACAACACCAAAAGTAAGTCCCCCTCTAAACAGTTCGTCATAAAATCGTACGGTAAAACAATTTACCAATACAATTTAGTTAGAAATAATCCTATGACTGTTTCCTAAGTGTTGTTTAAAAATAGATGTCCATGACTTCATGGCTGAATGAGCTCAAATGGAAGAAAAAGACTGCCCTTCTCAAAAGTCACTACTGTGGGATCACTGCCTGGTTAACAGGGGAGTGGGTGGCTATCTTTGAGCTCTCAGCCACTCCCCATCGTGTGTACTGTGTTTAAATGCAAATGTGTTGTATGAATTGAGCGTTGGTTGGCATGAAACATATATCTCGCTTGACACGAGGCATCTGCAAAAACAACTGTCTGTGTGTTAATTTGTAGCGTTTGGAGGTAAATAGGTATTTCAGCGATTAAAAGTGACATGTCATAATGTGGTCACTAGGGGTCATTGACCGGTGTAAAACTAAAGTCATGCTGTGATTTTGACCAGACATGTTGCGTCTAGTGCGCATTGATGAGCCAAGAAAAAAAGTTAATCATGACTTTGGGGTCAAAGGTCAAGAAGGATCACTAGGGATCAAAATGTGTATAGTCCACTACTATAGTTTGATCAGTTCCAAATTGGCGAAATTACAGCAGGGAATGAATACAGAAGGACGCCGGTGCGCATGAATAGTCAACAACTTTGTAAATAAGCGCCCACCCGAAATGACTTAGATAACCGCCCTGGGCGCTTAATAGGGATATTGTACACGGTTTAGACTTAGTAATTTAAAAGCGTGTATCTACAGAGACTGCAATCTTGGTCGCTAGCTATCAATACGGATCGCATTCCGAATGAACTTTGTGATGCAGTAAAAAAATGCGTAAAAAGGTGAATTTCGATGAAGAAACATAGTTTTTGCAGCAGAATGTGTAAATAATTAATAATTTAATAAGTGAAGCAATACCGTTTTTGGAGGCAGACTAGACGGCAACCAGAAACTCAATATCGATTGTGAATGGGCCTTATCCCGGCGAATGGTACAAATATACTGCCATGAGAGATGCAAAATAGCACACTATTGCAGTCACCTCGGGCCCATAGTTTTAATCCAGAGACTCGAATAAAGGCAGAATATATTTGTTTTATATACGTCATTCATGAATATATTTCTAGTTCCATAAAGTTTAAATTCAAAAATCAATCTGTGAGTTCCAATCTTCATCTGTTAAAAAGTTTTAAAAGAACGATCGTCATGCTGCGCCCGGGGATGCAAATCGTGCTCCCTCTCGCGTCACGCGGAGTACAATGCCGCGTGAAACTACTGGCGCACTTGCAATAAATAGTCTTCTTGGGAGCCGTAAATAGCACTTTTGGGAGCCGTAAATAGTACCTTTGGGAGCCGTAAGCCCGTGAATAGTACTTTTGACAAAATAGCGTGTTTATTTTTGATCATGTGACTCACTTTTAACCAATCAATGAACAAGAATATATATGATTTAACAGTGTTTTCACTCATTTTTTTCCCAAGGGTATTTCACCCTTTGAAAAAAAAGTGAAGGGTCAAAATGAAAAGTGAAGGGTGAACAAATTTCCGTAAAATTTAAGCGCGATTTTCTTCACCTATTTTCTTTTAATACTTTTTTGTGCATGGATATTAATGAGTTTTTAAAATCATTATTTTAAATGAAGGAAGCAAAGAGATACTATTTTAGGTATTTTTGTATGGAGGGAGAGAGAAGAGGGAGGCGGTATGGAGTACTGTCACTGCAAGCAAATTAGCCCCGAGATTATAAGGGTCCACAAGGGGTCTGTCTCTATTAATTTTCACATCACAGTACATTTGCTAAAACATGCAAATCTGTCATATTTAAACCCTTTACTGGTACATTATATTTATTTGTAATTATTGTAATTGTGAATAATAAAACTGACTAAGAAAGGGCTTGTGTGCATTGTGATTTATACTGTTTGATGTCATGGTATTATGGACATGGGTGTGATTGTCCTCCCCCTCCCCCCATTATCATTGGATCACATCATAATAATAATAATAATAAACCATGCTTATAAAGCGCACTCCGTCGCAAGACCCCAGTGCGCTGAACAAAAAAAAAGGACAAAATATGAACAAAGATACAAAACATTATAAAGTCATTTGCTGAAAGAGGTGAGTCTTGAGCGAGCTCTTGAATTGCTGCAGTGATGTGGCATTTCTAACATGAGATGGGAGCCGGTTCCAAAGTTCAGGAGATGCATGAGAGAATGATCTTTGGCCGTAGGTGACAGTGTTAGTTTTCCTCCGTTGTAAGATGACAGATGAATTTATTCCATCCACAAAAGCTATAAACACGTTCTCAAATCCTGATAAATTTAACCAGGAAAAGTGAGAAGAGATCATCTTTCCTGATTTAACAAACCATTGCATCATTACCAAATAACATTTACAGTACTAGTAAACCTAGTAACTTTCCATCAGGCAATACCACATACATCAATGATTAAACAATGAGTGAAGAGTATCTAAGAACCAGAACATATGAATAAATTATGGTGGAAAAACGTAGCTAAATAATATGCGATACTATACTGCACTGTTGAATACTCAACTCCTGTGTGCAAAAATTAATTATAAGCTTTCTTCATGCCTAAATCAAGTCACCAAAATATTCCACTACGGAGTTGTAAATTCACATTCTAATAGTTTGTAAAAATGCCTTTTAGGATATTTCATTGTAATTGTATCACTCAGCAAGTAACACTTTGCTTTAAACACAAAGTTAAACCAATGTCAATCCAATCGCCACGCACGAGTGACGCAAACGTAAATCAAAAACACTCAACTAGTTTGTTGACCTGTTGTCACCTTTGACACGTACAACATTGGACTCTTCGATTAAGTATAGGGGTGTACATTAATTATAAAGACATTTAGCAATAATACTAATAGCAGCATGCGGTCATACTCCCAAAACAAACGAGGGTTGCTTAATTATCTGCCTGGATATAATTATTCCGAATAAAATTGTTTACAATCTTTTCATCATTTATTTAATACATCAATAAGTTTATCACACCATTCAACTAATTCCCCCTCAAACAAACCCCCATTGTTGTGATCCCGGCGGCCATGAATGAACACAATACAAACACTATTGATAACACTAGCGGGACCCGCTAGATGAGTAAACCCGGGCGGTTAACTTGGGTTCGATGAGTGAACCTGCATGGGCGGTTACTTTTGTTTTGTTTTTGCGAAGTACTGCATTTTTGGTGAGTGGAGATGGGACACAGTGTTGGTACGGTCAAGCGTGCACGGGGAAGACTTCCCACTCCTGGATGTGTATGCCACTGATTTACATCTTTTATTCTATAACTTCATATAATATGGGGTATAATTTGTCGTCATGTCAATTGGCAGGCTATAATTATGTACATCAATGGCAACAGGCGATTTGTTTTTTCTCAGGTTTGCCATATGGGACATGCATACGTGTAAGCCTAGGCCCACGTTTTGAACAAATAGGGGACGTGGGGTGATTCTAAACACAACAATAACCGTAAGCAAGCAATAACGGATGTAATGTGTAACTATACAATAGACTTGGTGCAGGATTGGGACCTAAGTATATACACTAATTACATTTGTACACGTTTGTATTGTAGTGCTGAAGTAGTGTACGGTATAATAACAGATGTTTTTCAAATGTAATGTTGTCAAAATATATTTTAAATGATAGTTTGTGTGCCGAACAACCCACATGTAATGTGTGCGTGCGCAAAAGCAATGAAAATGAGCTGGAAATTGAAACAAAGCACGTACTACATCATGCAGAAACGGCAAGATATACACCAATCGTTTGATATCGAGTGCTAGTAAAGCTCAACTTGGTTGGTATTCCCGTTTTATTGGCAGAAATAGAACTGTAAAATGATATGCATTAGGGGGTTAAAAATGACGGCAGAGGGCGCCATGTTGAAAAGTTTTGTAGAACACCAGTATTTATATATTAAAAATAGTTTTAAAAAACTGAGTAAAAATCATTGTTGCAAGACTCCTGGTCACTTGTTGCTCATTCTACTTATTCCAAGCTTACTGGTGTCGTAAGCATGGTAAGAACACACCGACAACACATAAAAAAACGTCGGGATCCGCGTCGTCGCCGCGCCGTGGACCAGGAAAACACACTGAGACCGAGGAAAACACACCGAAATATATTTCTGTAAAACAACAGTATTTATTTTTAAAAAGTAAGAAAATAGTAAGAAATCATTGTTGCAAGACTCCTGGTCACTTGTTGTTGTTGTTTTTTTGTTTTTTTTTCTATTTATTTTTCATTTCTCTACATTATATACATAGTTATATAACATAATAACAATATATTAAACATACTGGTATCAATAAGTATGACTCTACCAGCGAACAGCATGTACCAACAATTACCATTAGCATGAAGATAGATGGCTAATGATCATCAACGGCACATGATTTTCGCAGGTGAGTTGACAAGCAAAGTAATATATAATATGGGCTGTCATGTACATGTGTTTTACGAATATGTACATGTGTTTTAAGAATATCAGAACCTACTATTTACTCTGTGCTATGTAGGCTTTTGCCAATCTTATGCCACATATTTTCACTATGTCTCATTATACTAATTCTCCATCTTAATTCGTACAGAAACCATTTAAATGCATCAACGTTTTTATTATCAGTGATCTTGATATGTCTGGATCTATACAGAGCGAACGACGCCAGACTAAGCATTCTATTTAGCATTACATTCAATACATTTTGATTAGCTGGTTTATAACCAAGTACAATGATTTTTAACGATATCTCTGGACATGGAATATTGTTAGAAATAATAAATCTTTTAAAATGAACCCAAAAGCTTTTTGACAAAGGACAGGCAGTAAATGAATGTAGATAATCATCTGTCGTGTTGCACTGAAAACAATTGGGTGAGTTCACCTTATTCCATTTATATAAGTTTGCTTTGGTAGCGATGATTCTATACAATAATTTGCAATTGAACTCTGCCAATTTTCTCTCTTTTTCAAGAATAGTTTTCATAGTCCAAATATCGTCCCGTTTTGGTGACGTTGACAGTTCCTGTGCCCATCTGTTCTGAATTATTGGCACGACTGTAAACTTTTTAACTACATGAACGTAAACATACCTTGATTGCCAATACATTATATTTACACGTTTTTTATTTACATATATACACGAGGTTCTTAAACGAGTACTTATTTCAATAGCCATATTGTTGGTGTTTAATAAAGCAAACCAATTCTTTGGATTTGATTTGAAAATAATAAATAGCTCTGCAATCCAGTTGTGCTTATTTTTGAGCTTGTCAAGTATATATGTAGTGGAAAAGATACCGTCATTATTTATAAGGTCATTGATATATATTATATCACTATCAATCCAGTGTTTGAAATACAAGGTCTTGCCATTGTGCATGATCAGTTCATTTCCCCATATAATATGACTTTTGACCCTTAATGAGTCGTTGATTGGTAAGTTTCTATAATCATTATCTAGATTATGCCATGCTTTTACCAGATCTGAATAAAATTTTGGTAGACCAATTAACGATGCGGCATTCTTAGCTTCCACAAAATTCATATTTAAGATTAAAAAGTTTGGACCATGAGCATTTAAATAGCGTTTAAAAAGGCATATCCATTTACTATCATCATCGTACATATAACGTTTTAACCATATACATTTCAAAGCTATACACTGAGATTCAAAATCACACATTTTTATTCCTCCCATATTGTAATTTCGAATGAGAGTCTTTCTCTTTATTTTCTCCGGTTTTTTATGCCATAAGAAATTGAAAATAATTGAGTTTACTTCATTCGTGAAGTTTTCAGGAACGGGTAGACAAGACATTAAAAATGTTAAATTGGATATACCAAGACATTTTATAATAGTTGCTTTACCATACAGTGTTAGCTTTCTTCTATACCACGAGTTCAAGATTCGAATTAGTCGATCTTTTTTCTCCTGGTCACTTGCTGCTCATCATTATTCCAAGCTTGCTGGTATCATAAGAACACACCAGCAACACAAAAAACCTGTCGGGATCCGCGTCGTCTTCTTGAAAAGCCGTACATTTCTCTAATATTAAATTGCAATTAATTCCAATATCATATTTCAGAGGAGAAAAGGCATTTGTACAGTATAAATTAAATTTATTGAATATATATAGTCTTGTAATTTGTAAGAGATGAATAAATTATGATAATTTTTTGTAATGATTATTAATTAGTAATATGAAGATTCATGATTAATTTTGGATCCTCTTGGATCATCTCGGTTCAACCAAGACCATTTCAGTTCAATCTGGATCATTATAAATTAAATGTATTGAATATAGTCTTGTAATTGTAAGAGATGGATAAATTAAGATATTTTTTTGTCGCCGCGCCGTGCTTCTTGAAAAGCCGTACATTTCTCTACTATTAAATTGCAAGTAATTCAAATATCATATTTCAGAGGGGAAAAAGCATCTGTACAGTATATAAATTAGATTTATAGATGGGGTGACAGGTGACGTCACACCGGGCAAAACGTGGCTAGTTGCCATTGTTCTTTGCCCGGCAGTTTGCGCACGCATCCTGTTTTGTTTAGGACCCGTGCTTTTAAAACTCGCGCCAAAGCATTATAAAGGGCAATACGTCATAGCGGACAGTGTTGTGGTCATATGGTGTTCCCTCAAGCGTGTATCGACAGTCCAGTCCCTTCGACCGTTGCGTTTGTTGATAAACATTGGATGTAAACAACTGTCACCTCATCTATTGAATATAGTCTTGTAATTTGTAAGAGATGAATAAATTATGATAACTTTTTTGTAATGATTATAAATTGGTAATATGAATATTCGTGATTAATTTGGGATACTCGTTGGATCATCTCGGTTCAACCAGGATCATTTCAGTTCATATTGCTAATTAATTAATTGATTATTCATATTGCTAGTGAATATTCATATTGCAAATTAGTATTCATTACTTAAATATAATTTATTAATACCGGTATCTCTTTACCCCGATTTTAGACTATATTCAATAACCCAAATGGCCGCCCATACAACGTCTTTCATATATTCAGTGCCCCCCCCCCCCCCCCCGACAGAAGCAATGCCCCCCCCCCCCCCCCCCTGATTCCCCCAAATGAAAAGACAAAATACAATGTTACCCATGACAGTACAGTACATGCCCTAATTTGCTCAGTGGCTTGACTTTTAAAGTAAAAAATAGCTCTAAAAATGGTCTGAAATACGGTCCTACTTTTAGACCAAACAGCTATTTTTAGGTGATTTATCCACAGTCAGAAACCATGGCCCCCCCTGATGCCCTCCCCCAAAAATGAAATATGACAAAATACAATGACCCATGACAGTGCAGTACGTTATCGTTGTACAAAAATAAAGATAGAAAAAACGGCGCCAGTGAGCTTCGATCTTCGAGATGCGAACTCGCTGTGGTGTACAGTATACACGGTATCCGGATTAGTAAACATCTGTCTGCGACGCGCTAGTCGATCGGGCCATCTAGACAGACACGTAATTGGCTGTCAAAGAAAAAAGAAATACATTTTGCTTCGCAATAGCGTATACCCTGGTTCGGGGTAACTTTCGGTCTAAAATACAAAACTACGCAAAAACTAAGAAGATTTCGTCAGCCATGAGGGTTTTAATTAGTAAATAATGATTAATGAACAAACTTTTAAATATTTATACCGACTTTAAATCCGTTGGGGGAAGTGCAGAGGATTATTTCGGTTCCGAGGGTAGCGCAAGCGGTCTTGGGACATCAGTGTGATTTTAGGGTTTAGGATGGCTTTACGTGAATTGTAATATAGATTCAAGTCCTGGTATATTGAAGGGGTAAAAATATGTAAGCTCGATCTCACGGCTCTGATTAGTTAGCGGTATTGTACGAGTTTTCCAGCATGCGCAGTAATCTGACAGAAGGACGACCACGGATCGGAGCTGGCAGGGAAAATATGCGCCATGTCCGAAAGCAATTTTTAATGCGACGGAAGGACATTTTAGAAGCCAAAATGATTAAGAGTCGCTGAGTGAAGCTTAAAAACTTACGCAAAACACAAAAACACATTTTCTATTGGTTTTTCACTGTCTATTTGATCATATTACTGGATTTTATGTGACTAAAACATATTTAATGATAAAATGGATAAAATGTGAAAATCTGAAAAAAGGTTTCAGCTTTCATTTGGCACCAAATTTGTCATGATAGCACACATTTCAATTTTGGGATTTTGGGGTGTGATGTCTGCTTTAGTGTGGAATTGTCCAAGTACAGATTTGTTTTAATGTGTGGGGCAGGGTTCCCGTTAGCGCGCGTCATTGCGTCCAGACGCGATTTTGACAATTCTGACGTCTTTTCAAACTCTAGGCTCGTGTATTTTGCGTCCATTTGGATGCGCAAGCTCCCGAAACTCCAAAAATAAAAGTTCGACAAAATAAATAATAAGCTTATAGAAAAAAAACTAATTGTCAGCTAAATCATTCTTCATGAATTACATTGTAGTGCACATTCATGAGATTCACTGGAAATGGGTTTATTTAATTAAATCTGTGCCGATAAGAATTTTAAGTTCGACAATAGATGGCGCCCTAACAATCGGCCCATAGACGCAGACGGCGATGGGCAGATGGCCACGCGCCTCAGACGACCCAATATGGCAACGACTGTGTACACCATTTTGATATATTTTTAACAGTCATCGCCCGGTTAACGATGAAAATAATTTTAAAATAGCATTTACAATGGAGTTGGTTAGCCAACTCCAACGGTTTTAACCTATGCTGAATTTTTCAAAATGATAAGATTAAAGGTAGATGACCTGATCACATTTTCGTAACACAGAATTATTTCAAACATACGGAGATTTTCATATCATATGAAAGCTCGTATTTTTCTCATCATCATACTGAAATTTGACGGCCTAAATCGGTATAATTACGGAGAAATCGATAAAATAACGTCGAATTACCGCGAAAGGTGGTAACCACCAATATCGTTTGTGTACAACTAAATGGGTACATTCCACGGCATCTTTTGCGTCTAAAATAAGAACCATTAGAGTTACAATGCAACTCAAACTTTGGAATACAACTTTTTTTAAGGATGACCTTTCAATTTCATGTAGAATAGTAAACTTCAAGTTTAAAATCGGAACATCTACCTTTAAAATTCGCGATTACGTGTTATTCCAATACGAATTTCAAATTTAGGATTCACGTGGCCATCGTCAACTGCATAGATGCACACATTTTCCTCTGGACGTAATTTTGCTACCTCGTCGGCAAACTTGTGTCCACATGGACGCATATTTTTCAAACCTTAACGGGAAGCCTGGTGGTGGGGGTCATAAAAATAATCACCATCGACTTGAGTAGGGGATCATGAAAATAAAATGCATGTTGCTGGGAGCTACCTGGTGGTCATCGGGTGGTCACCAGGTACTACTACGTAGACCCTAAACCATGAAGTACCAGATGTCTACCGGGTAGTAATCGGGTAGACATCGGGTACATTTTCACATGCAAATTAGTAGGTACCGGGTGGTCACCAGGTGGTTACCTGGTGGCCACCCGGTGTCTTTTATGATAATTTATGCAAATTAGTTTTCAGGTTCCTGGTAGCTACCAGGAACCTATGAAGGCAACTGTTAACCATGAGGTAGCGGATGACCACCGGATGGTTATCGGGTGGTCACCTGGTACCACTCAGTCAATATTTTTCGCGGAAATATATTTTGCACAAAAATTTAAGCTTTAAGCTTTTACAGTAACTAACATGTACCTTAATGGGGAATGCTTAGCATATAACCCATGACTCACAATCATGTCCCACACACCAACATTTACGACATGATCAAGACGAAACCTCTTATCCACGGTGTAAAGAGCCGCCAGTTGAGATTCCTTGGACACATTCTCCAAAGTATGCCACCAACACATGGCAGAAGCTAGTAGACATCATACTTATTTAACCACACCAAATTCCAAACATCTCCCAACACTTATTTAGTGTTGTGAGCCCTTAATCCCGTCTAGGCTCTAAATATGTCACCCAATACCAACACACCCCCACCCCTCACACCAGATTCATTCAAAACATCACCCAAACACTTTTCCACATCACTTAAAGTGATGTGACCATTAGAGGTAAGCCAAATTTACATGGTCTATATAATGCAAGTGTATTAAGCTTACTTTTATGTAGCTTATTAAAGCTTACTATATTTACACATTTTAGTCATCTACAGTACAATTCCAGTGACATATATTCCACATAACTGTTCTTTAGACAACAGGGATTCACAATTCACATACAAATGTCAAATACCTTCAAAAGGAACCACAATATCCATCATATATGCTCCACATCACAACTGCCATGATCACTGCTATATAGGGCAGACAACAGCAAATTTAAAATCAGTTGGTCATCATGTGATCTTTTGCCTTGACCTTTGACCGTTTGCTGGCACCTTCCTGGGAACTCAATTTTAGAGACTAAGTTTGCTGGTACCTTCCTGGGGACTCATTTTCAGAGACTAAGTTTGCTGGCACCTTCCTGGGAACTCATTTTTAGAGACTAAGTTTGCTGGCACCTTCCTGGGAACTCATTACCTTCCTGGGAACTCGTGTGTGTTTCTGGTACCTTCCCGATAACTTATTTTAGTTATCGGAAAGGTTATCAGCTAGCCGGTGTCATCGGGTGCCTTCAAAAAAGTTACCGGCATGATATCCGGTAGCCACCGGATGTCTACTGGGTGGACACCCGGTACCTTTTTTTTTTGCTATGGGAGGGGGTCATCAAAAATTATGACGATAAATGACATTTTTGGGACCGCCCCCCTGCAATTTATTGTGTCTGTTCCCCGTACATGCGTGATGTGGACACGCATACGGAATACGCTGTAGGCCTAACATGTTTATGCCTTTAATTTAACAGGGCAGTAAGATTATTATACTATGGCACCCCCACCCCCACCCCGACACATACACACACTACCGAAAAGGCGAAGAAAATGATCTCCTTGAAAAATCAATACATGGAAACAAATTACTTTACACTAAAAAATACAGGCTGAATAATAAAAAAGTTATAACCAAAAGTAGTTTGCCTCATATTGTTGAAAACTGGGCAAGTCATGCGCATTTTAAACCATTTTAGGTAAAAAAAGGTTTACTTTCATGATGTATAATTGCTTGTGCGGGGTTATATAGACATCAGTCAATACATCCTAGCCACATCGTACTACATTCCTGTATTTAAAAGCGGTAAACATAATGTTTTCTACATATTTTGGTCAACTTTTTCCCCCAAAAATGTCGCCCTCTATAGTCAATGATATGAACATCCCTACCTGTGGCGTGTATTTTACACACACAGTGACAATCTATGTATTCATGGTATTCGTCACCACAGACAGAGCTCTGCGTAATAATTGGGTGTGCTTTTCAATGGGACAGAATTGAATGATGCTACAATGAGGTTAGCGTTATTCCGTATGGAACAACACTGATTGTTTCAACAATTACGTATAAAACTAACCTCTTCTCTCTCTCTTATAATCTTCTAAAAGTCTAGTCTCCTGTTTTTCGCAACGGAATGCTGCAGTGCTAAAGTCAGCTCGTCATCAAGAGATGGGCGGTTTGTAAAATCTTTGAACGTTGGCGGAAGCCTCTCCTTGTGATCTATTTCCAGACGATGCCGGTCACGAAAAATCATTGTGGCAAGACCCCTGGTCAAGTGCTGTTCCAGGGGATTGTCTCTCTTACCTGCCCATTGTTGAGATTTGGTTCAATGTTTCCACGGATCGTCATACCGCCCCCTCCCCCGGTTTTGAAGACAACCACATCATGCCACCCCGCCCCCCCCCCCCCCCCACCCCAATCCATTAAGGCCAATGAAATGGATTGTTAGCTTCCTGTTGCCCTCTCGCCCCACATTTTCAGTTTTACCAAAACTTTCATTATTTGTGCAAAAATTACATTTTCTGACAAACTTAAATACAAATGTTATTTTTTTTATTGGCTCTAAATACCAGGCATCCCTTCCTGCTGACTTTAAGGGATTTTATTGGCAGTGGTGTTATGGTGTAGGGTTAATAATGAAAATTTTAGCATTACCTCCTCAAATTTCAAATGTAATTGATGTTGCAATATTTCAGACACTTTTTTGAAATGTTCAACAAAACATCTAAAAGTACTTCCTAAAGTGTTTAAAAAGAGTTATTCATGTGTAATATAATACTAATCAATGGGTATCAAGTACTTAACACTGGTTTGTATAGTGGAGGTGCCTTAAATTCCATTCGAAAACATCAATTTTAATTTAATAATGAATAATGACAAAAATCCAAATAATGAATAATGAAACGTTACCTCGTCCCGTTTTTCAAACTTCCAACAGGAAACTAACAATCCATTTCCATTGGCCTAATCAAGATTTTGATATGACTGGGGAAAAATTGGGCAACTGTTTATTGTCGGTACATCATGCCTTTCGTCGGTACAAATGTCTTAATTGCCCCCCCCCCCCCCCCAAAAAAAAAAGCTGGTTACGCCGCTGATGATTACATCTTTCTGAAAGATAAAAGCTCAGAAGCATAGGCTACTCAGATAAGGCCAAATATATATTTTGGTGCGTTACTTATGTAAAGAGGCACTCAAGAAACTGGAGCTTTACGAAACCACGTTTCCAACGGTATAGATCAGGCTTTCTCAACTAGATTTACTGATGCGCCACATTTTAGTAACCAACTTGTTGAAGCTCCACTTGGTCATATTTTTTAGAATTTAGGGACCGTTCATTATTTATGCTGGAGGGGGGGGGGGGTAAACTATAGGGGGGTCATGTAACTTTGATATGTTGAAATAGGGGGTTATGTAACTTTTTATTCTTAAACAGGGGGGTTGTGTAATTTTTTTTAAACTATAAAGATTGGGATGATTTTAGATAGATGAAGATGAAATGGCCAAAATGTTTGGTCATGACATTTTGCGTCGGCCACCCTATCATTGTGATTTATACCTGAAGAACTAATATGGCCTCAAATTAAACATCATTTTGAAAAGCATAACAAAACTTTCAACCTCAATGACATTTTAAAAATATTAAAAAATCGATGAATGCATTGAAAAAATCAGACTGGAAACATATCACATAGGCCTATGTGATATTGACATTCCCCAAATTATCATCAAATCATCTGATGATTCAGACCACGACGCAGATTCATCGAACTTGAGCAATGGCAACTAAGTACAGGGTGAGTACAAAAAAAGTGTACTGAAAGTAAAATAATTATTAAAAATATTTATTATCAGAATATGAAGGCAACCAATGTATGTGGCAATAGAATGTGTTTATTCACTATCATCAGCAAAAAGAATCATGACATTTCATGGTAACGTTTACCAGATATGACTATTTCGGTAAAGTTACTGCATTTTGAAACCGAACACAATATTGAATATTTTACTCAATGATGCTTGATATTAATCATGAATAAATGGGTTCAATGGTACACAATAGTGAACTAATAAAGACCAATAGTGAACTAATAAAGACCAATAGTGAACTAATAAAGACAATTGAAACATTCGCAGTTATTTTTTTCAAACATTAAATGCGAAATAATTACAAAATAATGTCATTATTACGCAAATTTAGAAACAACAACAACAAATTTGGGCTTTTGTGATACTAGTAGTCGGACTCATCTCGGACTAGAATGTGGACCGTTTTCGATAGTGGAATTCAATAGATCTTATAAGAAAAAAATCGCAAATCTTGTTCGCTTTATAAAATGACGCAAATGAGGATTACCGGTCTTTGGTACCGGTATGAATCCTTTCATGCCTGGTCTTATGACTTGAATGGGCGAAACTTTTATCACAATACGCACATTGGTATGGTTTCTCTTTGGTGTGGATCCTTTCATGACTACCCAGCAAACACAGAACGTTTCCGCAACGTTGCACCTAGGTTGCAGTTATATAGGTTGCGTCATTTAAAACGTTTTAACAACGTTTTTATAACGTTACGGTTTGGTTGTGATTTGGTTGTTTTAAGTTGGTCCGTTGAAACGTGAGCAAAACGTTCTCTGAACGTTAAAGTTTAGTTCTAGTTTGGTTGCACTTAGGTTGTGGTTAGGTTGTCATTATAAACGTTCTTACAACGTTATTATGACGTTGCGGTTTGTTTGTTTTAGGTTGGTTCTTGGAAACGTGATTAAAACGTTCTCTGAATGTTGCATGTTGACCATCGGAAACGTTTACATAATGTTTTAACAACGTTGTAACACTCAAATAGTTGGTTGTTTTAGTTTAATCCTTTAAACGTGAAAAAGATGTTCCCTGAACGTTGTAGTTTAAGTTCTAGTTTGGTTGCACTAAGGTTCTGGTTAGGTTGTCATTAAAAACGTTCTTACACCGTTATTATAACGTTGCGGGTTGTTTGTTTTAAGTACCAAATCACACCCAAACCGCAACGTTATATATAACGTTGTAGAAACGTTTTAATGACAACCTAACCACAACCTAAGTGCAACCAAACTAGAACTTAACTGCAACGTTCAGAGAACGTTTTGCTCACGTTTCAACGGACCAACCTAAAACAACCAAATCACACCCAAACCGCAACGTTATAATAACGTTGTAGAAACGTTTTAATGACAACCTAACCACAACCTAAGTGCAACCAAACTAGAACTTAACTGCAACGTTCAGAGAACGTTTTGCTCACGTTTCCATGGACCAACCTAAAACAACCAAATCACACCCAAACCGCAACGTTATAATAACGTTGTAGAAACGTTTTTAATGACAACCTAACCACAACCTAAGTGCAACCAAGCTAGAACTTAACTGCAACGTTCAGAGAACTTTTTGCTCACGTTTCCATTGACCAACCTAAAACAACCAAATCACACCCAAACCGCAACGTTATAATAACGTTGTTGAAATGTTTTAATGACAACCTAACCACAACCTAAGTGCAACCAAACTAGAACTTAACTGCAACGTTCAGAGAACGTTTTGCTCACGTTTCCATGGACCAACCTAAAACAACCAAATCACGCCCAAACCGCAACATTATAATAACGTTGTAGAAACGTTTTAATGACAACCTAACCACAACCTAAGTGCAACCAATTATGAAACTAGAACTTGACTGCAACGTTCAGAAAACGTTTTGCTCACGTTTCCATGGACTAATTAAATAATGAATTAACATTTTATTTAAAAAGGTTTATTACGAATCAAAATGTTAATACAATACAATTTGGCATTACAAATTTGATGTACTAATCTAGGCGTGTACAGGGTGACCCAAAAAATGTTAACACTCTGGGCACATAAAATATCTTAAAAGGACAGGAACACACGGGTCTAATCTTGATGTATCGGATTGGTCCAATTTGCATTAATTACAACTATCATAACTATGATTACGAACTTGTAAGAACGCTAAAAACATTATTGTGCAGTAATTCAAAAGTAACAATACCATTGCAACATTTAATCATAAGTTAGAATGTATCGATTATTGAATATAATTGAATCTTTTCATTCATTTATCCAACGATACAAGCAAGTTATAACAGGTGGTATTACCATTGACATTAATTGGATGGACCATTTCAACAAAGAGCATGAAATATTTCAATTTTAAAGACTGCTTTACTGACAGCTACCCATTGCACATGGAAAAAGAGTATAGAACTTGAATTCATGACAAAATACCTGTATAATTTATGTGGAATATATTTATTTATGTCTTTTAAGCTTGAAAAGAATCGGAAGAATTCGTTGAAAAGAACAAAGAAGAGATTAACTGATGTGTGTGTGTGTGACTTAATCATGTTGTTTCTTGCTTCGTGTATTTTAAAAGCTTTACTTTATACTGAGAGGATTGGACCAAGACGATTTTGCTTCCTCATGTTTGCTGAAGCATATCTCCCGTTCTAAATAACCAATTGGAACGCAATAAAATGCAAATGAAAGCTTATTTACTCAGCTTCGTAATACATCAAGATAACACCCGTGTGTTCCTGTCCTGTTAAGATATCTTATGTGCCCGGAGTGTTAACATTTTTTGGGTCACCCTGTACAAATGAAATTGATTATAAATCAATTTATTTCTTTTTATTTCTTTCTTTATTTTTTTAAATTTATTTAGGCCTATTAATTTTATTATCAGACGATTTTCACTTCGCGCGCTTAATTTTTCGCCGTAAACATGTAACTGTTTTACATCATTTTTTTAATCACTCACATCTGGCTTCATCACGACGTTCATATAACGTTTACACAACCAAATTATGTTACCTGCGCTAATTTGCATATTTTACCTGGCCTTACATGAGTCGAGTAAATTGTGGAAATAGCTCATTAGCATAATGTCAATGGTACAAAAATTAGCACCGGTGCTCGTTTGTCCTCCCATTCCTCTGTACAACTTATTGTTGTACATTCCTGGTTTTAGATTTCAGGTTGCGTCTTAACCCCACCACATTTTCTATAACTTTGACTTTTTTACTCTGCCTTGTAGCGGTATCTCTTAGATATGCAGCCATCGTTTGAGTAGGTGGCCGGCTGACGTGTAGCGTTCGTATTTAGATCCGTAAGGGTCTATTTGATGAATCCCTCGTTATCTCTTTCTAAGGAATTCCTCCCAAATCCCATTTTAACATTTAATTATGTTTCATTATAACATTTAATTATGTTTAATGTACCCCGATAGTCATGCTAAGATAAATCCGAAGTCACGCGCACGTCACTATATTGACTTCCACCTTTAGTCTTCGTCCCATTTGAACATTTAATTATGTTTAATTTTAACATTTAATTATGTTTAAATGTACCCTACAGTCAAACTAATATAGACCCAAAGTCACGCGCACGTCACATTGACTTCCACCTTTCTTCAAATCCGCCATTTTAGGCAAACCATTTCCATTCATAGTCAAGTACCGTAACATTTAACCTCCGACCTTTACTTTTGCGGCCTTTGTACCGCCCCTCAACCAATCGATCAACCAATAGAACACATCGCAGTCAGACTTATGCATAGCCTGTATGTACTTCAATACAACGCTATAGTATGCTAGTCACTTTTCCCACGACTGTTACCACACGCGCACGTGATCCTGAACAGCAGCTTCCCAAACCTGTAAAAATTCATGTATTTTACACTAAAATACAGGATATCATGTTTCCTATGGCCATATTATTTTATCATAAGACCCGTACCCGACATACTGGGACGAAATTGATAAAGGTCTCCCCCAACAGCTGAGAGGTTTTGACGCCTCAATGTAGCAGATTGAACCACACTGAACAGCACAACCCGACTCAATTATTTGACGTCATAGTGCATCCATTCTCTATCTACTGATCTAGAATGGTCCCCACACACATTTTTAGACCTACATCCCAAATGTATCCGTGGAAAGGCTCGCTGCTTCGGCAACTGATTACAGGTTACATCTCAAAATGTTTCCCGTGGAAAGGTCTGTTTCGGCAACCGAATACTGGCAATACATGATAGGTCTATAATTAGTATGACTAAAATGTTACAACTAGCTATATGATAGTTGAACAATGTTATACTATGTCCGGGTTAACAAGCCGAACTAAAGACATCAAAAAAAGTAACTCGGCTGTTGTAAAAGCACCTATAATTTTAAAATTGTTACTCATATTCTAAAAATGAAAATACCATGAGACGGAAAATTTAATTACGGTGATTTTGACACCTTGTTTGTTAAAATCGATAAAGTATTGTTGTCGCGGTATGTGCTTACAGATGAAAAGTGCCAATTCCATTGTTGCAGTAACTCCTATTCAGCGTGAAGATAACAACAAGAACAGCTAATCAAAATTCCCGCTATTATCTTGATAGGTAAACTTGATTAGCATAATCCGGGACAAATGTAATGGGGATGACAGGCGTACTTCTTTACAATTATTAAAAAAGGATGAATTTAAAACTCCAAATGCTCAGAAGGTCCGAGAAGACAGACAGGACAGGTCATCGTCATGGGCAATCTATCAAAATTCCCGCTATTATCTTCACGCTGAGAGATCAATAGGAGTTAATGCAACAATGGAATTGGCACTTTTCATCTGTAAGCACATACCGCGACAACAATACTTTATCATTTTTAACAAACAAGGTGTCAAAATCACCGTAATTAAATTTTCCGTCTCCTGGTATTTTCATTTTTAGGATGTGAGTAACAATTTTAAAATTATAGGTGCTTTTACAACAGCCGAGTTACTTTTTTTGATGTCTTTATAACAAGTTATACGGTAACCCAGCCTGAGATTCAATGTTCCCCTTTTTTATTGAATCGTTGAAGGCATGTCCTCAATGGCAGCTGATGAAGGGAGTTTGGCAGCCCCCGAAATGTGCATACTGCTAGCCACTTAGTCAAAAGATCTTTACAGACAGTCCTATACGGTGAATTTGATCTTCTACCATTTCTAGTATAGTTGCTGTTCATCCCCTATATATTATCTGGTTGATTATTTCTTCCCATAAAAATGTTACGAGTACCAAATAGGCCTACGCATATCGGCACGCGCAATACATGCATTTTTCACGGAATAAACCTCTACTTTTCTGCATGACTATCACTCCCCCGGGACTATATCCCAAACCTTTGACAACATATGTTTGTTGATGATCCATGTCCTCCCATTCCTCTGTACAACTTATTGTTGTACATTCCTGGTTTTAGATTTCAGGTTGCGTCTTAACCCCACCACATTTTCTATAACACGAGGACCTCAGATGCGTTCGAGAGCACCACCCAACGGTCCAGATTGTCTGACACATTTTCCGCGCAGCCAAATCCAGATCCCATGAACGCCGCAAGTCCACCTCCCAGATCGCCGTTACCTCCTCTGTCCCCATCGGAGCTACACCATGGCCGTGATGACGACGACACACCGCCTGATGATAGACCAAGTACCATACGGCATCCCAGAAGCGGTCGAAGAAGCATCACTAGTTGATCCTGTTGTAGATGAAGACATTGACATTCAATCTCGCCTTCAAGATTATTCCGAACGCTACCATACGAGGAGGAGACAAGCTGGTGGATACCCGTGGGTACGGCTACGTTTTCAGGAAGAAAAATAAAACGTCTATAAATTGGAGGTGAGTACGGCTATTAAGGGGTAGCATGGGTTGGATATATTGTACCACCTTATTTAAAGAATCGAAACCAGATTTTGCGTTCAGTATTTTGAAATGAATCGTTCTCGTGTTATATAGCACTTGTGAAAAACAGCAGTTGTGAAAGTGAAAAAAACCAGCAATCTTTAAGCAATTTTTGGTAATTTATGTAATATTATATGACCCTATACATGCTATATGATGGCATTCAAAGTCCACGTTTTCACAATTTACTATAGGGCCTACGAATTTTGAACCCGAAAATTACATCAGGATTCATACTTACAAGATGGCACTGACACTGCGGATAAGCAAGAGGGACCAGAGGCCTGTCGTCGGCTTGACCACGGATGGTATGATGCAATATGCCAGGTTTTGAAAGCGGTAATCGTTATACATAATGAATGGTACTAATTTCAATTTGACTGTTTGCATTTCAGATGTGAGGTACGCAACATTTCCGTAAAATGTGGTGCCAATGTAATCCAGAGGAACGACCAATTCCAAACATCAGGGACCGAACATTGCCACCCGCCAGATGTTGGCAAAGATAAGGCGTTAGAAGTTTTGCGTGCAGTGAAGGAGCGGGCTGCGGCCAACATTTTCAACTCAGCACAGGCCATCGTGACGGACGAGATCCGAAAGAATATACACGACGGTGACGCAGTACCAGCCCTTCAACCAGAGGCGAATCTAAGAAGAACGGCCAACAGGGTGAGAGAGAAGATGCGACCGGCCGACCCAAAGAACCTAAACTTCCATTTACAGACGGATTTCATCCCTACAGGTATAGTCATGATAGTTGCATATTATGTGTGTATTCATTGCATGTAATTTTTTGAGGAGGCTGGGCCAAAAGGTTCTATAAAAATCTGTCACTTTTATAGCAATTTGTGAATTCTTTACTATAGCAACTCCGTGAAGAGTTCTATTCCAAAAGGGATCAACTACACTTTTTGTCGAAATTGAGTTGGTGCAGAACATGAAAGAGAGTTACGAAATCTTTTACACTTTGTCCTACATCTTTAGCATGTTCGGGTCAAAAGTTATGGCCCTCGGTAATTTCCGAAAATGTCAGTAGTTTTCGGAAATATGAATATAATTCACTATTTTGTAAGTCAACAAATTGTAGAAATATGGTTCTTTTATCATGGTAAAACATTGACAGGAGCGTCCTTAATTAAATGCAATGAAGAAAACGTAAAGTGTATGGGATAATTGTTTTTAAAATTGCACACAAACAGAAGTGTTGTTATTTCAAAAAATGTGCCAAATTGTCCGAATGTTCAGTTTTTTCAAAGAAAAAACAAAATATCATAATTTAAAAAGTTGAAGAGGTATTTGAACGGTTTTCTGTTTTCAATGTGATTTGATGTCTTTCAGGTGTACCTTAATTGAAAATAACGATTGTTTAGTAAAGTGGTTTTTGAAAAATGGTCGAAACGTTTATGTTCCAAAATGGATCAACTCCACTAGTTTCCGAAAATAAAGAATGACATAGGAAATACAGTGACAATCAAAAAATGAAATCAAACCGGTTTTTAAGCTAACACGTATAGTATCTTTCATATGGCAGAAAATTAGCATAATCAAAGAAGCGCAACATCCTTAATTTAAAAAAGCGTTGCTGTTCTCCTATTGGAACATAGCTCTTCATATGAAATCTATTTGAAAAATATGCCTCTTTTAATGCAACAGTTCGTTTTGTGGTTTCATTCAGTTGCTAATTACGGATTTGCGTTAATCATGTTAATAGCAAAATCTATAACTATATAAATTCTGAAACTACTTTTTCGCGCATACGTGGAACGTGCAAATTATTAACCATGAAAGCGTCTTGCCTTTTCTGAATTTATACATGATTTTTGTTATACAGACTTCCTGGTGAAGGACATACAGTTACCGAACGGCCGACGCCATATCGTGTTTGGTACCCCAGATCAGCTAGAGGTACTTGCGCAGGCCAAACGATGGTATGTTGATGGGACATTCCGCATCGTCCGGAAGCCCTTCTACCAACTCCTAATAGCCTAGGAAATGTACGGTTTGACCTAGACAAAATTGCAACATAAATGGTTTTTGTTGTAATTGTTTCAAAACGCCCTTCCAAAAATTATATTAAAAATCGATAAAATCTGAAGATGGGAAAAAATGCTAATTTGCATAACAATATATGGGTACATTTAGCCATATTAGTCGGGTATATACAGGGGTTACCGTGCACCCCCACCACCCATGACTCCCCCAAACCATCTTTCAAGACTCTTTTCATGGTCCAACACATAGTCAGGATGTTACCGAAAAAAAATTCGTGTTATTCAAGATGGCGTCCAAAATGGCTGCCAAAACTGGTCAAATTTCATAAAATGACATATAGCAATCAAAATGCATGGTGAAAGTATAGTTGTAATAGTGGGATGCATGTATTAGACAACTAGAGACTCATATCCAGTAGTTTTGCTTTGTTAACATACCAAAATCCAAGATGGCCACCAAATATTGTAAAATTACATAAAATGGCATATATCAACCAACATGAATGATCGGAGTATAGTTTTAACAATGGAATGTATGTTAGACCCCTAGAAACTAATATCCAATATGTTGGCTTTGTTAACATACTTGAAATCCAAAATGGCCGCCAACATGGCCCCAAAATGGCTCTAAATGTTGTGAAAATCCATAAAATGGGATGATATCAACCAAAATGTATGTATTAGACCACTAGTAATTCATATCCAGATTTGTTGCTTTGTAATCACATACTTTAAGTCCAAAATGGCTGCCATAATGGCCGTTGTCAATGTTAAAATAGTCTATAAGAGTGTATACTATTGCATCGCATTTCCCAAATACAATTTAGTATTATGTTCTTAACTGCTAAGCTATTGCTTTTAGTTGTATAAGACCCCCTCAGTGACAATTTTGATTCGGTATCACTTTCCAAAATGGCTTCCAGATGGTTGAAGTTGATGCTAAATGACCTATATAAATCAATTGTTTTGTATTGTAAATGACCATACTGTATAACACCAATACCCCAAATCTAATGGGACAACATCCACTATTATATATGATAAAGTCTTGGGCTGTTTATCTAGTTTGAGTATTTATAAAATATCCGGATTGCTGCAAAAGGTTAAAATAACTTAAGAGCAGTATTAGTTTACTGTTTAAGTGTTACATTATTAATAAATTATTATATCTATAGCTTTAATCTACTCAGTAAACGTATTTGCATACTCTTTAAGTATACGACAAGGTATGATTGACTGGTATAGACTCCATTTTTACAATGTAATGTTATTGAGATGGCCATCATAATGACCATTAAAATTACCTCCAATTGGTCAATAAAATTCCCGCTTCAAATGGTCAAAATATTTACCAAGGTGGCCACCAATTGATCAAAATGTGGTCAGAAATAGCCGGTTAATTGCAGATATTATAACAGTAAGTAAAGGATATTGGATACTATATTTCTCTGATTATTATGTTCATTGATAAATTCATACAACTCGCGATATATGGTTGGCCATAAATACTGGTTTGGCCAAATTTAACTGCTTGTTGATCCTATTGGATGGATATTTCAATTACTAAGGTAAGTTTTTCAAGTCAATAATTAACACCATAACATCACTGACCGATCTGCTGGAATTTTTATAGTACTGGATGATGTCGAATCAGCTATTTCTGACCATATTAAGATCAGTACTTGCCACCTTGGTAATTGTTTTGACCATTTGGAGGTAGTTTTATTGTCCATTTGAGGTAATTTTAATTATATTGTCATTATGATGACCATCTTAATGACATTACATTGTCAAAATTCATTCAATTACATCGTGTCATGTACAAATACGTTTACTTGACGGATTAAAAGATATATATATATATATATAATTTGGTCATTTCTAATGTAACACTAATAATAAACTAATACTGCTTTTCAGTTATTTTAACCTTTTGCAACCAATTGGATATTTTTAAATACTTAAACTAGATATACAGCCCCTAGGCTTTATCATAGAAATATAGCGAATGCTGTCCCATAGATTAAGGGGTATTAGTATTACATAGTCATATTAGTATAGGCATTTACAATATTTAAAAACAAAGTTTAACATCAACTTAACCATCTGGCAGCCATTTTGAAAAATCATACATAATCAAAATTGTCACAGAGGTGGGTCTCCTATCTAAAAGCAATAGCTTAGGGATCACGTCAAAACTCGACCGCCCGTTGACCGCCGGTTACGGCCGGTTCCGCCCGGTTCTCACAAAACGTGTCGTCTGTTATAATATACACACATAATGAGGTCAAATAGTTACACTCTGGTGAACACGACCGGTTGTAAGTGCCTTGTCACACGCGTGAGCAATACAATCTTGAGGTAATGGGATCTCAAGAGATCAGTTGACAACCAGTACAATGCAGCTATTGATTTTCGCTGGGGTTGGCTTTTTCAATCTGTTTATAGCTCAATTAACTTTTTAAAATCAATACCGAAAGTCTATGAATGGTTATTTCTATAGAACGATTATAGAGAGAGCTATTATGACCGCAAAGTAACAGATTGATAGTGTAAATTGGTCCGATTACAGCATTAAGTCAACCGGCGGTTGTTCAGTGTTGCATGCGTGAATATTCATATACCAGTAAAACATTTGACCTGAAAGAACCGGACGGAACCGTACGTAACCGGCGGTCAACGGGCGGTCGAGTTTTGACGTCTCCCCTTAGCAGTTTATAACACTGTTTGGTGAATGTGCTGCAAAATTACAGCGCTTTCAGCCCTTTAGAAAAATAATGCGCTATATAAATACTGATTATTATTATTATTATTATAATACTCTTATAGAGTATTTTTACAACGGCCAATTTGGCAGCCATCTTGATTTAAAGGTATGTCATTACAAAGCGAAAATACTGGATATGAGTTACTAGTGGTCTGAAACGTACATCCCACTGTTAAAAGTATACTTTCATCGTACGTTTTGGTTGATATTATTCCATTTTATGGAATTTGACATTTTTGCAGCCATTTTGGGACCCATTATGGGGCCCGTTCTGGCAGCCTTTTTTATGTTATGTATGTAAACAAAGCAAACATACTTGACATGAGTTACTAGAGGTCTAATACTTACATCCCATTGTTACAACTATATTTTTATTATACATTTTGGTTGATATTGTGCAATTTTTTGGAATTTTGACTCATTTTGGCGGCCATTTTAGTGGCCATCTTGGATTTAGGTATGTTAACAAAGCAAAAATACAGGCTATTATTATTGTCTTAGGGGTTTAATACATACATCCCACTATTAAAACTTTTCTTTCACCACGCATTTTGATTGTTATATGTCATTTTATGAAATTTGACCAGTTATATGGCGGCCATTTTGGACGCCATCTTGAATAACACGAAATTGTTTTTGTTAACATCCTGAATATGTTTTAGTACCATGAAAAGAGTCAAGAAAGTTGATTTGGGGGATTCCTGGGTGGTGGGGTTGCACGGTAACCCCTGTATATACCCGACTAATATGGCTAAATATACAAATATATTGTTATGCAAATTAGCATTTTTTCCCCAACTTCAGATTTTATCGATTTTTAATATAATGTTCGGAAGAGCATTTTGAAACAATTACATCAAAAATTGTTTATGTTGCAATTTTGTCTAGGTACACCCCTTTTTTGGTTACATGTCCTAGGCTATAACCATCCACTCGTTCATAAAGAAGGACAACGTGACGAAGCAAGTGCCACTAGTTTACGTCATTATGTCAGGCAAAGAAGGCAACGACTACCGGGAAGTGTTGCGGGCACTGAAGGATGCGCTACCAATCAGGCCAAAGGTGAAAGAGGTCATGCTTGACTTTGAGGTGGCCATTTGGAATGCTATGAGAGAAGTGTTCCCACAGGTAAGTTAATATTATAGTTTGTAAAAGTCAAATTTTAAGCAGACACCGCTGGCCACGCGTCTCGGACGACCCAATATGGCAACCATTTTGAAATATCTTTAACAGTCATCGCCCGGTTAACGATGAACATAATTTTAAGATTAACATTCGCGAGTACGTGTTATTCCAATACAAATTCAAAATTTAGGTTTCGCGTGGCCACCGTCGTCTGATTTAAGTAAGAACATGAATATGTTCATAGAGTGATATTTGTATATTCATCATGATCAATCAATCCTTCCGTCAGCGCAATCTTTTGATTTAGAGAGTGTGCATTGTCTAGTGGTTGCTGAGAAATTTGGATAACCTAGTCTCTAAAATGCGTAGCCAATCGTAGCCGAAATGATCATGATTTGAAAAGTCTGTTGTATATTTATTTTGCAGGAGAAGTGCGAAGGATGCCAGTTCCATTGGAAGAATGCGGTGTAGCCGAAATGATCATGATTTGAAACTGTTGTATACTTTATTTTGCAGGCGAAGTGTGTTGGATGCCAGTTCCATTGGAAAAATGCTGTGTGGAGAAAAATCCAGGAGACGGGTCTGCAACGAACGTACTTGGAAAAAGGGCCAGCCCACCAGTTGCTCCGTGAACTAATGGCGTTACCGTTCCTGCCCCACGAGCGGATACCAGATATGTTTATTCAACTACAGGAACGTGCGCAGACACAGATGATGAAGGAGGTAGGTCCCTGACAATTATTATTCCAAATAGGCGGTATTGAGAAGTTGTTTTCTTTCTGATATAGACTTGCTGCGGGACTTGCTGATGATGAAATAAAGACCCATTTTATACACCAAATGTTGCATTGAAATACTAGATTTGACTTCACCCGCCCTCCGCATCTCGAATTCTTGGCTGGCCGACATTATGCGTCATCAACGAACTTACCGGGAAATATATTTATGTTTTTATTACTGTTGTAATTAAATATTTCAAGAAGACCATCACAGGATCAAATACTTCAATCAACAACAACAACAAACGGGTATTTAGGACGCTATTTACATATGTACCATAGCGTTTACAAGAAAATAATGGTTAAAATAAATAAGTCTTAAGATTACTTTTAAAAGTCTCCATTGACTGAGCAGTTCTGAGGTGTATGTATTGGCAGGGAGTTCCAGGCCTTTGCAGCAGTAACCTTGAAACTGCGATCACCTATAGTAAGGTTGGATCTGGGAACAACCAGCCGGTTAGTGTCCATCGCAGATCGTAGGGAGCGAGCAGGGACATACACAGAGAACTGCTCAGCCAAATAGGGAGGAGCCAGGTTGTTTAAAGCCTTAAATATGTACAAAACTACTTTATACACAATCCTTTTTTGAACTGGCAACCAATGCAATGTCTGAATAAGGGGTGTGGCATCAACTCTTCTACCAAAATCAACCACAATTAATGTTGGATCAGGCAGGCAAGGCCTTAATATCATACTCAAACTGTCTGAGCTCATCGTGGATGGAGGGATTGTGGTTCTACAAGGGAAACAGCCATTCGAATAGCCCGTCCCTGTGAATGCGATTTTCAGGTTATTCAGTCTCATTATATCTTTCTTTTGTTCTGTAGGTTTTTGAGTACGTCAACCGTCAGTGGATAGAGGGAGAGTGGCAGCCAGAAGACTGGACCACGTTCATGCAGGGGGTGCGCACAAACAATGACGTCGAGGGATGGCACAACAGGATAAATAGACGGGTACAGGGGGCAAGTCTGACGTTTTATAGATTGATGGCAGAACTGCACGTCGAATCATCCAACGTCGACATCCAGATGAAGCTCCTCTCCGGTCGCAAACTCGCGAAGTACCAACGCAAGCAGTCAAAAATGATGCAGGGGAGGGTCTTCAAGCTGTGGACAGAATTCAACAATCAGGAAAGGAAGACGGACAGTTTGCTGAGGGGGTGCGCGGCATTGTACGGTAACGCACCAGCCATTAGGAATTAAGCATATATATAATTTGGGTTTTTGAAATAAATACTGAGCATGTAAATCAAATGGCGCGTGATGATGAAAAGGATCAATTAGCGCGATGTATTATATTGAATAGCTATTATTGTTACCGAATGAATGTATTTTAATGCTTCTATTTGTATTTTAAAGAATAGACATTTTCATTTTGATTCATTTATCTGCCGCGCTTAAAAAAATAATGAGCATTTCTATGATAATAATGATATTACATTAAGTATAAATTGAGATCGGATTTTTTGTTTCAATCACTCGGGTCTGTGCGGAAATGTGATTGGAGTATAGAGTTTATAGTGACTGGATTTTGATTGGATTGTTACAAATTGTTTGTCATTTTATTTGGATACTAATTAAAGTTTAGAACATTCCATTTTCATTGTTTATCCAAACTTCTGCCAAACTTCTGTCGCGCTTAAAATAATGGACATGTCTATCTACATACCCATAACCGTAAATGAATTGATTCTCTCTGATATAGCAATGAATTGTTTGTCCTTTTATTTGGATTCAATTGATGCTTAGAACATTTCCATTTGATTGTTGTTTATCCAAACTTCTATCGCACTTAAAATAAGTGAACATGTCTATCATAATAATTACATAAGTTATAACTTTTCACCGGGTTCGCCGTCGGGATTCCGATATACCCAAACCGTAAAAACTATTGATCAATGACGTTCAATAATTTTGACATTTTTGAAACATTTTGTGCAATTTTGGATTGTCTGCCAACGGGTGGATAATGTTAAGACATCCTTGAAATACACGAAAGAGCATTATGTCATTTTCAACTGTTTAAAATAAATTAAGGGATGCACAATCCGGTTATGGTTGAAATTCTTAGAATAACACTAGCTGATTTATGTTTTCGGTTATGCAACAGACGACAGAAAACACGTTTCAATGCTTGCTAATTAAATTGTGAAAACATTGTGAAATTCGACCTTCTTCAATCCCCTCTGACGTTTTGTAATGATTAGTGATTTGTTGAATTAATGTGGATTTATAAACTTGAATGTGTTTGGTTGTGTATCATCAAATTTGTGTATAGCTTGTATATGTGTTTGAATGATTGCCCGATGACTACGATTAACAAAACAAAAGTTCAATGTCAACATTAATTGTTTGAATTGCTTGTTAAATGGCCAATCTGGAGTTCTTTAACTTTAAGTTTGAACACTTTCCACGCGGCTATTGACATTCAATAATTTAGATATTTTTGAAACATTTTGTGCAATTTTGGATTGTCTGCAGACGCATGGATAATGTTTAAGACATCTTTGAAATACACGGAAGAGCATTATGTCATTTTCAACTGTTTAAAATAAATTAAGGGACGCACAATCCGGTTATGGTTGAAATTCCTAATAGGCATGTTTGGACTTATTTGAATGCATTTTACATGATGATATTCCACATATGGTAAATGACGTTCAATAATTTTGATATTTTTGAAACATTTTGTGCAATTTTGGATTGTCTGCAGACGCGTGGATAATGTTTAAGACATCTTTGAAATACACGGAAGAGCATTATGTCATTTTCAACTGATGTTTAAAATAAATTAAGGGACGCACAATCCGATTATGGTTGAAATTCCTAATAGGCATGTTTGTACTTATTTGAATGCATTTTACATGATGATATTCCACATATGGTAAATGACGTTCAATAATTTTGATATTTTTGAAACATTTTGTGCAATTTTGGATTGTCTGCAGACGCGTGGATAATGTTAAGACATCCTTGAAATACACGAAAGAGCATTATGTCATTTTCAACTGTTTAAAATAAATTAAGGGATGCACAATCCGGTTATGGTTGAAATTCTTCGAATAACACTAGCTGATTTATGTTTTCGATTATGCGACAGACGATAGAAAACACGTTTCAATGCTTGCTAATTAAATTGTGAAAACATTGTGAAATTCGACCTTCTTCAATCCCCTCTGACGTTTTGTAATGATTGTTGATTTGTTGAATTAATGTGGATTTATAAACTTGAATGTGTTTGGTTGTGTATCATCAAATTTATGTATAGCTTGTATATGTGTTTGAATGATTGCCCGATGACTACGATTAATAAAACAGAAGTTCAATGTCAACATTAATTGTTTGAATTGCTTGTTAAATGGCCAATCTGGAGTTCTTTAACTTTAAGTTTGAACACTTTCCACGCGGCTATTGGTTTAACCACGGTACAAAAAACATATACTTCTCGGAAACCTTTTTCTAACTCTCATGTCTATCTCAAGGCTAACAGAACAGATAATAGGCATGTTTGTACTTATTTGAATGCATTTTACATGATGATATTCCAAATATGGTAAATGACATTCAATAATTTAGATATTTTTGAAACATTTTGTGCAATTTTGGATTGTCTGCAGACGCATGGATAATGTTTAAGACATCTTTGAAATACACGGAAGAGCATTATGTCATTTTCAACTGTTTAAAATAAATTAAGGGACGCACAATCCGGTTATGGTTGAAATTCCTAATAGGCATGTTTGTACTTATTTGAATGCATTTTACATGATGATATTCCACATATGGTAAATGACGTTCAATAATTTTGATATTTTTGAAACATTTTGTGCAATTTTGGATTGTCTGCAGACGCGTGGATAATGTTAAGACATCCTTGAAATACACGAAAGAGCATTATGTCATTTTCAACTGTTTAAAATAAGTTAAGGGATGCACAATCCGGTTATGGTTGAAATTCTTAGAATAACACTAGCTGATTTATGTTTTCGGTTATGCGACAGACGATAGAAAACACGTTTCAATGCTTGCTAATTAAATTGTGAAAACATTGTGAAATTCGACCTTCTTCAATCCCCTCTGACATGTCTGACGTTTTGTAATGATTGTTGATTTGTTGAATTAATGTGGATTTATAAACTTGAATGTGTTTGGTTGTGTATCATCAAATTTGTGTATAGCTTGTATATGTGTTTGAATGATTGCCCGATGACTACGATTAACAAAACAAAAGTTCAATGTCAACATTAATTGTTTGAATTGCTTGTTAAATGGCCAATCTGGAGTTCTTTAACTTTAAGTTTGAACACTTTCCACGCGGCTATTGGTTTAACCACGGTACAAAAAACATACTTCTCGGAAACCTTTTTCTAACTCTCATGTCTATCTCAAGGCTAACAGAACAGATAATAGGCATGTTTGTACTTATTTGAATGCATTTTACATTATGATATTCCAAATATGGTAAATGACATTCAATAATTAAGATATTTTTGAAACATTTTGTGCAATTTTGGATTGTCTGCAGACGCGTGGATAATGTTTAAGACATCTTTGAAATACACGGAAGAGCATTATGTCATTTTCAACTGTAAATAAATTAAGGGACGCACAATCCGGTTATCATGGTTATGGTTGAAATTCCTAGAATAACACTAGCTGATTTAAGTTTTTCGGTTATGTGAGACGACAGAAAACACGTTTCAATGTTGCTAATTAAATTATGAAATCATAGTGAAATTCGACCTTCTTCAATCCCCTTTTTGCAATGATTGTTGTTTTGATTTGTTGAATTATATGGATTCATTAACTTGATTGTGTTTGTTTGTTTGTTTATCATCAAATTTGTATATAATTGTATATTTGTTTGAATGATTGCCCGATGACTACGATTAATAAAACAAAAGTTCAATGTCAACATTATTAATTGTTTGAATTGTTTGTTACTTTTAATTGGCTAATCTGGAGTTCTTTAAGTTTGAACACTTTACACGCGGCTATTGGTTTAACACAAAACATACTTTTCAGAAACCTTTTTCAGAAACTCTCATGTCTATCTCAAGGATAACAGAACAAATAATAAGCATGTTTGTACTTATTTGAATGCATTTTACATGGTGATTCCAAATATGGTAAATGTTGACATTTTTTCAAACATTTTGGATCGTCTGCAGACGCCGGCCGCGTGAAAAGTGTGAAGACATCTTTGAATTACACGAAAGAGCATTATCATATTAAATTGTATTAAATAAAGTAAGGGGACACACAATACGGTTATTTGAAATTCCTGGAATAACACCGTAGCTGATTGGTGATTTTTCGGTTATATAGAGACGAAAGAAAACAAATTTCAAATGCTTGCCTGTGGCACCAAATATTTTACGGGGGGCCGGGACACGCGCGCATAGAGGATGAGCAACATGCGTGATGTTATTATTATGAAATTATATTGATTTGTTCTATAGGCCTATCAGACATTTTATATAATGGGGAACACATTTTCTCGGTTAATTTCATCGAAAGTCTTATCAGTTCCGTTTCGATCATGGAAAATCGGTGAATGATTTTTTCACTTTCAGGGTATATAACCCACTTATATATACATCGGCCAAACTTAAAATAAGCCTATGGTATAGCCTAAATGATCCCTGAACATGCTCAAGCAGAACATTGCTTCATAGATTTGCTGTATTTAACATCACCAACAATTGATAGATCTGTATAATTGAGCTTTGTGCCGAACAATAAAGATGAGATTTTGGTAAAAACATTGGATTGAAACCATAGTCATGATAGTGGTCGAGCTATGAGTTTTTAATTTTAATTTTGGAACTCAGTCCGATAGCGAGACCAATACATCCGTTTTCAGTATCATGATTATGTTTTGGATCCTATATTATACCAGACTTGGACACCTCAAAACATAATAATTGTTCATTATATAGACACAGGGCTTAGGCTTACTGTCAAACTCAAAATGCATATCCCTATATGCTGATTGATAAGGAATACAACTATAGAACACCTTTCACTGGGACACACGCCGCCATCATCACGAGCCACGGGTCCGTCCAAAGGCACGCGGCCGGGCACAATCGGGGCACTGACGAGCAGGGCAAACCGCTGCGCTGTATGGCTATACTTCCGTTCAGTCATGCACGCTAAATAATTTCAAGTAGGTCTACTCCGGTCTACATACCAGTCGTATTTGCAACGGTACCACATAATCAATAGGCTTACACGAGACCCGACCGCGCCGACGCTGCTATCAATGTTCAGCCAAGCACGCGGAATAAATAGGGAGGCGAAGTTGTACGTAGGCGTAATTCACGGCAGGCAAAATTTACGGGAGGCAATATTTGCAGGAGGCAACATTTTCGGGAGGCGGAATTCATTGGAGGCGAAGTGTCTAGCATTCGAGAAAAACACCGACATTCTCCGTGACCTTTGACCTTGGTAACATTTAATCTTCAACTTTACCAATGTTAATACATTGTCTAACCTTTCATATGAATCAAAAAGTGTTTTGGAGACTCTTCTCCTTCATGGTCAGGCAACTCTTTCAAATTTGGGGTATTTTGACCTGTCTTGCTATGTACGTACGTGCACTAGTCATACATCAATATTTATACAATGTATTGTTATTAAGGGTACCTATTAGTATAGTACTACACATATTTTATATTACTGTTGTCTCTGATTTGATCCCCGATACTTGGATTCCGGACGAATCATCAAATGTAGGGATTCAACTCGGTTTGTTGTAAGATGTTGTCCTCCTAGTTTGGCGATATCTTCCACTTCAGCAACAAAATTGACAACAATTTATATCCTGGTCAAATCAAACGTGTTTAAAAAGTACGTATATCAGTTTAATAGAGCGCGTCATGACATTTCTGAGCCCCCTAGCTTATTGTATTTAACAACCTTTGCAAATTGCACAGCACAATTACGCACACTAGGCCAAACAAAGAAGAAGATCTGTCTCAGAAGCCCGCCCGCATTGGTATGTGAAATGAGCTACGGCGCGTAGGTCTATGCGCTGGGGGCTAAAAAACTCTTCTTTTTTTCTTTTTTTTTTGATTTCTTTTTTTGATTTTGTTAAAAAAAATTATGATTTAAAAAAAAAAGTTTAAAAAAGTTCTCCGTAAGCTTGGATAAGCAACAACAACAAAAAAATCGCATACCTCATAGCCTATTTTCTAAAAAAAAAAAAAAAAAAAGCACAGCACTTAGCTTTTTTGCACAATGTTTCTGAGACAGACCTTCTTTGTTTGGCCTAAAGCTTGGAGGAATACTAAGAGGCCGGGTCACTCATTTGACGATACAACATAGGGGGTGGGGTACTGCGCCATTTTGTCCCGAAGCAATGGTCATGACGTCATATTTTGGTCGATTTTCTGAACTTTTGTTTTGGATTTACGTGCAAAATATATGCCCTTGGCATCATACTTTCCTAGGTGTGCAGTTCATTTTAAATTTCAAAAAATCAAAGAAACTGCACACCTCAGAATTGCAAAAAAAAATGCTTTAAACAAGTCCACTTGTTGTGCCTTTGAACAGATCGAGTGTTTGCCGGGAATGTAGAAGTTACACAGTGCATTAACCCATATACACTGCATATTCGCTGTGTATAACCATGAAAAGTAACAGGTATAACAGATCGTAACATGAATAATGCAACACATGCGTTAGCTTCATGGTTCATGAGGACCGCATGTGGACCGTATAAGGTATAATAAGGGTATATGGTGTATTTTAAGTCCCAGGTATGCAAATGATGATTATGAGATTTATTCCGTTGTTGAGTACTGGGTGTGCGGTAGAGCATGACATTGTATTCAGTGAGATTATTTGCATACTTGGGACTTCTACACCATACCGCTACCTTCAGTCGAGCAATGATTGTATAAATGACGCAATTTTTGTGTGAAAATGTCAACGTTTTTTCAAAAATAAGGAGTATATAATCACATTTACAAACACATTTTGTGCGAGAGAAACACACACACGCACAATAAAAATCCGTTCGTTATAAATAAATGGATATGGTTAAATATTAAAACTATCACAATTATACTCGTCGATCTCTGTGGCGTGCATAGGTTGGCCATGTCGTTGGCAATCGGCAATCACGGGTTCGATTCCCGAATATTCCTTGTTATCCTTTTATTTTTCTATTTTTTAAACTTGATGGTGGATTAATGTAACATCATTAACATGCGTTAATAGTTTTCTTTTCAGTATTTATTTATCTATCATTAGCTCTTGCTTTATTTAACTTTGTATCTAAACAATTAAAATGCGTAAACAACTATATTGCTCGATAAATAAGTGGTTTAAATTGAGTTATGTTTGATAATGATAGCAAAACTTGTTGTAAAATCATGTAACCAGAGTGTGCCCAACAATTTCTCCTTTGCACACTTCTTTGTTTATACATTCAGAGATGTCACTTTTAGCTTGTTCTAGGCTAATATACAATTGTAAGCAAGTTTGCGACCTCTTTGATTTTAGGCTGGTGACACAATCCCATAGTGCATTTCGTTAAAACAGTGTCAATTATTTTTTCAACTGTACGTATCACGTGATAACCACGATCGTTTTCGCAAAATGGCGCGGTTACCCCCCCCCCCCCCCCCCCCCCCCCCCCCCCTATATACAATACTGATAGGGGCTGATACGCCCTCAAGGCCCGTGCTGTCAATCCGGTTAAATTTAGACTACGTTGCAGCGCTAGCAGCGTACACAATGTGTATGACTATTGCTGTGCGTAATCCACAAGAGGTAATTAGTCTTACTCTTTTAAAGGTATATGTTCCGATCACTTTTTTGGGGCTATGATTTTTTTTCACATCAAGATATTTTGATATCAGAAGAATCCCCATATTTTTCTCATTATGTCTGTAAAATCTTAGGAGCCAGATATGTTCCATTTAGATATTATAGGCTAAAATGTGGTGAATTACTGTCAAAGGTGGTTAACCCCCTGGGGTCTACCTGTCTATCTTACAGTGGTTCTGATTGGTTTATTACAAGATGTACTCATATGAATAGCCAATTCAAATGCAGCTTGTAAAATGTTTCACTCCCATCTTTATCAGGGATACAATTATTTTAACAATGTCTCTCATTGGTGCAATAAATGATGTATCCATCTTTTTAACCAATCGGCCGGTAGTTTTCAGGGGGTTAACCACCAAACCAGTTTGTGTGCAACTCAATGGGCAAATGATTTGTGACCTTGTGCTTCTAAAAATAGAACCATTGTAGTTTAATATGCAACTCAAACTTTGGAATGCGACAATTTTAGGGATGACCTTTTATATAAAATATAGAAAACATCAAATGGGAAATCGGAACATCTACCTTTAAGACTGTGTATTTTTAAAACCCAGTCGCATCTCGGGGATGAAGGTTGGAGAAATCATTTCATATTTGGTCCACACATCAGTTATGATGAACCATCTCATATTATGGTGATAAATCTTTCATCGCGAGTCCCAGTGTTTCTAGATCAAAACACCCTAAATTTGCCAATTTCGACCATTTTAGCCTATATTCAAAAACGGGTAGTTTTAGTTTAAACCCTCCAACTGCAAAACGATTTTGCACAAGACACTTACACTGCAGTATCATCTTAAGATACCTATAGAGTATATAACATGTGCATTACATTTTGTTTAGCTTCTGTAACTTTTGTTTTATATCGGGATCAAACTTGTGTTTTTCATGAAAAATAGCTCAAATTATGTGTCAAATTAAAAACGGGAATTATTTTACGTCAAGTATTCATTTATTAATGCAATCTATACATATTATTCTTCAACATATAAAAAATCACCGTTGGCTTTTTATTCCTACAAGTCGCTGTGTGACGTCAAAGTTACGCGTGTATATCACTCTACATGAAATGTTGGCAAATGAATGACGTATAGTGTATCAACCATTTCGGTCATATGAGGGATGAAATGGCGTGTTTACGACGTGCATCTAAATAAATAATATATCCCATCTTGATAACAATCTTCCAATCTAAGATGGCCTCCAAAATGGCCGCCATAATCACCAAAATACATAAAAAAACGTGTGTATTAAATTCCATACACTAAATTATGCAGTTTCAATGCCTATGCTCAAAATGCCTGAAAGGAGGCACACATTTGAGACATTCTTGAGGATTCTTTAGCTTCCATAATGTCAAATTGGACTTTACAATGTAAATGGCTGAAACAAAGCTTCTTTATTTGTCATACCTATCTTCTGTAAAGACGAGGTTTTTAAAATATGGATTACATAATATCGTTATTACAGTATAATATTTAGGCACCATATAACTAATCATGGGTATCTTGAAATAACTATCATGACCACCAAATGCTGAATGTGGCTGTAAGTGCCATTTCTCGTATCGCCAGATGCGCCCAAAATATGTTAATGATCGAAGAGTGACGTAATTAATCGATGCATTGGCCCTTCGAGGATTGACGGAGTTGCATGTTATCTAGGATTGCTCACAAGTTTTTAACCACAAATCAACATAAATTAGAATAGATCGTTGTTTAGAAGATGATAATCAAACATTAAAGAAAGAACTATCTATAAGGATATTCGTCGGATTGGTATGTTTTGGTTGTTGTCATCACAGGTGCGTTTAAAATAGTGAAACCCGTAACATGGATCAACTCAATAAGTGCCGGAGTAATTGGGCTCCTACATCTAGTTAAAAACTTTTTTGAACTCTCGTATAAGTTTGCAGGGCCAATGCCCAACACATCAAGCTTCGGTGTTGTAAATAAGCTGTATATAACGGAAGAAACAAATAATGACTATGTGTAAGCTTAATGAAAAAAGATGAAATTGCTACCGCATCGCGCATCAATTTTCATCAAGTGAAGCTACCCGAGCAGAATAAAAAACACGTACGTAGCGTAATTAGCTGGGCAGAACAATTACAAGTGAAATCACCCGAACAGCCCATCGCTGTACAGTTACAAGTGAAATCACCCAAACCGCCAATGCAGCGCCCAATATATCGATAGAACAATTACAAGTGAAATCACCCGAACAGCCCATCGCTGTACAGTTACAAGTGAAATCACCCAAACCGCCCAATACATCGAGTGTTGCGCTATATTAAACAATTATGGCAAAGGCTAATGAGGAGTGGAAAGACAGTTTACCCAGTTTAGTAGAAACTTCATCAAAACGCAGTTCGAATAGGGCGTCATCTCATGGCCATAGCATTAGATCTACTAGATCTGGTAAGCGTGGCATTTTCCTCATTCTTCTCGACCTCTCCGCCGCCTTCGACACCATTGACCATGATATTCTGTTCAGGCGCCTTGAGTCAATTGGTGTCAAGGATTCAGCTCTGAAATGGTTTCAGTCCTACCTCAAAAACAGAACTCAAGCAGTAAACATAAATGGAACTATTTCTACACATGTTCCGCTAAAATATGGCGTTCCTCAAGGATCTGTGCTTGGACCTATACTATTCACCATCTATTCCTCTCCCATTGCTAGCATTGCTCGCAAACACGGATTAAATGTTCATTCTTACGCGGACGATACACAACTATATGTGCCTTTTAATTTAAATGATCGCAATGATGAAATGTCGGCCCGTCAACGCGCAGAAGCTTGTATTTTAGAAATCAAGTCGTGGATGTCTGTAAACAAGCTGAAATTGAATGATGATAAGACAGAGTTTTTAATTATGACCTCCAGATTCAATCAACGTAAAATATGTGATCATCATATCAATATTGACACTTCTTCTGTTCTTGCTTCAAAATCTGCTCGGAACTTAGGAATTGTGTTTGATAATAATCTATGTATGGATGTTCAAGTTCGACGGATATGCCAATCAGTGTATTATCATATACGGAATGTCAATAGCATAAGGAAAATGTTAACATTTGAAACCGCAGCTACTATCGTCCATGCTCTTATAACTTCTCGTATTGACAATGGCAATTCTCTTCTTTTTGGCATCACTGATCACTTACTTCACAAACTACAACTCGCTCAAAATGCAGCTGCTCGCATTCTCACTAAGACCAGGAAATTTGATCATATCACTCCAATTTTGAAAGATCTCCACTGGCTTCCTGTTCGCGAAAGGATTCATTTCAAACTTCTTCTTTTAACTTGGAAAGCTTTGCATGGCACTTCACCAACTTATATTGCTAATCTTCTTGTTCCATATCATCCAAAACGTACTCTCCGGTCATCTGATAAACTTTTACTTGTTGTTCCACGGACTACTTCTTCATTTGGAGATCGCGCATTTTCGGTTGCTGCACCAACTCTCTGGAACTCACTACCTTATAATTTAAGATGCTGTGATTCACTTGACTCTTTTAAGAACTTGTTAAAAACAAGATTATTTGACTCAGTTTATAATTGATTTCTTTGTATTATATACATGTACATGTATATGCAAATCATCCTTGTTTATGTATTTTTCATGTTAATTTGTATTTTTGTTTTATATGTTGCGCCTCGGAATAGTTTAACCTAGATTGACGGCGCATTATAAATGCCATTATTATTATTATCTGAAGTTAAGCATGCAAAATTGCTATGTCAACGGGAGGCCCTCATAAAAAGACAGATCCTTGAGGAAAAGGAACTACAATTACATCAAGAAAGGATGAGGCTGAAAATTGATACGGAATTGAAGATTAATGAGATTGTGCTTGAAAATGAAAGTGAGAAGAGCAGCAATAATGAGAGCATAGGCTCAGAGAATAAACATGAAAAAGTAGAAAAGTGGTTAGATCTGCAAGACCCACCACAGCTTACCCCTCCAGCTGTCGCAGGACCATCGCATCCTACGCCATGGATAACAACAAGCATGCCACAAGAAGGTCCACCTGGACTTACCCCTCAAGCTGTCGCAGGACCATCGCATCCTACGCCATGGATAACAACAAGCATGCCACAAGAAGGTCCACCTGGACTTACCCCTCAAGCTGTCGCAGGACCATCGCATCCTACGCCATGGATACCAACAGGCATGCCACAAGTAAGTCCGCCTGGGCTTACCCCTCAAGCTGTCGCAGGACCATCGCATCCTACGCCATGGATAACAACAAGCATGCCACAAGAAGGTCCACCTGGACTTACCCCTCAAGCTGTCGCAGGACCATCGCATCCTACGCCATGGATACCAACAGGCATGCCACAAGTAAGTCCGCCTGGGCTTACCCCTCAAGCTGGAGCTGGACCATCACATCCTACGCCATGGATACCGTCACGGACCCCACAAGTTGTTCCATCAAATCATACTCCTCAGGCAGGTCCATCGCAACCCACCTCGTGGGTTCCAGTGAGTACACAAGTTGGTATGTCTAGCCCCCACGTCCTACCCCACGCAGGTCCACCGCCAAATTCACCCCAATTTGGCTCATCTTATCATGCACAAGATCCACAGAGTAATGTTGTTGATTTAGTAAGAGAGCAAGGAAACCTGACAAGGCTTCTACTTGAACAGCACACAAGAGCACTTCTACCACAGCGTAGTGTCACACCGTTTGGGGGCGATGCCCTCGAGTATGTTTCTTTCATGCAGGCCTTTGAACATAACATTGAGAGCAAACTAAGTGACGAAAGAGATAAGTACTATTACTTGGAACAATATACCACCAATGATGCAAACAAATTGGTCAAGAGTTGCATTCACGAGACATATGCATATTCAAAGGCGAAGGAATTATTACGGAAGAAATTTGGTGAAGGATACAAAGTCGCAGAAGCATATGTGAAGAAAGTGACATCATGGCCAGATATTAAAGCGGATGATCCAAGTGGTCTCAACAGACTTTCCTTATTTTTGATTGAATGCCGCAACATACTAACAGACCTGAATTATGTCAATGAACTTGACCACACTGTCAACATCAGAGCAATTGTAATGAAGCTGCCATACCGCCTCAGAGACCAATGGAGGGTCAGAGTGGATCACATCATGGAAAACGGGGAACATGCAGTCAAGTTCAGGCACTTAGTCGAATTCGTAGAAAGGCAAGCACGGATTATCTCAAATCCAATATATGGTGACGTCTCGACACCACGAGATACCAAGAAAGACTTCAACAGAAATTCAAGAAACAGAGGCTCCAGCTTTTCGACCAACGTATCATCATCTAATCAGCCCAAGTCTACTGAAACGACATCCAGTACATGCATGTTTTGCAATGGAGAAAACCATGATTTGTCTATGTGCAGAAAGCTACAAAGCAAACCAAACAATGAAAAAATTGACTTCCTAAAGTTGAACAGGCTGTGCTTCGGATGCCTAAAGAAAGGTTCTCATATCAGCAAAAACTGTACCAAAAGGCTGACATGCAAGAAATGTAGTATGCGGCATCCCACAATACTACACCGTGATGATCAACCAACTAAAGAGTCTTCACCAGAGTCAACAGGGTCAAGTCAAGCTAACCAAAGTAAAAGTCAAGCAGATATCCGTAGTGCAGGTAGTAAATGTACAGCGCTTAATGGGGCCGGTACGCCTGCCATGGTTCCAGTGAAGGTTCATTCACGACAGACTGGTCGTACCGTGATAACATATGCATTTCTGGATGATGGATCAAATGCTGTATTTTGTTCAGAAGGATTGAGATCTGAACTTGGCGTCGCTGGCAAGAAGACAAAATTGCAAGTTCAAACATTATTGGAAGACCACCAAGTGGACACTCGCGTTCTAAGTGACATAGAGATATCTGACATAGCAGGACAAAACACTATTCAGCTACCCAATGTTTACACTCAAGACAAGATGCCAGTATCATTGGAAGATGTGGTCACTTCTCAGGACTTAAGACATTGGCCATACCTGAATCAAGTTAGTCTACAAGATTTAACAATGGAAGCCAGTGAGGTTGGTCTACTAATTGGAAGCAATGTACCTAAGGCTACCGAGCCCTGGGAGGTAATACATTCGCAAAATGACGGTCCCTACGCATACAAAACGTTACTTGGATGGATTGTTTGTGGATTAAAAGGAAATAGCCACATCACTTCAAACAGAATCCTGGTCAAGGCCGACTTACATCAACAGCTGGTCAACATGTTCAATCAAGACTTCAATGAAAGGACTGTTGATGATCAACCTGAACGATCAGTTGAAGACCAAAGATTCATAGAGTCGGTAGACAGCACCATCAAGTATAGGGACGGTCATTTTGAAATAGGCCTACCACTAAAGAACCAAGAAATAAAAATGCCAGACAACAAAGTACGGGCTGAAGAGCGTGCTGCTCATCTGAAGCGGAAGCTGAAGAAGAACCAAGTGTTCTTCAAAGAATATAATGACTTTATGTCGGACATGATAAACAATGAGTACGCAGAAAAGGTACCAAATGGTGACTACAGTCCCGATGGTCGCAAATGGTACATACCCCATCACGGAGTATACCATCCGCAAAAGCAGAAACTTAGGGTAGTTTTTGATTGTTCAGCAAGGTATAGTGGTACATCACTTAATGATCAACTTCTGCAAGGACCAGACTTGACCAGCACACTAATTGGTGTTCTTACTAGATTTAGACAAGATACTGTTGCACTTATGGCCGATATCAAAGCCATGTTCTATCAAGTTCGAGTGCCAAAGACTGATAGAGATCTACTACGTTTCCTATGGTGGCCAGAAGGAGATCTTGAAAACCCAATGGAAGAATATCGTATGAATGTGCACTTATTCGGTGCCACCTCGTCACCGTCTTGCGCAAATTTCGCCCTACGGAGAACAGCGAAGGAAGCTGAATTAAGATATGATCAACAAGTGACAGATACTCTGAACCGCAATTTTTATGTGGATGACTGCCTTACGTCAGTAGCAACAGAGCAGGAAGCAGTGAAGTTGTCAAGAGATCTAAGGAAGATCTGTGAAGAGGGTGGATTCAAGTTGACAAAATGGGCAAGCAACAACCGTGCCGTAATACAGTCCATACCAGAGAGTGATAGATCCAAAGAGATAGCCGTGTTAGATTTGGAGCAAGAAGATTTACCCTCTGAAAGAGCGCTTGGAATGCTATGGTCCCCAGAGACAGACCAGTTTGGTTTCCAAATAGCAATCAAGGATCGTCCACCAACACGTAGGGGTATACTATCAACTGTGAGTTCTGTTTATGACCCTCTTGGTTTCATCGGACCGGTTGTACTGACAGCAAAGCAGATACTTCAAGATTTATGCAGGCAGCAATATGGCTGGGATGATCAGATTCCTGATCTTCACTTGACTCGTTGGCAGGAGTGGCTTGTCAATCTACCAAAGTTATCACAGTTTAAGATCGCGAGGTGTTTCAAACCAAGCAACTTTGGAAAGCCAGATAAAGTTGAAATTCACCACTTTTGCGACGCGAGTGAGATAGGATACGGTACTGTGAGTTATATGCGCCTGGAGAGCAACCATGGAATCCACTGTTCATTCCTGATAAGCAAAGCCAGAGTAGCACCTGTAAAAAAGGTCACCATCCCAAGACTAGAACTCACCGCTGCAACTGTCGCTGTGAGAGTAAATAATATGATGCAGAAAGAACTGCGAATTCCAGTCAACAACGTTCATTATTGGACAGATAGTACGTCAGTGTTGCACTACATAGAAAATGAGACTGCAAGATATCATACATTTGTGGCAAATCGAGTGAATCTCATCCGTGAAGGTTCCACACCAGACCAGTGGCACTATATCAAGTCAGCAGACAATCCCGCTGATGACTGTTCAAGAGGATTACCAGTAGCCAAATTCTTGAATTGTGAACGTTGGCTCAAAGGCCCACCATTCCTGTGGAGAGAAGAGAGTGAATGGCCTATAACCAAGCTAGAGTACTCCACAGAATACCTAAATGCAGACCCAGAAGTCAAAGTCACAACAAGCATAGTCAGAGAAGAAGAAAATCAAGACAGCTTAGACAGACTTCTGAACCACTACTCAAATTGGCATGATCTTAAGAAAGCAGTTGCATGGATTCTCAGAGTCCGGGAGAATCTCCGTCTGAAAGCCCAAAGAAAGAAGAGAGATGAAGATTATGATAGCGTGCGCGAGAAGTACACCAGCGGTCTTTCAGTGGAAGAGTTGCAGATGGCTGAGAATGCAATAATACAATATTTGCAGCAGAAATCATTTCCAGAGGAAGTAAGTCTGCTTAGTAACAAGCCAAAAGAAGGAGAGAACAGAGATCACCATGTGAAAGGATCGAGTCCAATCTATCGCTTGGATCCCAGAATGACAGATGGTATATTGCGCGTAGGTGGGCGTCTGAGTAAAGCTGCTATGCCGGAAGAAGCCAAACACCCAGCAATCTTACCCAAGAAACAACATGTGACTAATCTTATTCTCAGACACATTCATGAATCAAGTGGACATAGTGGAAGAAATCACATGCTAGCTGAAACTCAGAAGAAGTATTGGATCGTAAAGGCAAACTCAGCTGCTAGAACAATAATCAACAAGTGTGTCATATGCCGACGACAGAGAGCAAGGTTGGAAGGGCAAAAGATGGCTGATCTTCCCAAAGCCAGAGTTACGCCTAATGAACCTCCATTTACACGAGTTGGCATGGACTATTTTGGACCCATAGAGGTGAAGCAAGGCAGGAGCATGATCAAAAGATATGGCGTTGTCTTTACTATTACATGTCTATGCATAAGAGCGGTTCACATAGAAAAAGCAGATTCGCTAGACACCGACTCCTGTATAAGTGCCATCCGCCGTTTTATGGCAAGACGAGGTCAAGTTAAGCAAATTGTGTCGGACAATGGTACTAACTTAGTAGGAGCTGAAAAGGAGCTGAGGAAGCACATAGATCAATGGAATCAGTCAAAGATTCATGAAAATATGTTGCAAGATGGCATTAATTGGGTTTTTAACCCACCTTCAGGCTCACATTTTGGCGGAATTTGGGAGCGGCAGATCAGAACGATTAGGAGAGTGATGAACTTCATGCTGAAGGAGCAGAGACTGACAGATGAATCATTGCAAACTTTATTTTGTGAAGTTGAGTCAGTAATCAACAATAGACCAATTACGCGTGTCCCTGGTGAACCTGGAGATCTAGAGGCGCTTACTCCGAATCATCTATTGTTGATGAAAATGAAGCCAGTTCTACCTCCCGCTATAGCTGAAGAGACTGGGCCATATGTCAAGAGAAGATGGACACAAATACAATACATGACAGACATATTTTGGAAAAGATGGTCCAGAGAGTATATTACACAGCTGCAAGAGAGACAGAAGTGGGTGCGTCCTAAAACTAACGTCAAAGTAGGAGACGTTGTTCTCATTGCCAATGACTCAGTACCGAGAAACCGCTGGATGATGGGGAGAGTGAAGGAAACCTTTCCTGACCAGAAGGGATATGTGAGACAAGTAAAACTACAAACAAAGACAAGCACTTTGTTAAGACCAGTGCACAAGCTAATCCTTCTCCTTGAAGCAGACGAATAAAGACTGCAAGCTGGATGAACACTAAAACTAATGTCTGTAAAGACACCAGCCACAGGCTAATTGTAAATACGTTATCATTGTGTTGTGTCAGGACTACTGCATCTACCATTGTGTTGTGTCAGGACTACTGCATCTACCATTGTGTTGTGTCAGGACTACTGCAACTACCATTGTGTTGTGTCAGGACTACTGCATCTACCATTGTGTTGTGTCAGGACTACTGCATCTACCATTGTGTTGTGTCAGGACTACTGCAACTACCATTGTGTTGTGTCAGGACTACTGCATCTACCATTGTGTTGTGTCAGGACTACTGCATCTACCATTGTGTTGTGTCAGGACTACTGCATCTACCATGGTGTTGTGTCAGGATCTACCATAGTGTTGTGTCAGGATCTACCATAGTGTTGTGTCAGGATCTACCCTGGTGAAGTGTGTTAGGACTACTACGTCTACATGTACCATGGGTTGTGCTAGACTGTTTATTGATGGTTGCATGTCTGACTCCAGAAGATGACTGGCTATGACATTGTAAAGCTGACCACTGCAAATCTATAACCAGTCAATTGTTTGTGAGTGGATGTATGGTATTCCATACTGTATAATTATACAAAGCAAATGTGCAGTTCATTTTGAAATAGTATCGCTAAGAGTTTTTGCATTCAATGATATTACAGGCAAAAACATGCTATTGCAATAACTATAATTTGCAACTGTGGTAAGTCCACAGTCCACACAAAGGATGTGTCTAAGACAATGCTATTTGAGCTATATTCAAATGAACAATTATTGAAACTGTACATGATAATTTGCTTTTGCTGTGATAGAAATCATTGAGGACTATGCTGTTATGTTTATGCAAATTACAGCTTATATGACTGTCAGACTGTTAATTCTACAGCCTTTAATTGAGAGGCTGGGTGATCATTACCTTGGAGCTGAAACCAACTGTGATTGATTATAATTATGGTATAACAAATGATTGCATTACACTGTAAACCAACTTAATTTGTCAGAGGACATTACAGATAACAATTCATGTTTTATTATGCAGCATTATTATAGATTTAACCAAATTAATGTTCAAACACTTTTGAAAGTTGGGTTGCAGTGCATTGTTTTGTGTGTTCAATAATATGTATTGGCTATATTAGATTTGCATGATTATTTCATCCTGGAAAATGAATAAGACGATAGATTAATGATTGTTTCAGAATATTTTGGAAAGGTTAATTGTTTACTGTAAATAATTTCCCAAATTGAGGTTGCTAAAGTTTAAAATTGTTCAAATCATAGTTTGATGTGCTTCAAGCATATTTCAATTTTGTTATTTTGAGTATTTAAGAAAGACTTAATCCATATGCAATTGTGATTTTGGGCATAGATTTGATTGATAGATCATGGTTAAGTGAAATTATTCAGTTTGATAGGAATTTGGTAACTAATTGTGGATACCTTTATGAGGTTATACATGTCACTTTAAGTTTAATTAGGTAATTGTCAGTATTTTGGGACAATTAGGGGCCGGTAATGTAAGTGCCATTTCTCGTATCGCCAGATGCGCCCAAAATATGTTAATGATCGAAGAGTGACGTAATTAATCGATGCATTGGCCCTTCGAGGATTGACGGAGTTGCATGTTATCTAGGATTGCTCACAAGTTTTTAACCACAAATCAACATAAATTAGAATAGATCGTTGTTTAGAAGATGATAATGACACATTAAAGAAAGAACTATCTATAAGGATATTCGTCGGATTGGTATGTTTTGGTTGTTGTCATCACAGGTGCGTTTAAAATAGTGAAACCCGTAACATGGATCAACTCAATAAGTGCCGGAGTAATTGGGCTCCTACAGTGGCCATGAAATGCTTGAAATGTCTTCGGTGACATGTTAATGACATACCAGTATTAATTGCTGTATAGTGTAAGCTGTCCATTGTCCATTGTCCACAAAATATTGGTATATGATATGAATTGGGAGAGATATTGTGATTCAAGTATGGCAAGTGATTAATGACCACTGAATAGTGAAACGTTTCTGCTTGCCATTAAAACGGGCATTAACATCAGGACCCAAGCGTGTGTCCGTGCGGACCCACCGTGTAAACAAACAAACAAACAAACAAAATGGCCAATACATTGCTACCAGTTACATAATGTGTGTATAGTAAGGATCATTGAAGGCACAGATTCACCATTTAAAATGTGACCAGCAACTGGTTGAATGTCCAAATAGTGAACGGTACCCCCAAAACGAATTTCTGCATGGCATACGAACAACAGTAAGTATATAGGCCTACATTGCTATAAAGATACATTGGAAAATTAAATAAGTCTAGCAAAACAATTGAGAAATGTATCAATCGGTGATTCCAATTCAGCCACATGTGTCTGTATGGTACCATGATTTTTAGGACTTACATACAATGACATGTAGGAATGAAAAGCTAATAATGATTATGTATATTTTAAAGGTTTTAACCTTTAAAATATGTATAGACAGCATTGATTTGTAGATGATTAAAATTGGTTAATTGACGTAAAATAATTCCCGTTTTTAATTTGATACATAATAACGATATCGTATACGTTTTGTTAAACCCTAGTCTTAAAGAAGTACAAAAAAGGTAAAGGCGATACCAGGAGCGGAGTGCCCTTCTCCCTTTCAAAGCGATAGGGCCAGACTCACTCCTTTTATAATGTTGCTGTGTGGGCTCGCTACACCTCCTCCACAGCGAGTCTGTTACCTTCCCAGCACTGAAGAATGCCGGTACCCATTTAAATACACCTGGGTAGAGAGGAGTAATTGCGGTAAAGTGCCTTCCTCAAGAGCACAACGTGTTGACCACAGCGGGACTCGAACCCACAAACTTTAGATCATGAATCCAGTGCTCTACCCACTGCGCCACACATGCCCAGAAGAAGATAGTTATAACAAATAAATAATCATTGTTCCATCCATTTAATGTCCAGGGCATTTTGACATGATCGGCGGCCATCATGGAAGGTAAAGAATCCTCAAGAACGTCTTAAATTAGTGTCTCCTTTCAGGCATCTCGATCATAGGCATTGAAACTGCATAATTTAGTGTATGGAATTCAATATGCGCATTCTATATGTATTTTGGCAATTATGGCGGCCATTTTGGAGGCCATCTTGGATTTAAACATTGTTATCAAGATGGGATATATTAATTATTTAGATGCACGTCCTAAACACAACATTTCATCCCTCATATGACCGAGATGGTTGATATACTATGCGTCATTCATTTTCCAACATTTTATATAGAGGGATATACACACGTACCTTTGACGTCACACAGCGACTTGTAGGAATAAAAAGCCAACGATGATTTTTTATATGTTGAAGATTAATATGTATATATTGCATTAATATGTGAATTTTTAAAATTGGTTACTTGACGTAAAATAATTCCCGTTTTTAATTTGACACATAATTGAGCTATTTTTCATGAAAAACACAAGTTTGATCCCATTATAAAACAAAAGTTACAGAAGCTAAACTAAATGTAATGCACATGTTATATACTCTATAGGTATCTTAAGATGATACTGCAGTGTAAGTGTCTTGTGCAAAATCGTTTTGCAGTTGGAGGGTTTAAACTAAAACTACCCGTTTCTGTATATAGGCTAAAATGGTCGAAATTGGCAAATTTAGGGTGTTTTGATCTAGAAACACTGGGACTCGCGATGAAAGATTTATCACCATAATATGAGATGGTTCATCATAACTGATGTGTGGACCAAATATGAAATGATTTCTCCAACCTTCATCCCCGAGATGCGACTGGGTTTTAAAAATACACAGTCTTAATAGTTCAGTACAATACAGTTGTAAAAGACTTTGCATCAGTCTAATGAAATCATCGCGAATACGAGGTCGCGTTTATTGTACACGGCCGAGTCCTAACGAACAATTTTCATTGTTTAAAATGCTAATCGCTGTTTTAATTTTGAAAGAAGTATGAGGATCATCAACGCGTACGAAATGTGATGCCTGAATAACTCATCCATACTAAGGCCAAATATATTTTTAAAAAAGATGTCCGGGTTTTTCAAACATAGGAGGAAGAGGAGGCTTTTTATTTATTATTTATTATTTTTCAAAATGGCCGCCATTTGAGATTTCTGGCAATTCATGGTGTGTTCGTGATAATTTAAAAGAGACAATTGTTAGACAAACAAGAATTGAACATATTACATTGTTTTAATAGTGTTAGCACCCGGGGTTAGCACCATGTTAACACATATTTACATTAACAATTGATGATGGCCTATAAGCATGATTCTAGCAGAATCTATGATGAGCGAAACTCAATTGAATACACGCGAGGATCAAGCAAATGATACCAGCAGAGTATCTCAAATAGTGTTTAAAGGAAGTGTCCCACAAGCATACTATTGTGCATTGTATGTTAGAAAAATAACTGTCGAGCCCAACTTTTGTAATTATATTGAACAAAACACCACACTTATGACAAAAACAAATAAAAACCGCCATCTCTCAACGTGCAATTTATAAAATTCGCGGCGATCCAAAGTCCCGGTGTCGATGAAGTCATAGTTATACAATGCACATGCGCAAATTTGAGCACCGATACCCGTGACGTCATCGACACCGGGACTCTCGATCGCCGCGAATTTCAAAAATGGCATGTTGAGTGATGGCAGTTTTTATTCATTTTTGTGACTAGTATGATGTTTTGTTCTATCTAATTACATAATTACGGCTCGATAATTATTTTTCTAACAAATAAAGCTCAATGTTGTGCTTGCGGGACCCTTTCTTTAAGCACCATGTTTTACACTTCTGAGTATCAAATTCAATGCAGACCAGTAGATATTGCATTGATGCTGAGGATTGGTATTCAATGTATAAACACTTACATGATTAGTATCCATGCTGTATGTTCACATGCTCCTTGTTGGGTAATATTCATTTACTTTTCCAATAGATCGTGCATGCAATTGAAACATTGTAACACATTTATCTGTACATAAATATTTGTTGACTGTTAAAAGCTGTTGAAATTCAGGCAATTGCCAATCATATTCTAGTATTACAAACAAAACAAAATATGTTGGTGTGCACAAACATACTTTTAAAAAAAATGAAAAATGAAAAAAAAAAAAAAAAAAATATTTTTCTTTTTTTTGAATAATAAATAATAAATAAATGCAGGCGGCCTCAAACAACGAAGTGGCCACGCTCTAGCGCTTCCACGCATGAATCCCGGGTTCTATTCCTCATCAACAAACCATTATCATTATACATTGTATATGGCCGTTTTTTGTAACCGTCTGAACAAAAGAAAAGCCTCTATCTATATCATATATTTGGTAGTATGGGATAAACGCTGAGGCTGCTGTGCGGTGCAGTGGTGACAATTTGATGATTTGATGATGTTATATGCCATGTTAATTAATGTTTGCCTTGGTCTAAATTCGCAAAAGTAAAAGAAATGCTTATCCTGGGTGCAAGTGTGTTTAGCTCAAATTGAAAACTGAAGAAGGCACTGGTTGAATTTACAAAACATCATTACATCCACCGGAGGGGGGGGGATATCGCAATGCAAAAAGTGTATGGCCCCCGTCACAGCTTCACAAAACCGTATGACCCCCCCCCCCCCCCCCCCCTTAAAGGTATATGTTCCGATCACTTTTTTGAGGCTATGATTTTTTTCACATCAAGATATTTTGGTATCAGAAGAATCCCCATATTTTTTATCATTATGTCTGTAAAATCTTAGGGGCCAGAAATGTTTCATTTGGAAATTATAGGCTAAAATGTGGTGAATTACTGCCAAAGGTGGTTAACCACCAACCAGTCTGTGTACATACTCAATGGGCACATGTCTTTTGACCTTGTGCTTCTAAAAATAGAACCATTACTCAAACTTTGGAATGCGAAAATTTTAAAGATGATCTTTCATGTAAAATAAAAAACATCAAGTTGTAAATCGGGTCAGCAATCGGAACATCTACCTTTAAAGACTACAGAATTGACCCCCCCCCCCCCCCGCCCCCCCCCCCCCCCCCCCCCCCCCCCCCCCCACATACCCGATGTCACCTTATACTACGTTACCAGTTACAGCATGGAGTTATAAAAGTAGATAGTCACAGCAGCCATTCATGGAATGGAATCGGGCCCATAGGAAGCGTTCATAAATACTTATAGTATAGGGGGCTGGCGGGGGCGTGAAAATGTATGATATACATGTAGGGCGTCAACAAAGTTTGGGAACTCTAAAAGGGGTGGTCAAAAGGTTTGAACACTCGTTAATGTCCAAAACTTTCTGGGGGCTTCCCCCCCCCCCCCCCTGTTCCTTGATTTCAAAATGTAAACAATGCCGTGCCGTGTCGGCATATAAAAATAGAGAGGATCCCCACGACCCGCACGATCTGTAGTTCATGCTTTTGAATAGTACATATGCAGTATCCATGGACAATGTACCTCTAGCATGCTCTCTTAATTCCTAAGATTGAATCTAAAAGATTGACTTTTCAATATTTCATAGATTGCCGTGAGGGAACAAACTTTTAAGATTGACATTCAATCTTATTTTGGATTGAAGAGTTTCAATCTAAATTCAATCTAAAAAAGATTGAAAATTCAATCTAAACACTTGACTTTCAATCTTTCATAGATTGCCGTGGGGAAACAAACTTTTAAGATTGACAGTCAATCTTTTAAGTAGGTCCGTAGTATTTTGGGGGCGAGGGGGTCCCGTTTTATCACTAACTAGTCATCAAAATGTAATAGGCGAAAAAGTAGACTTTATTGAGTTTACATTGAAAATATTGCCTGTTATATCCAGCCAAATAATTGACAGAAACCTAGTGTGTTTATGTTAATGACGTTACATAACCAAAGGTATCAAACAGTGGCGGATCGTGATAAGGTTATGGTGGTATGAATTGTGATTGTGATCAAATAATATATAACCACCATGTACTTTGAATGGAATAAAACCCTGCAAATCCCACAAAATAATAGTTATTTATAAGTCTTAACCATGAGTTATAGGGATTTTACCCTTTTTGTCCAGTGCATATTAACAACTAAACTGCCAACTTAAAAATGGTGCAGAAACCAGTTTGGCTCCACAGTGCATGCAGCGTGGGTATCTCTTATACACATCTGATGTGCATGTACCGTAATAGCTTTTCCATAGGCCTCTGTGCGACCGTATATTACAGCTTGGAGCAAATCGAGATCAGCACCACATTTTCATAACCTTGAACACAGTTCAATCTGGGATGGGTCCCACACAGTGAACAAGGATTGTCCTACATATTAACCAAAAGGTTCAGATTGCAATGGAGACTAAGACATCGTCTTGGGCATGAGGTGTGTGTGTGCTAGTGCTACAGTCGTGTGTAAGACAATGCTATACTGCATGTTCTGTAAAAGTGTAATATCAGTTAATACCAGAATCAGTGTAGGGGTGGGTGATGGGTGTGATGCTCAATACATAAATCTACTGTAATCTACAGTTTAAACCTCAAGATGAATTTGCACCACCCATTCAAAGCTACACCAGCCACCAGTGCAGTGAGTATCAAACAATCAAAAAGTGTATTGTTTGAAAGACAAAGATTCATACTTTGTATTGATCACATTATCTCTCAATAGAATCACTCATGCATCCCATACCATGATCACTTTAATTATTTATTGACCGACCCTCGTATTACATGTATGAACTTAAGAAAAATCAGCCCTCTTTGTACAACAAAACATCGGGTGTTATTGGACTCATGAGTCCAAAATTCAGGTAAAAGCAGTGGCGTTATGGATATCCAAAGGGTCGGGGTGAGTAGGGGAGCCGCATCTTCCACCTTTGACTCATTCAGGGGAATTATTTACACCGATTCAGAGAAGTTTAAATATTTTAATATAAATCGGTTTCAGCAAATGTGCACCTCTTCCATATTGGCGGTAGGTGCAAGGTTGACTTGATGGGGATGTAAATTGCTATTTGCCATGGTAATACCCAGTCAATCCTCTTAAATATTGATCATTGGTTTTAAACAGTCCTCAAAATAAGTAACTGACCAGGTAATAAATATGTTCTCAACTGAAACACTATATTGTTATATATTGTTATATCCTACGTAAAGTATTACATTTATTATAAAATTGTAAGGAAATTATTGCATGTGAAGATTTAATGAAAATTAACTCAGTATATTGCCTAAAAGCAAAACAAAGTCTGTTTTTCATTTAACATTTTAATCGTCTACACGCAGCCTTGGATAGATTATTGATTAACTGGTTGCGACAACTCACGGGTCGATTATTGATTAACTGGTAGCGACAACTCACGGATCGATATAAGATCATGGACTTATCATGGTAAGATGAGGATTGTAGAGTAGTCGGGATTACACTCGATTTTGTGATACCCGATCATCGCTCTAATAAGCTGGGTTTTTTGTTTTAAAATACTAAGGAAGTATTCAATAATCACCAAAAAAAATGCACAAAAATGTACTATTGGGGAACTCTTTTTATAAGAGGTTAAAGTTGGGACCATAAGAGGAAAAATCCCAAATTACGATATTTGAAAGTTTCAGTAAGACATTTTTTCTGCTGGGACACTCAATAGTTCATCAGCCATCAAATTATATTCAAGCCTTCCTATTCATAGAGATAATACTACCTCAATAGAGCACAATACAATTCAATACGGATTAGGCCTGGCCAGTTATTTCTGATAGACTGGATATTATACAGTGTGTTTCAAATGAAAATAAATAGCCCTATCTATTATGTACAGGCTTTATCTTCGCTAAAGACAATATGGTATATTAAAATAAACAGTTATTATTAGTTCACAGTATTGTTTTATTTTGAGTTCATCCTTTTAACAACAATAAATAAATGTTTCATAATACAACATTGTTCAAGTATAGTGTATAATTTAAAATACATTTTTATGTTGATGAGGCGATTTTTAGAAGCAACTGCAAATCTTTACAGTGTTGATAACATGTACATACAAATAAATTTGATTTGATTTAATTTGATATTAATTAGGTGTGTTTTGTGCATAAGAGAACGTATTAAAAACTTAATTTCAAATATATGGATATCTGTCATCTATTCGACACTTATTGTCTGAGCACTTCAATGGGAATTTATCACACACAGATAATAGCAACCATGTATGTTAACAAAATTAGTTATATGTCATGTCAGTAAAAAGTTGACTTTAAATCCGTTGTTGAGAAATAGTAAAGTTAGGTTATTTTCTGTTCGCAATTTGACATAGGGCCTTATACATGTACATTTCATACATAGTTCAATCGACAAACCATGATCGCACTATTTTAGAGGAAAAAAAGTGAAAATGTGCAAGGTAAACATCTAATAAAAATTATGAAAAATGCTAAGTATGACATTACTTAAACACCGTAAAATCTAACCTTTAGCCCGGCAACGCTGCATCATCATTAATCAAAGGATATCAAATAGGATTCACATGTTCTGCAAATATCTTCTATATGCATCGTGATACTTTATAGTATGATTACTTCCTTGTGTCGGAATGTAAGCCCAACGCAAAATATAGCATGATGATTTTGTAAAATTAGAATACTGTATTGCAAGTTGTCAGATTTTAATTGACATAATAATTGCACGTTATTTGCTTTAAAGCCGGTTGATATTGATATATTTCATTTCTCTGCCTGAAATTACAAAACTAAAATATGTTTCACACATCAACGTTTACAATAGCATCAACATGAGTATTTGCGTTTCTTTAAAATAGTCACCTGGCACCAAAATGAAAAGGAAGGGTATTTCTAGGGCATTTCTCTGAAATGTCGTACAAACAGAACTTATTAGCAATCAATGAACATCTTTAACTATGTCCAAATAATCCAAATGGCAGTTGAAATTTGTTGAAATTATAGACAAAATATCGTTTCTTTTTAGACTTAAGACAGCAGCAAAGACGAAATTCCTGCAAATTATATATCATTTTGATTAAAAGGTATCCGTAAGATAGTTTCCAACATAAACCAAGTTGAGTATATGAAATTAGTTTAAATTAATAAAAGAACCACAGATTAATTTTCCGGAATTTTGAATTGATAGTTAAATTGAAAAATAATAAAAGGACTCATTAAGAATATTGACTGACCCAATATTAACAGATCTGTTCTCTTGTTTGAGTTGTCAGTGAATAAAATTTACTTTCATTATACGTACCCTGATACCCGGCGTTCTCTCTTCGTATTCAGAGGGGTAACACATGATCGTTCCAGTGTCTTAAAATTAAAATACCCCCCCCCCCCCCCCCTATTTGACAGCGTTTCGCGGACAATTTTGCTAATTTGACCTCCTTTTTCACAAAAACGCGGACATTTTATCTGACATGACTGAAAATAGCCCCCCTTTTTCACCATTTCAAGAACATTTTGTACATAGTCCCCCCCCCCCCCCCCCCCCTATTTGCGCAAAAACAAGGACACATCTGGTTCAAAATACCCCGGTTTTTTCACGGGGTATTGTCTCGGGACAATTTGATATGACACAATGCTCATTTATTTTAATTTCTTCTTCGTGGACATAGCCTCTCCAAAAATAGCATCCAAAATGACCCCTTAGTTTTGGGAATCGCTGACATAAAGCTTTAGAAAACACCCCTGATTTGGGAAAATGCTTCCTGAACGGGAAATCGGCCCGGACTGCTTAGTGTGGCGATATTGGATAATTAATATAATACTGCTACACGAGAGTTGGACCAAGGACCAGGTTTTAGTCATTTAGGATTAATTCAGGTTTTAATGATCAACATTATTAGGCTTTTTGTACACAGGTTGAAATTGTATTGTATTTAGACTGTTCTTTGTACTATTAATATCATTGTTGTGACTATGTAGATGTTGAAGAGAACTTTGAATAAATACCTAACCAAAATATTGAATACAGCAATTGAGGGCCAATACAAAAACATAAATTGAGCATTAGTACGATTGTGTTATTTTATAGAGTTTGCCAGGTCGGATATAAATTTATTTGAGCGGTCCTTGTCTACCGAGGCTATACCGTTACTATACTACACATAGTGTTGGGAGATATGATCGAGATATCAAATACCTTTACAATAATCCTGATGGTCTCTCTTTGGTATGAATCCTAGATGGTTTTATCACTCAATCGAGAGAAACTTTTGACACAGAATAAACATTGGTAAGGCCTTCCCTGATAGCACACTGAAGTCGGCCCGACGTCGCGATTGAGTCGGCAGTTGAAGTCGGCCGGACGTTGGCTCTACAGTCGGCTGCTCACGCGGCCTACGTCGGGCCGACGACGTCCAATGGAGGTTGTGCCGACCTCGGGCCGACTTCCAGCTGACGCTGACCTGCCGACTGCAATGCACCGTCGGCCCGACCATATATAAGCAACGTCAGGCCGCGGTCCGTTGGACGTACCTCCGACTAATTGCCGATTTCGGGCCGACTATTTTCCTACGGTTTTAAGCTACGCCAGCGCTAAGCCGCGGTCCGTTGGACGTACTTCCGACTTATTGCCGACTTCGGGCCGACTTGTTTCCTACAGTTATTTTGACACAAAAGAAAATGTACACCTATAAATCGACACTACAAATATACTAAAAAAATCATATTTTCCCATTTTGTTATTTGGAACAAATCTGGAAAAACGACATACTGTCGTCTGCAGTCGTCTTCCGCGTGGAAAGTATGAACAACTATCACAAAACTATCACAATATGAGTAACGTAAAATCTCGTTTTTGAACAAACTACCTTGACTCTTTCCACGCAAATTAATGATGGATATTTTTGAAAAATTGGCCCGACCATTTTCCGACTATCGGCCGACTTAAGCTATGGTCAGTTGAACCATTCTCCGACTAATTGCCGACCGTTCTGCCGTCTTTAGCTATAGTTATTTTTAATGAAAAAGAAAACGTACCATACCGTAACAAATCTAATCTCTTTTAATTATTCCCAGCTATTCAGAATCTATTTTGATGCAAAACGTACCGAAACAAATCTCATCTCCTTGGATAATTCTCAGCTATTCCTCACGATTCATTATCTGATGACTTGCAATTCAATTCCAATAACATCTGTGACCATGCAGTGTCGGCGTATGCTGAAAAATCACGATGTACAAGACATATCCGCGATTTCTGATAGAATATAACACGACACCGGAAATCGCGGGTATCCCATGCAACATCGGAAAATGCACTTCATGTGTTGAATATATTGCGATGCTGCATTATTTCCCCATCAAAATCTACCATCAAATACCATCATCTTCGCTGAATTGACATATAATTCCTTCAATTCATTTGAGAACAACACGCCAGTATCGCTAACGTGTGCTACAAAATGGCGACCAACTGCACGTGTTAAAGTGAGTGTATGATTTGATACGCGTAATTCGTTAATTTTAATATTTATTCAATCATCAATTTGAACTTAAAATTGTTGCAGATGAAAACATCTATATCTAAATCATCAGTAATTTATTTATTACAATTATATCTTTCTCAATTATGTAGGTGACAACATTATTACAATTTTGAATTATTGAATATTTGTCTGTATAAAAAAAATACGTATAGCAAGTCAACCTATCGTTGGACGTAGTTCCGACGTCGGCAAAACGTCAGTACCCCGACGAGACTTTCAGTGTATTTTTGCAATGTGGCGACCAACTGCACGTGGTAAAGTGAGTGTATGATTTGATACGCGTAATTCGTTAATTTTAATATTTATTCAATCATCAAATTGATCTTAAAATTGTTGCAGATGAAAACAATGATTATCTAAATCATCAGTAATTTATTTATTACAATTATATCTTTCTCAATTATGTAGGCGATAAAATTATTACAATTTTGAATAATTGAATATTTGTCTTTATAAAAAATAATACGTATAGCAAGTTAACCTATCGCTGGAGGTAGTTCCGACGTCGGCAAAACGTCAGTACCCCGACGAGACTTTCAGTGTATTTTTGCAACGTCGGCTCAACGTCCATATGACGTCTTAATGTGGACGTCCTTTTCAAACAGTCCACCCGACGTCCAGCCGACTTCAACATAAGGACGCCGACCTTTCCCCGACGTCGACTACCATTCCCCGACGTCGGGCCGACTTCAGTGTGCTATCAGGGTTACTTGGTATGAATCCTTTCGTGCATGGTCTTATCACCCGACAGAAAGAAACTGTTATTTGTTATGAACATTTGTAGCGTTTCTTTTTGGTATGAGTCTTTTCATGTCTGGTCTTAGCACCAGACTGACAGAAACTCTTATCACATAATGAACATTTGAATGGTTTCTCTTTGGTATGAATTCTTTCATGTTTGGTCTTATAACTCGACTGACAGAAACTTTTATCACAGAATGAACATTGGTATGGTCTCTCTTTGGTATGAATCCTTTCATGTCTGGTCTTATAACTTGAATGGGCGAAACTTTTATCACAATACGCACATTGGTATGGTTTCTCTTTGGTGTGGATCCTTTCATGACTAGCCTTAGTACCCGACTGAGAGAAACTCTTATCACAGAATGAACATTGGAATGGTTTCTCTTTTGTATGAATTCTTTCATGTCTGGTCTTATCACCAGACTGACAGAAACTGTTATCACAGAATGAACATTGGTATGGTTTCTCTTTGGTATGATGAATCCTTTCATGTATGGTCTTATCACCCGATTGAGAGAAACTCTTATCACAAAAGGAACATTGGTACGGTTTCTCTTTGGTGTGGATCCTTTCATGACTAGCCTTAGTACCCGACTGAGAGAAACTCTTATCACAGAATGAACATTGGAATGGTTTCTCTTTGGTATGAATTCTTTCATGTCTGGTCTTATCACACGACTGATAGAAACTGTTATCACAGAATGAACATTGGTATGGTCTCTCTTTGGTATGAGTCTTTTCATGTCTGTTCTTATGACTTGAATGGGCGAAACTTTTATCACAATACGCACATAGGTATGGTTTCTCTTTGGTGTGGATCCTTTCATGACTAGCCTTAGTACCCGACTGAGAGAAACTCTTATCACAGAATGAACATTGGAATAGTTTCTCTTTGGTATGAATCCTTTCATGACTAGTCTTATCACCCCTCTGAGAGAAACTCTCATCACAGAATGAGCATAGGTATGGTTTCTCTTTGGTATGAATCCGTTCATGCCTAGTCTTATTACCCGACTTGGAGAATCTCTTATCGCAGTATGCACATTGGTACGGTTTCTCTTTGGTATGAATTCTTGTATGACTGATTATATCGGGGATTATATACGGAATGGAATAATGGAAACTTGTGTCACAAATAGAATCTTGATCTGGTATCTCTTCCGTATGAATTATTTCATGCTTGATCTTCTCATGACTGAACGAAAGTTGATCGCCATCTGATGGATGTACCATGAAACCAATATCTATGTATTTTTCTTTCTTGACGTCTTTGATGTATCTTATATCGGTCAAAGTTACTGAAGAATCGATGATTGTGATGTATGCAGGCAAATGGCTTCAGTTGTTTTTCAACACGGTCTACCATTGTAACATCTCTGGGGAGTAATACAAACAATGGAGATTAATACATGTATGTATACAATGCTTTCTCCTCTGTACTCAAGTTTCTCATGTCATCATCAAGTTCAACTTTGAAAGTAAAAGGCAAATACATTTTTTCATTTGAAAGTAAAAGCTATACCAAGATGTTTGAAATCGATCAAATTTTCAAAATGACGCTTAATACATGTGGGTCATTCCGTGTCAAATCAACCAAAATTCTGAAAATTGGTACGGGTCATCACCTCTCAGATTTGGCTGAAATTCATTTCTAATAATATACATCTATAGGTATAATGAACACACGCAAAATATAAAATTCCAAATCCAAGTCGTTTCGGAATTATGGCCCTTCAAAGTTGGGAGGTTACCGCCCCTTCAAGTGACGCGATTCGCGTCATTGAATATTTTGAGTTTATAATTGTCTATTAGAGGACCTTTGGAATAAGATGCAAAGCTGGAAATTGGTACTTAGGGTGACTGTAACCCAAATAACCCAGAAATGGCCTCAAAACAAGTGTATCTTATCCCCTTTCTTTCTACAGGCAGCGCAAACCACCAATTTAATCCGTCGAACAAATTAATCTCCATTTTAACACACCCCCCCCCCCCCCCCCCCCACAATCATGGTTGATAGTCACAAAAAAGTTTCATATTGCATGGCCATGTGTTTTGAACTCACCACCCTAAAAGGGTGGTGGCGTTGCATTTTTGGTGACGAATCATCCATCTCTCTCTATTAACTCAACAAGAGCTATGGTTGAGGTGTCATGTGAAAGCCTATTTATCTAGCTACATTGTGTTAATAATCAGGTATTTCTATAAATGTTCGGCTGAGATATGATTGATTATGTTGTGAAAGTCAGGGGTGGTGGCGGTGGCGGTGGCGGCGGCGGCGGTGGCGGCGGCGCTGTGTGCAATCTCTCCCCGAAATATAGAAAATGTTCCCAATTCTACGTTCAATTTACTATAACTCCTCATTCCTGGGGGGAAGGTATTTTGCGAGTTGCGAGTTGCGAGTTGATAGTTGCGAGTTGCGAGTTCGAGTTGCGAGTTGCGAGTTCAAATGTGCGAGTTGCGAGTTGGATTTTGCGAGTTCGAATTGCGAGTTGCGAGTTGCGAGTTTAAATGTGCGAGTTGCGAGTTGGATTTTGCGAGTTAATATTTGCGAGTTGTCCATTGCGAGTAGCGAGTTCTTCATATTTGCGAGTTGTGATTTATGTAAAATGTGTTAATATTTTATTATGCTATCAACCTGTGGCCGACTCAATGTTTCTATATGCTACGTGGGTACTTTACTTACCATTGGAGTTGAGGCTAGTCTATTTATTTTAGCAGTAATTCACACTTGTTATTAAAAGTGTTGGCAGATTTAAAGGTAGATGTTCTGATTGCTGGCCAGATTTTCAACTTATTTTACATGAAAGGTCATCCTTAAAATTGTCACATTCAAAAGTTTGAAACTTAAATGGTTCTTATTTTAGAAGCACAAGGTCACACAAAATGTGCCTATATTGAGTAGTACACAAACTGACGGGTGGTTAACCACCTTTAGCAGTAATTCACCTCATTTTATACTATCATTTTTAAATGGAACATTTCTGGCCCCTTAGATTTTATAGACAAAAGGGACCGTTCATTATTTCTACCGGAAAAGGAGGGGGGAGCGGCATGAAACAGGGGGGTTATCATTTTTTTAGGAAATTTAAGGGTTAAACTAGACCAAAATTAACAATTTTAGCATGAAACAGCTAAATTGTGTGCTCATTTTAATACAAAATTAGTTTGACAATGTTGGCGTAAAATGGCCACAAAATTGCGTGCCTGATGCGCATCTTCTTTTCTTTATGCCCCACTAAAATAATTCTCTATCACAATTTATCTACAAGTGGCAAAAGAATGATAAATTGAGAAGAATCAGCACACACATTTAGCAAGAGCAGGACATGGGTACTGATGGAAGTGCATGGTGAATCTGACAGCGAAGTTGAAGATGCAAGGAGTTTACAAGACAGTGATTACACAAGTAGTGATGTAGTTGATGACAGTGAAAACTTGGAGAGTAGTAATGCAAGAAGTGCAGTGGCGTAACAGCCGGGGGCAGGGGGGGGGGGGGGGCACAGTGCCCCCCCCCCCCCCCCCCCCCCCCTGAAGGTGCTCAGCAGGAAATTCAAACCTACCCACCAGGAAAAATGGGGGAAGGGAAAAGAGGAAAAGAAGGGGGAAAGGGAAAGAAAAGAGAGAGAGAGAAAGGAAAAAGGGAGGAAAAAGAAAAAAGGGAGGAAAAAGAAAAAGGAAAAGGAGAAAAAAAGGGAAAGAAAGAAAAGAAGAAAGGGAAAGAAAGAAAGAAAGAAAATTTCGCAATACAAAAAGCACAACAGTCAACAAATGTTGTGCTTTTTGGACTGCGAAATTTTGTGACCGTGCGAAATGTTGTGACCGTGCAAAATTTTGTGACCCTACCCCCCCCCCCCCCCCCCTTCCACCCCCCACTTACGTGACATTCACGAGGTGACTGACTGGGAAAAAATTTGGGGCAACCTTTTACAAAAAATTCCGGGGCGGAATTATTCTAACCAGGAATTTTTTGGGCTGTGCCCCCAGGCCCGTCAGATGGGGGGGGGCGACGGTTGCGATCGCCCCCCCTTTGAAAATCTTCCCCGGAAAATTTGTACACAGATGAAAAAATTTCGCACGCTACGCGCGCATTTGTCTTCCCAAAATGCAATATTCTTTGCTACAAGCTTGTTTAGAGCCAAAATGTACCTCGATTGTGCAAAAAAGAGGTGCAAATTGAAAAAATTTCGCGCGCTACACGCGCATATTTGACTCGCAATTTTTTTCTCGGGAAAACGCCCCCCCTTTGAAAAAAGTGTCTTACGGGCCTGGCCCCCCCTGACAACCAACCTCTGTTACGCCCCTGAAGAAGTGATATAGTTGGGATAGCGGCACCAACTCAACACGTTCAGGAAGAATATCAAACAGGAGAGAACTAGAGGACTTCATTATTTATTGATCTTTTCTGCACTGTCTGAAATTATACACTACTCAAAAATTCAAAAGTGTGTTATAATAATATAATTGTTGTTTATTTTTATAGTATTCTCAAAGATTCATAATTGAAAGGATGGGTGTGCTAAGTTAAAGTGCCAAGTTATTGCACCCACCCCTTCAATTGTGTATGCTTATTGTTTTGCAGGCTTATTTGTGTGTACAAAAAGGGGGTCATAACTTTTGTGTACGTTCCAGAGAGGGAGGGAGGTCATAACCTTTTAGTATCTAGGAAAGGGGTCATGTTTTTTTTAGTTGTCACTTTCTTCCAGCTACTTGTCATTTTCTTCCAGCTACTGCCCCCCCCCCCCCCCCCCCTTCCGGTAGAAATAATGAACGGTCCCTAATGAGAAAAATATCTTGATGTGAAAACAAAATCATAGCCCCCAAAAAGTGATCGGAACATACACCTTTAAAAAACAGGCAAAAAAGGGGAGTTTGTTTCACATACATTTGGCAAAGAAAGCTATAGTTATAATGTATTATTTGCTTAAAAAATGTTGTTGTTGACAAGTATAAACAAATAAAATTGGGCTGATCACATATAAATATGCGGCTCCACATACTTAGAAATACAGGTATGTGAGAGGCAGGGGTAGAGGTAAATGATATAAATGTTGCAACAATATTATGTCTTCTTTTGAACAGCTACAAAAACACACAGACAAATGACAATACATGTTTCAATTTTTTTTCTATCTTATTATTAACATAGTACTTTATTGATTCTTCACACAGGTTACAATTAATATGTTACTTAAATTTGTATGTATGATGATGCATCACTTTTATCTATAGCAATTTTAGTACATTGTACATAATGCTTGTACATGTACAATCCATGCATAGAATAATGTGACCCAACATGAGTAAATGAGGCACAATGCTGGAGTAACTAATTTGAATTTTACCAGCACATATGTGGGAAATACACCCCTCGGATTTATGCCTATGATTTTGAGGTATTCAATTTTCATTTACTCTATTGAATTGTTAACAAAACCAACACTAAAAATGCCCATAACTGACTTATTTGTATTTGATGTTTTTAATAAGACAAAGTGATTTTGAATCATCTGTAACTTGGTTTAGAATGTGATATAACATTGACTTTGGCACCAAAATGTTCCTTATCATACATATCATGATATAAATATCTCAATATTTACATGTCGTCTTACTATGCCTCATTTACTTATCGCTTAACAATTTCAAATGTGTACTAAATTAGCACTTGTATGACCAGATTCAACATAGCATGATTGATTCTTTCAGCATTGAATTTCCTCATATCATAAGTATTTTCCTCAAAAATAATGTGCAAAATGTGTTTTCATTTGAGTTGATTCATCAGATTGAAACTTCTTTTGTTCAGAGAGAGAGAGAGAGAGAGAGAGAGCAGTGGGCCTGAGACTTGAGGTCAAGTCTACCAGTGTCCCCATGTCCTGGGGTACTCTTTCAGCATGTGTATGGTTTATCCATGATTGAGTTTCAGCATAGATCAATGCAACCAAATTAAAAATGCTATTATTACCTATAACATAACATATAGAGCAGCTAATACTGTTCTTTATACAAAATATTGTATAATAATATTATCAAAGCGCTTTAAATTATCAAAGCGCTTTAATTGAGCTTTAATTGAACTTTAATTGAACTGACATTGAAATGAAAGTAACTATCAATATAGGGAACTCGCAACTCGCATGTGACAACTCGCAAATATCAACTTGCATTTTTAACTCGCAACTCGCACATTTCAACTCGCAACTCGTAACTCGCAACTTGAACTCGCAAAATTTAACTCGCAACTCGCTCATTTCAACTCGCAACTCGCAACTCCCAAATCGAACTCGCAAAATCAAACTCGCAACTCGCACATTTCAACTCGCAACTATCAACTCGCAACTCGAACTCGCAACTCGCACTCGCAACTCGAACTCGCAACTATCAACTCGCAACTATCAACTCGCAACTCGCAACTCGCACATTATCCAAACCCTCATTCCTGTATGGTACAAATATGATTTTGCTCTCATTTTATAGATTATTTTATATTCTATAAGATTCTGTTTCAACAAATGTGACAACTATTGTGCAACAATTGTAATCATGAATCGATTGCGTTGTCCTTGGCCTTTTCCCTACTCGCTACACAGTGAACTTGCCCTCATTCATCGGTTTTACATACATGACTATAACAAAAGAAATATTTAACCGATGATAGCAAAATTATACATTTTTGGAAAGCTCTCAAATAGGGGAATTCAAAAATGCCGTTTAAATCAGGATAGGGTGCATACCAAAAAATATATACTTGTGAACTCTAATAATTATGAAATTTAAACGTTTGTGCTCATTTACTTCTCGATATAGTATATTTCAACACGTTTACCATTAACAAGTATTATGTTCTGATGGGTAATTGCATGAGGAACTTAAATATGCACAGTAAAATTATGATTGGGATAGGTATCAAATTATTATTGAGCTTAAATCAAAATATGAAAAAATCGATAATGTTTGAACATTCTTAATCACAACATGTTACAATTAGGTCTTATCTAAATTCCAATAGCATATTTGGATTCCTTGTGAGATTACCGTTCAGAAAATATATACTTTATATGGGGTAGAACAAATAGTTATTGCGATATGCTAATTCGAATCTCAGATGGTGTAAAATGTAAAAATCTGGACATGCAACGGTAAGGGTGGCGAGTTCAAAACACCGTACGGCCATATATTTGTATTGTACAGTCACACGTTGTTACCCACAAGCAATGATAGAGCCCTGACTCATTTAATAAATAGTTGGCAAGCGTCTAAAAGTGGCTCCAGACAGAAAATATCGAGAAAAACACCGACATTCTCCGTGACCTTTGACCTTGGTAACATTTAATCTTCAACCTCTTTGATTTTAGGCTGGTGACACAATCCCATAGTGCATTTTGTTAAAACAGTGTCAATTATTTTTTCAACTGTACGTATCACGTGATAACCACGATCGTTTTCGCAAAATGGCGCGGTTACCCTCTCCCCCCCCCCCCCCCCTATATACAATACTGATAGGGGCTGATACGCCCTCAAGGACCGTGCTGTCAATCCGGTTAAAGCTAGCAGCGTACACAATGTGTATGACTATTGCTGTGCGTAATCCACAAGAGGTAATTAGTCTTACTCTTTTAAAGGTATATGTTCCGATCACTTTTTTGGGGCTATGATTTTTTTTCACATCAAGATATTTTGATATCAGAAGAATCCCCATATTTTTCTCATTATGTCTGTAAAATCTTAGGAGCCAGATATGTTCCATTTAGATATGAGCGTGTGTGGTCTAGTGGATAAGACGCCGGTCTCACGATGCAAAGGTTGTGAGTTCGAGCCCCGCTAAGGCCAACATGTTTGTATCCTTGGACAAGGTACTTAGTCTCAATTGCTTCGTCGACCCAAGCGATATTTGGGGAGCTGTTAGGATATCAAAAAACCTAAGTAGTGCTGATAGGCTTGTGCACTTGTCGACTGGTAGCCGCCTAAGTGTAGCGACCAAAGGATTCTGATATTTAAACTGGCAGCGATAATAATTGATTTAAAAAGCGCTTTAGGACTGTGCTTGCATTGTGGAAAGCGCTATATAAGAACGGTAATATTATTATTATTAAAATGTGGTGAATTACTGTCAAAGGTGGTTAACCCCTTGGGGTCTACCTGTCTATCTTACAGTGGTTCTGATTGGTTTATTACAAGATGTACTCATTGAATAGCCAATTCAAATGCAGCTTGTAAAATGTTTCACTCCCATCTTTATCAGGGATACAATTATTCTAACAATGTCTCTCATTGGTGCAATAAATGATGTATCCATCTTTTTAACCAATCGGCCGGTAGTTCTCAGGGGGTTAACCACCAAACCAGTTTGTGTACAACTCAATGGGCAAATGATTTGTGACCTTGTGCTTCTAAAAATGGAACCATTGTAGTTTAATATGCAACTCAAACTTTGGAATGTGACCTTTTATGTAAAATAGAAAACATCAAATTGGAAATCGGAACATCTACCTTTAATAGTTCGGTACAATACAGTTATAAAAGACTTTGCATCAGTCTAATGAAATCAGCGCGAATACGAGGTCGCGTTTATTGTACACGGCCGAGTCCTAACGAACAATTTTCATTGTTTAAAATGCTAATCGCTGTTTTAATTTTGAAAGAATTATGAGGATCATCAACGCGTACGAAATGTGATGCTTGAATAACTCATCCATACCACAGATAGTCAAAACCATACTAAGGCCAAATATTTTTTTAAAAAAGATGTCCGGGTTTTTCAAACATAGGAGGAAGAGGAGGCTTTTTATTTATTATTCATTATTTTTCAAAATTGCCGCTATTTGAGATTTCTGGCAATTCATGGTGTGTTCATGATAATTTAAAAGAGACAATTGTTAGACAAACAAGAATTGAACATATTTACATTGTTTTAATAGTGTTAGCACCCGGGGTTAGCACCATGTTAACACATTATTTACATTAACAATTGATGATGGCCTATAAGCATGATTCTAGCAGAATCTATGAGCGAAACTCAATTGAATACACGCGAGGATCAAGCAAATGATACCAGCCGAGTATCTCAAATAGTGTTTAAAGGCATATTATGTGATCTTTTCCAGAGAGCGCCCTCTATTCATGATTCTTTTTAGAAAGTAGATTTTCTTGCAGATTTACATTTTCGATCATAAATCATACATACATTCCAAATTACAGAGCGATACGATTCCTAATTACTTCAAAATCATGGTTTTAGAGTGAATTTAGAGTGAAAAATATAAACTGTCGGGATTCCGACAGTTTATTTTCACTCTAAAACCATGATTTTGAAGTAATTAAGAATCGTATCGCCCTGTAACTTGGAATGTATGCATGATTTATGATCAGAAATGTAAATCTGCAAGAAAATCTGCTTTCTATTTTTTTTTTCGATGTTGAGGGCGTTCCCTGGAAAGATCACATAATATACCTTTAAGCACCATGTTTTACACTTCTGACTGACTATCAAATTCAATGCAGACCAGTAGATATTGATGCTGAGGATTGGTATTCAATGTATAAACACTTACATGAATAGTATGCATGCTCCTTGTTGGGTAATATTCATTTATTTTTCCAATAGATCGTGCATGCAATTGAAACATTGTAACACATTTATCTGTACATAAATATTTATTGAAAATAAATGTAAAATTATCTGTTAAAAGCTGTTAAAATTCAGGCAATTGCCAATCATATTCTAGTATTACAAACAAAACAAAATAATGTTGGTGTGCACAAACATACTTTTAAAAAAAATGAAAAATGAAAGAAGAAAAAAAAATCTTTTTTTTTTGAATAATAAATAATAAATAAATGCAGGCGGCCTCAAACAACGAAGCGGGCGGGGACGCGAAACTTTTTTTGTTTTTACTTGGCTTAAAGATACATATCTTTATCAACGAGTATGCCAAAACAGTTATTCTAGTGTAGCATATTGGCCACGCTCTAGCGCTTCCACGCATGAATCCCGGGTTCTATTCCTCATCAACAAACCATTATCATTATACATTGTATATGGCCGTTTTTTGTAACCGTATCTGAACAAAAGAAAAGCCTCTATCTATATTATATATTTGGTAGTATTATGGGATAAACGCTGAGGCTGCAGCTGTGCGGTGCAGTGATGACAATTTGATGATTTGATGATGTTATATGCCATGTTAATTAATGTTTGCCTTGATCTAAATATGCAAAAGTAAAAAAAAATGCTTATCCTGGGTGCAAGTGTGTTTAGCTCAAATTGAAAACTGAAGAAGGCACAGGTGGAATTTACAAAACATAATTTGAACGTCAGGGATTGTTCATTACATCCACCGGAGGGGGAGGGGGTATCGCAAAGTCACCTTATACTACGTTACAGCATGGAATTATAAAGTAGATTGTCACAGCAGCCATTCACGAATGGAATCGAGCCCTTAGGAAGCGTTCATAATACTTTAGTATAGGGGGCTGGCGGGAGGGGGGCGTGAAAATGTATGATATAGGTGGGGGCGTCAAAAAAGTTTGGGAACTCTAAAAGGGGTGGTCAAAAGATTTGAACACTCGTTAATGTCCAAAACTTTCTGGGGGCTTTCCCCCCAGACCCCTGTTCCTTGATTTCAATATTTAAACAATGCCGTGTCGGCATATAAAAATAGAATCCCCACGACCCGCACGTAGTTCATGCTTTTGAATAGTACGTATGCAGTAGCCATGGACAAGTACCTCTAGCATGACTTCAGACCAGTCGCTAATCAATTTGTAAACACTACTGTTGAAAACAACGGTCACATCATCTATCTGTCTATAGGTTTTCCCTTTCATTTTGAAACATTTGTTATACAAATTAATCGCAGCAGCTTACAAATTAGTCCTAAATATTTTTACAGTGACATTCTCAACTTCAGTATAGTCTTAGCTATTATGTATAGCCTTTGCCTATGATGTGTATGTCATTATCATGATTATGGGAATCACTATGTTCATTCTGTTAAACATTGGATAATTGGTACGGTCCACAACCATCATTTCTACTATAAAAAAATGACCCCTAAATTGCATATGAAAAACAAGAATCTATGTCAAACCAGTAATATGTAAAACCCTTAAGACCCTTGAAATATTATGCTGTTATAACCTAATCGGTCTAACAGCCGACACATTAGGAGGATGTGACGCTTGCACCCATATTTAGAAGTATAAATGGAAATCTAAATATTCTCCATGTTGAACATGTTCGAGTTGTTACAATGTTAGCTACCATTAATTAGACCAGTCGAATCAAAGAGTATTTTGGCCAAACACTAACATTTTTGGGGCATACAGTTTTTCCTTCTGGCCTGTTTCAGGATCGAAGGTATATTGATTTATTCGGGAATGATTTTACCACTTCTCCTAAAAGTGAGGACAGGTCCAAAACTTTTAACGAGGTGACACATTAGCAGAAACCGCTTTAAACATCCAATTTCAAAACATCAGTCAGGTGGGAATTGAAACCAACTTGTAGTATTAAATAGCATTTTTGCGCATAATGTCAAGGAATATTATAATCTGAAGCACATTTTGAACACAGAAAATGTCCAGTTTCATGTAAATAGCCCTAAAACCGGAAAAAGAAATCGCGTTACACGTGCCACATGTCATTCAAGAAATAATCGTGCAAAAATTGTGTGAAAGTCATTCGGGGGAATGGAGGCCACAACCCCGAGAAGAGGATAACAATTCGGAAATTTAATTTTCGAGAATTAAAGGGGCATTGAGAGATACGTATAGGAGTGCGCCCTCAATTGTCCAGTAAATTGGTTTTTCTGCACCAAAGTAATACTTAGGCATGTATACTAACTACCAGCTGAGTCATGTAATATTTCACAAAAGTGCATGGTAATTTCGAATTATCAGCTGAATTCGGTCTATCTACCGCCATCACTTCAACCCATTTCCATGAAATATTACGTTTCAGTGACATTCTCAACTTCAATATAGTCTTAGCTATTATGTATAGGCCTTGACCTATGATGTGTAGGTATGTCATTATCATGATTATGGGAATCACTATGTTCATTCTGTTAAACATTGGATAATTGATACGGTTCACAACCATCATTTCTACTATAAAAAAATGACCCCTAAATTGCATATGAAAAACAAGAATCTATGTCAAAACCAGTAATATGTCAAACATAATTTACTGACAAAAACTTGTAACTATTAAAATTAAGCCTTAAAAATAAAAAGTGTATCGAAAGTGTAGGTCCCTTTAGATCCTTGAAATATTATGCTGTTATAACCTAATCGGGTCTAACAGCCGACACATTAGAAGGATGTGTCGCTTAAAGGTATATTATGTGATCTTTCCAGGGAACGCCCTCAACCTCAAAAAAAATTGAAAGCAGATTTTCTTGCAGATTTACATTTCTGATCATAAATCGTACATACATTCCAAGTTACAGGGCGATACGATTCTTAATTACTTCAAAATCATGGTTTTAGAATGAAATAAACTGTCGGGTTAACACGACAGTTTATATTTTCACTCTAAATTCACTCTAAAACCATGATTTTGAGGTAATTAGGAATCGTATCTCTCTGTAACTTGGAATGTATGTACGATTTATGATCAGAAATGTAAATCTGCAAGAAAATCTACTTTCTAAAAAAATCTGGAAAAGATCACATAATATGCCTTCAATTCCCGTGTCAAATTGCACCCATATTTAGAAGTATAAATGGAAATCTAAATATCCTCCATGTTGAACATGTTCGAGTTGTTACAATGTTAGCTACCATTAATTAGACCAGTCGAATAAAAGAGTATTTTGGCCAAACACGAACAAAATAGCAAGATACCGCGATTTTGGGGGAATACAGTTTTGCCTTCTGGCCTGTTTCAGGATCGAAGGTATATTGATTTATTCGGGAATGAGTTTACCACCTCTCCTAAAAGTGAGGACAGGTCCAAAACTTTGAATGAGGTGACACATTTGCAGAAACCGCTTAAACATCCAATTTCAAAACATCAGTCAGGTGGGAATTGAAACCAAATTATAGTATTAAATGGCATTTTTGTACATTTTGAACACAGAAAATGTCCAGTTTCATGTAAATAGCCCTAAACTGGGATGGGGTGTATTCCCCAGTACACTCTAATTGTAAAAGAGTGAAAAACCACTCAATAAAAATTCCCTTTAAAAGGGAAAACCCAGTATCAAGTAAAATTCCTTGCAATGAAGTGAAGACCATTTTCGTGACTGTCGCATATAAAAGGTTAAACATGTGTAGTGTCCTATACTTATCTATTTTAAGGACTTCAAGGGTAGATCTTATAATCAACCATGCACGCCAAACAGTCAACATTATTGTGATGTGTTAATTCTACCAATTTGTTTTTATGTAACTTTAGTTCATCCAATCACAGCATATTTTGATTTGAGTTCAGCCAATCGCAATATGGCTATGATATCATTTTTTTTATACCAATGACATGATATTTGGTGCAGTCATCTTCTGACCATCAAGAGGTTAAGACCTATAATATTTTGGTAGTTCCTCATTCTGTTACTACACTGCGGGAAATTAATAATGCAGATTGATTTAAAGTGATACAATGTTACAGATGAGATAGAATGCAACTAAATAAATCTATGGTGATTTAGTCTAGAGTTTGTGTTAATATGCCACTGCCAGAGAGAATAATGTAAAGTTTATTTACAAAGGATTCATGTGTAAGTAAATTCTTATTGTATAATATTTTGTACTCAATGAAGCAGAGATTTTGTATTCAATGTGATAACAATTTTGATATGAAACAAACTTGATTTGTGTTTTCAATTATGTTGATTTTGTACATTGGAAGAAACAAAGATTTGTTTATTTAATGCAATATCGATTTTGATAAGAAACAAAATATGATTTGTGTTTTCAATTATGTATGTTGTTTTTAATTGTGTAATGCATTTTAATGATACACAACCAGAGTTGCATCAACCAGTGTTTATTTGTAACTACTGTATGTAATGCATAATGATACTCAAAATACATTTACCAATGTTGGTTTATAACTGTGTAATGCATTTGATGATACACAACATGAAAGGTTCCTCAACATTGTTTATTTGTAACTGTGTAATGCATTTGATGATACACAACATGAAAGGTCCCTCAACATTGTTTATTCATAATCATTGTGTAATGCATTTTATGATACACAATTCAACCAGTGATAGTTAATTTACTAGGATCATAAGTTATCTAGTCTTGTGTGTTTCATAACTTATTATCATTAATTGTGTTTGTTCAATATAATTGAGTAATGTTTTAAAATGAGTTATTTGATATATGTTACATAACTCTCACATATAATTAGGACTGGTATTCATAAAATTCACTGTATGATTTCTATACAGCCGTTTTTAAAAGATAATGGTTTATCTAACAACTAGAACTGTAACAACTAGAACTGTAACAACTAGAACTGTAACAACTAGAACTGTAACAACTAGAACTGTAACAACTAGAACTGTAACAACTAGAACTGTAACAACTAGAACTGTAACAACTAGAACTGTAACAACTAGAACTGTAACAACTAGAACTGTAACAACTAGAACTGTAACAACTAGAACTGTAACAACTAGAACTGTAACAACTAGAACTGTAACAACTAGAACTGTAACAACTAGAACTGTAACAACTAGAACTGTAACAACTAGAACTGTAACAACTAACTGTTGGAGCGACTGTCGGCAATAACCCCACAGAAATAACAACACTAGGAGGTCCAACAACAAGGAGGAACAACATTACAAATAGATCGAACTTTCGCGAACTTGATGACGACGGTACCGTGAGTGTTTACATGTATGCAGCACAACGAAGTATACGAACGCGTGCGCAAGAGCTCTGGGTGTACAATTCATTGGGATAATATTATTGTATATCTGTATGTATGATTAATCTGGTCATATGAAACATTGTGTATTGTTATTGTATATATACTGTTATTGTCATTATTGGTTCAAGTAATAATCATGAAAAATAAATTGTGAAATCTATTTACTGTCTTTTTTTATCTTCTTGAATACGAATTCACTCTTAGAAGGTCAGGATCAAATACATGAGTAGATTTCCGGCTCACTTTGTTTTGATCCTTTAAGGATCATTTTCGGATCGTTTTGATCCGTTTTCGGATCGTTTTGATCCGTTTCCAGATAGATATCAACAAACGGATCAAATTTACCTTGATCAACTTTGATCTGATTTCCGGATCAATTCGATGAAACAGTTCATTGGTCAATGAGTGACTGACGTCACTCTTTCGCAAACCGATAGACGACAAGCAGACGATCTTTTGAATTCGGTCGCCACAGTTGAAACAAGGGTGAAATACCGCGGTAAGTTATCCAGTCTAATCTGTAACATGTTACATGATTTTGTCGGTAAAGTAGTTTTATTTTTTATGTTTGAACATGCTCTATTCTTGTGAACAAATTTCTTGTACCTGACCAGTGCCATCAGTACGATTTTCGGTCAAAATGCTCCTCACAAAATGTCACGATCACTGCGATGTACTAGGCCTACACGATGTAGTAAGCTTACTGCACTCGATATATAGTCTGCAGTGTGCACCCGGGGGTGGGGGCACTCAATCAATATTAGGTTTCACACCAGGCTCCATCAAAAATACCCCCCTTTTTTTGGCCCGGTGTCACCGAAAGACCCTTGCATGCATGCTTGTTTTTACAATCTGTCACCCGATGACCCCCTATGTTTTCACTTTTTCTTTGATTCAGTTTGATCCTGGAGTAGGATCATAAGCTACAGGTACATCCGATTAAGGATCATTATTTTGATCCGTTTCAGTATCATTTGACAGAAATATTTGATCCCATTTCGGATCAAGCTTTTTGATCCTGCTTGTCGGATCACTTTGATCCGGAAAGGGTAAGCTCATATGTGATACCGCTTCTGGATCAAAATTGATCCTTTTCGTCTCATATTTGATCCTGACCTTCTAAGAGTTGCTGCATAACAGCTTAGTTAACATGCCACACTGTGCTTATTCCATCTTGCACGTGACAGTGACATGTTCGGAGTCACGGTTGTATAGTCTATCTATGTATGGTTCTATATAACGAAAAAAATAAGGTTCTATAAACGTAATTAGGCCTAAGGTTCAATAATCTGAAGAATCTATCATCTGAAAAAAGTCCCAATATTATGATTATGTTTAAATTCCAATTATTAAGAAAGGGTCTGCAATTATTATACAGGGTGACCCCAAAAAATGTTAACACTCCGGGCACATAAAATATCTTAAAAGGACAGAAACACACGGGTCTAATCTTGATGTATTATGAAAGCTGAGTAAATAAGCTTTCATTTGCATTTTATTGCGTTCCAATTGGTTGTTTAGAACGGGAGATATGCTTCAGCAAACATGAGGAAGCAAAATCGGCTTGGTCCAATCCTCTCAGTATGAAAGTAAAGCTTTTAAAATGCCTGAAGCAAGAAGCAACATGATTACACACACACATCAGTTAATCTCTTCTTTGTTCTTTTCAGCGCATTCTTTCGATTCTTTTTAAGCTTAAAAGACATTTATGGTTAATTTCAGTGCAAAACTAATTTTATTTCAGTGCAATATTAGTTAATTTATTTAATTGGATGGACCATTTCAACAAAGAACATGATATATTTCAATTTCAATTTCAATTTTAAAGACTGCTTTACTAACAGCTACCCATTGCACATGGAAAAAGAGTATAGAACTTGAACTCATGACAAAATACCTATATAATTTATGTGGAATATATTTATTTATGTCTTTTAAGCTTGAAAAGAATCGAAAGAATGCGTTGAAAAGAACAAAGAAGAGATAAACTGATGTGTGTGTGTAACTTAATCATGTTGCTTCTTGCTTGATGTATTTACTGATTACAGTTTGGGTTTGGGGTATTCAAGTTTAAGACAGCACTTATTATGTTTCTTTGTAAATAATACTAAGAATACAAATGAGATTCATTTTAGTGAGTTTATTTTGTTTTATAAATATATTCCATCCCATAAGTGCAGACAAAGAAATAAAGATAATATATCATTAGAAATCCTGGTGTACTGCTGTATACATAATTGTGGTTGAAATTGCAACACTGTCCTGATAACATTGGAGAGTGTAGGAAATAAATCACAGGGTCTTCAAGAAAATTCTTATGATGAATGATGAACCATGTATTAGAAGTCCAGACGACCCCAGCTGTTAATTACTTAATTCAGCACATGTTTGATACCGTTTGTTTTTGTGGAAAAGCCCCTGGTGGGTAGGTAGTGGCGCTAAGCGTGCTGGTGTGATAGTCAACAGATAATCAATGAAACCCAATCAATGCAGGAAAATATCCAACTTTATTATTTATATTTCTGTAACATTTGAAATACAACATCGTTTTACCTCGTTCGACCAAAAATCTGATGTAACATAGACATGTTTTTGCCATTTTTGCCACTTAATTCATGTTTAGCCACAAAAAAGGGTACATTTTTACCACCAGAGTCAACCAAAATCGACCCCATACCCATCTGAAAGCCAAACTATATGCCCAGATTACTGGGCGAAAAGAGGGGAAATTTCACTCTTACAAAGAGCCAACTGAGTGACCAATCGTTTTGAGTGAAGTTCACTCTTCCAAAAGAGTGCATTTGCTTACTTTTTTGAGAGAATAAACTTCACTCTAAACGAGTGGTCATCCATCTCCAAAAAATCACTCCTTTTGAGCTGTCTTTCACTCTAATACATTTATCATGTTTATAGCCTAAAACGAAGTGGATTTGGTAAAGAAATAGTTGAAATTTAGCGGTGAGTACATTTTATGCGTAGGTCATAATCTATAGCATATACAACTTTGACATAGGCATAACACCTTCAGGTGAGATAGAGGCTATTTTAATAGCACTATGTCAAAGCTGTTTAGGTCAATCTTGTTCAGACATGAGAATTCTTGGATGAACCAGGAATGGTGTTGGCTTTTTTTAAACATTACTCTCATGTGTACCATAATTCCATTTTGTCGCACAATTTATACACAATTTTACAAGTATTTTATTAAATGTTTAATGGTCTCATGCCTGATGCATTAGTGGAAGTTACTACCGGCAGCTATGATTGAAAGGCGTCTTAACAGCTGCCTGCCGCGTGGAAAGTGTTAAAACACTTTCCACGCGGCAGGCAGCTGCAGACGACATCCCAAAATGTCACAATATGATTCAGAAATGTCAAAACTAGTGAATTTCAACACCATATATGGAATCACCATGAGAAATGCATTAAAATAAGTACAAACATGCCTCGTATTTATTCAGTAATTCTTGAGATTTGGGAAAGGTTTTCGAACAATCTGTGTTGTATATTGCAAAACTAATAGCCGCTTGGAAAGTGATAAATGTGAAGTCAGTAATGCGTTTGGGGTTCAGTTTGCTTTTTGATGTCATTTTGAATCGGCGAAGATAACCAGGCACTTCTATGTTACCGTAAATTAGTAGTGCCGTACGGGTGCAAGCCCCCCCCCCCCCCCCCCCCCCCCCCCCCTTGTAAAAATGACAAGGAAATCGAAAAAGGGAAAAGGGAAAGGAAGGGACAGAAAGGAGAAAGGAGGACAGGCAAATTAGTTGGAAATTACAGTTTTCAACGCCGGTATGTGGACGCAACGCCTTAAACCCCCCCCCCCCCCCCCCCCCCCCCCCCCCCCCCCCCAGCGAGTAATTTTCTTACTCGACGGCAAATCAAAAAGTTACATGAACTGGTCGAACTGGTATTCACTCGGAAAATACCCCCCCCCCCCCCCCCCCCCCGACATGTGACCCTGGCCATAACACTGGTGTCGTAAAGCTCGCCGCTATTATTTATGTGGGGTAAAGTTCGCCTGTTTATCATAAAGTGTTAATTTAGTGAGTTTCTGTCAGTACTTTTAGAGTTAAATGGGAGTCGGGCAAGTTGAAAGGAGTTGTGTGTTTTGACCAGATGAATAGATTAGTAGTGCCTGTTTCAGGTTTAGTGTTAATAATAATATAGATATAGTGAGTTTAAGTGGATGGTGGGAGTCAGGCAAGTTGGAAGGAGCTGTGTGACCCAATGAAAATAAAAATAAAAATACCTCAAGATCGATTTTCTAAATCCAATCATGCCGACGAATGTATTTAATTTACTGCTTTCTTATAAAAAACAACGCTCACCCCACCCGATTCCATAACACGTCCACATACATAAACACCCCTGGCAACCATCCAACGCCCACTCCCCACGGCTGCTTGACTGTCCGATTTATAATTAAAATTATGGAATAAAAAAAGATTATATAGTGGCCCAGTTATGGTTTGAACAGATTTAGGTAGCGCTAATGAATACGAGTATACGGTGAAAATTTCCCTTTTTAAATTATCGGCATTTTCTACTTTACACACATTTTACATGTAACTCTATGGGAAATGTGGCCGATGAGGGCGCTATTATAGTAAATGATAATATTCAAAGCTCTATTTCTCAGAAATGGCACCTACAAATGTTCTGAAATTTCTACAAAAGATGGCCAGTATATTAAGGTACTTGAATCAGTTAAAACCAGAGCCGGGCCAGCAAGTTACGGTGTTCTCAGAATAAATCGGACAAATTATGTGGGATCAAACAGCCGTGCCCCTCGTTTATCACCTAGTGCGCCCAACTGAACTGGAGTGACTGGGACTGGGCTTTTTTCAACACAACTAGGTGGCATGGCAGTCATGGGCATTTTTTTGGCGAACTCCATACCGTCGGCGTCAGTAATACTGTAGATATTTGACAGAAACTAAGCTCAAATGAACATGCGATTAGGGAATACCTCAATATAATTGACAAAGTTGCACATCGTCAGCCTGCTTCGATAATTGCCTAACTCACTTTTGAGCGAAATTGAGTTTTTTGCATAAATCATAACTTCATTACATTATGCACATGCTGTAATAATATCTAAGTCATTGACAAATCAAAAATGTTGATAAATGCACATTTGCAATTCTGCCTAAGTCAGCATTAAGAGTTGGGCAGATTGTAATAATTGTGTAAAATGTTTAAAATGGGTCATATTAACTCGTATTACATGTATTAGGCCTATAACAAGCCACATTTCACTTAAAGTATATCCCCATTCCCCAACCTAATTCTATCCAACAAGTACTGCTCCTGTTAGTCGGAACGCAAGTTCGATTTGACCCCAAATTATTAGGTACGAGGGCGTCCTAATGTAAACACGAAAAATTCAAATTTAGTCGATTACCTATTTATAAATAACTAACACTTATTAGGACGAAATATATACAAAAGGAGACCGCTGATCGTTTACCCACTAACCTACAATGAAGCATACATCTATTTTACTTCATACTGTTTTATCGAATCAATATATTCAGACACCAACGACCCGAAATATGAGATTTCATGCTACTGCATCGGCGTAAAAACTGACATGAACTGGAAGAAATGGTAGCCAATTTTAGATGAAAACGTCCGTAAATCCCTTATTATTTTTACAACGTCGTAAAAAATCCATCTATACCGTGGCACATTATAATGAGTTGTTTGATATCCTTCGTGTTTGAAATAGTAATAGTGTTTAAGACGATTTTTGCCGCATCATTTGAAGCCCGATGTGAAGCTCAATTGTTGTGACCAAAATTTGGCACTTGACAATAAAGTGTTTGAATCTCCCGCTTATAATTAGTTTCCCTTGATAGCGTAGATGGTAAAGCGCTCGCTTGAAGAACGGGAGGTCCGAGGTTCGATCCTGCACAATGTCACGGATTTTTTATTTCTCTCATCAAAATCAATTTTGTTGGGTTTTATGATTGTTTTATGATGATTTATGATGACCATGTTTCTTACCCGATATTCCGTCTGGGTGCGATTGTGCTCAGGTTATCCCTTCACCCACTCAAATATTAGTTTCAAAAGACACATATACGCATAATGAGGAAAATCAGGTGTAAGTGCAGCAAAACATTGTCATGAAAACCATCTTCTAACGTCACATCATGGGCCGTCCGTGACTCCGTGTGTATATGAAAAAAATACGTCGCGTCTTTTATACCAGGAAATACAATACAACTTTAAAGTCTCTCTGATCCCGCCCGAGCACTAGGCCTATGCCGAGGTTTGTTTGTTGCTTTGGGATTATTTATACTAGAATGGTGGGGATCTGTTAACTTATGAAAAAGAAATGAACCAAATAAATAAAATAAATAAATCACACACAAAAAATGATTTTGACGAGAACAAAATAAATCATATGAAGTGCAGAGCAGAAGGATCGATTTCGAACCCCGGACCTCTCGTTCTCCAAGCGAACCCTTTACCATCTGTAGAGCTGTCGATCGGTGTAATGACTAAGACATCGATCTCTATAAGCTGGTTTTTTGTCTTAAAATACTAAGGAAGTATTCAACAACCACCAAAAAAAATGCACAAAAATTGACTCTTGGGGAACTCTTGGAATTAGGGTTTAAAGTTGGGTGTGTTTATTGCGTTTTTAGAAATATTGACACGATGGCTTTCCACGAAAATGACGACGTGCTGTGTCTACACTTTGACTACGAGCTGTGTGTACATAAAATTCTCAATTGAAAATACACATCGAAGAGCATGTTGTGTGTATGATACGGTATACGATACATTTCATAGATACCGTTAAACTTCATCTATAAGCACCCATTGACTAATAGTTAATAAGCAGAGAATAGATAAAAAGGTATGAGCGCCCTCTTTTGATCTAGAGAAATTAGCACGAATTTGTTTAGTGTATTCGATATTCAATACTATAAAGTTGTATTACTATCTAAATAATTTCATGGACAGACGAATTGCTCAGTTGGTAAAGCGCCCGGTAAAGCGTCAACTTCAGTATCACGAGGTTGGTGGATCAATTCTCAACTACACCTTTTGCAATTTCTTTTGAAATCCAAGTGATATAGATATTAATGCAAACTTGAATGTAAAATTATTACTCAATTATACTAGCTTTATTGTTATTTTTCAAAAAACAAGCGCATAATTAATTTGATTGTATAAAGTAATGATCTTAATAGTCCAACCTTTTTATAAGCTAAAACACATTTATACTACAAATTAACCACAGCAAAATGTATTCATTGGCTTATTTTAAATGCTTCACACAGTAATCTTAAACGTTTCCTTCATCATGATTTAAGGGCAAATTATGATGATGCATATTAGGTTGGTAGATCAAGTTAAGCAACAAAATGAAAGTAACTATGCAAACCACTATAATCCTGGTCTCACAGGATTATAATTGAATGGCTATTAAATCAATTTATTTTCAATAAGATAGAGGGCCGTCCATTTATACCGACCCATCAATCATACATGTAGTTATAAAACAGTATCTGACATAGCACTCCCGTTTAGATCAATTGGTAAAGCCGACAGTTTGGGATCGCAGGTTCCAGATGACAATTCCTGGTTCGAATCTCACTTCAAGACTTCTTCTTTTGGAAAGGTCATAATTTTCAAATTCTTGACAGTGTTTTATTTTTTATCATGAATGAACAAGGAATCTATCTTTTACGTTGGTTTTTTTATATATATATATTTTAAATGAAACAAAATTTAATCAAACTGGACACGCAAGCCATGGCCAGTCAATAACGTTTTGACTGTTTGCCTGTTGTTCTCATTGATTCGAAACGCGATATTACACGTTTGTGCCATACCTATTCTTGGAGAAACACAAAGCACAAAACAAATAAAACAAAACTGAGTGGAAAATAATAAAAGAAATCACGCGAAGGACTTATTTATGGCACCATCCATCTTTTTAAGTCTGTTTAAGTTTTTCGGAACTATAATACACACGTTTGACGGATTGCCTTTAAATTGCACGCCTAATGAACATGTCATAGTTTGAGCAGCTCACGTGGTATTGAAGGTCATGCATTACATTCATGTAAATGGTAGTATAGTGGCCACGTGTTATTGATTTATAACGGATTAGTTTTAGAATTACGAAACTATAAGCTGCGTTCAGACAGGCGTAAATTCGTATAGAGTAAGATCGGATTAACGATTGTCCATGTTAAACTTGCGAGTAGTGACCGTGTGGACGGCACCCGTGTTAACTAATCCGACCTTACTCCGAACCGATTTAATCCTGAGATTTCTCAGGAGTAACGAGCTTAACACGAGCTGCAGTTCGGATTAGCACGCCCGTGTGGATGCACTTAACACGGTCTCTGGTGTAAATGCGACCTTTCGATGTATAAGGCATAGTAAAATAAATAACATGTTTCCCGTCCGGACATTTTAAAAAAGGAGGAGGGAGGGTCTTACTATTTACTATTTTCCTATTCTTTGCTATTTTTTCCAAGATGGCCGACAAGTCGAAAGTGACCAACTGACTGTGTCGGGGACACTCCTAAACAGATTTTCCACTATACTTGCCAGAGAAACAAAAAAAACCATCTAAATTCAGTACATTTTGTTTATTATTTGTGCAATAGACGTATTGCCTGTAAAATGATATACGGTAACACTGTAAAGATTTGTAACTAAATGTTTGCACATATATTTTTTTCTCTTCAATTTGGGTCAAATAAAATTATATTGTTGTTTGTAGCCTATGCATGTCTGTGATCTGGTAAAGAAAGATGTTTCATTTATGAATGATGGATAAAATGACAAATATATTTTGAATGCTATTTAACATAACATGCATAACAGCAGTTATAATTTGTGTAACTCAATTTCAAAAATACACAAAAAATGAAATAAATATATACAAACATTTACAAATCAGTGTTTTATTATGTTACAGTCAACACTTCTCTTCCCCTATTTAATGATTATTTACTGAATTTAGGTATTTTTCAAATGTTAAAAATAATTCAAAACTGTATGTGTATTGAATTAATGAAAGGATTTCTAAATCATTTCAACAAACCAAGATAATATTATACTTGGGCATGATATAGGTCACTCGAGGAGTCAGGTAGGGGTCAATCGATGCTGTTTAGGTGACCAATTAAATAAAGCTCTGAAATCTAAAATTACTTTTTACTAGGCCTTACATCTTGTAAACCACCATCCGAAAAAAGGCGAAAAATTAGTAACAAAAAGAGAAATTTCGATCTTGAATTCATTTTCAAGCGAGATAATCGAATAAAGCAACCGACAATTTGGAAATAACGGAATAAATCGTATGTAAACTGGACACCAATGCTTAGCACCAGGCTGCCGAAAACGGGATTCGAAATAATCACAACTCGCGCGGTTGTCATCGGTCAAAGGTCAAAGGGTGTACTTCCGATATTTACTCGTGAGCCCCCTGCGATGGTCGTGTTAACTTTGTCTGAAAACTTAAGAGTAACGTTGTATTTAGTACCGTGTGGACAACTGTCCGGAGTAGAGGGATTCATTGTGGAATTTTAATTGCTGTAGGGTCTAAATTTACACCGATCATTTATGCCTGTCTGAACATGCCTTGTGTCTATATCACTAAGGAAGTCCTCTGCCCCAAATTCGATAGACATGCTACAATCTACATGCTTGTATCGATCGATCAACTGTGAACCATATACATGTACATGTACATGTATGTGTCTCTATAAACTCAATTAGGAATTGTCATCTAGAACCAACAATGGCCAACTACTCACAAAAACCACAACTTAACAAAATACCATAAGTAGCTGAACTGAAAAGCAGTGAATTGTAATCAACGTATTGTCTCATTGTACTCCATCCATGCATGTCTTCACAAAAATACTAAGTCGTTGAGGTTGATTTAAATGTTTGTACTATTTATAAACGATTGTGATAACATTAAAATTAAAATTAAAAATAGTAGAAAGAGAGGGAAAAAAAGAGGGAAAACCCACATTAAAGACGAAGATAGATTCACTATTTATTCATGGTAAAAACAAAGATAAGAATTTGATATACACCGTAAATATTTATAAACTTTCCAAAAGAAGAAGTCTTGAAGTGAGATTCGAACCAGGAATTGTCATCTGGAACCTGCGATCCCAAACTGTCGGCTTTACCAATTGATCTAAACGGGAGTGCTATGTCAGATACTGTTTTATAACTACATGTATGATTGATGGGTCGGTATAAATGGACGGCCCTCTATCTTATTGAAAATAAATTGATTTAATAGCCATTCAATTATAATCCTGTGAGACCAGGATTATAGTGGTTTGCATAGTTACTTTCATTTTGTTGCTTAACTTGATCTACCAACCTAATATGCATCATCATAATTTGCCCTTAAATCATGATGAAGGAAACGTTTAAGATTACTGTGTGAAACATTTAAAATAAGCCAATGAATACATTTTGCTGTGGTTAATTTGTAGTATAAATGTGTTTTAGCTTATAAAAAGGTTGGACTATTAAGATCATTACTTTATACAATCAAATTAATTATGCGCTTGTTTTTTGAAAAATAACAATAAAGCTAGTATAATTGAGTAATAATTTTACATTCAAGTTTGCATTAATATCTATATCACTTGGATTTCAAAAGAAATTGCAAAAGGTGTAGTTGAGAATTGATCCACCAACCTCGTGATACTGAAGTTGCCGCTTTACCGGGCGCTTTACCAACTGAGCAATTCGTCTGTCCATGAAATTATTTAGATAGTAATACAACTTTATAGTATTGAATATCGAATACACTAAACAAATTCGTGCTAATTTCTCTAGATCAAAAGAGGGCGCTCATACCTTTTTATCTATTCTCTGCTTATTAACTATTAGTCAATGGGTGCTTATAGATGAAGTTTAACGGTATTTGAGGCTTTTGATGATATTGGTGTCCTTGGGAGGGATATAATATATAGTATAATTAATGTATTGTAACTGTAAACTTGTTAAATGGCCAATAAAGGTGTTTATCCGGTGTTTATCGTCAAATGATATAGGGAGGTTGTATGGTCGGCCACAGTAAGTAAAAATTACTAATCGACAGAAGACATTCTACCTCATTTATTAAGTGTTGCATTAGTGATGGACCAAGGGGTTCAGTGTTAACATTGCTTGTTTATATTGTTCGGTTATCATGGAACAAAATGTAAGAGTATTTGGAATATCAGAGGGTTACATAATATAAGCAAGTTTCAGAAGTCAAGAATGGTCTTGGAATTCCAATAACGAATTGGCTTGTGGTACATTTATAACTTTCCCCAATCAACTGATTATCTTTAGAAGTGTTTGAAATGTGTCGTTTCCACGATGTAGGAGTTAATTTGGGCGGGCACTCACATTACTAATTGTCGATGGGATATGCGTTGCATAATACATCTCAAGCCTCTGTTCAGATCCGTAGGTTCTACTTTTACACCTCAACTGCGACCCCAGTTGAGCCTCAAACGTCGAGTTTTGAGTTCAATTTCGGATGGGTTTTTTGCCTATCGTTTTGATAAATTAAAACCCGTTATAATTTACGGGGGGGTTGCGTCGTCAATTTCACAAGAACCGTGTAAACTCCATTTGAATATGATATCAGTTTGGTAAAAGCACACCCCGTTGAACAATTGATCAATGAATAACGAGCCTCTTGGCCTCTTGGTTATTCCTCTCTTAAGGGAGGGGATTCCTTTTTGGGGGCGTCTCGTTCAGATGGTAAAACGGGCAAATTAAAATCGTTTCAAATTCTTTTAGTTTTTGGGAAGTAGTTTAAAATGTTACCTTTTATCCATGATTATTTATAATAGTATAGCAGAGATAGGCCTACTCATGATCAGAAACATCCAAACCCGGGTAAGGGGCTAGTGTCAAATCAAATTACGGATCATTTTAACCGGTCGGAACCCCGGTGGGTTCAGTTAACATCGACTTTGGGTACGCATGATTGTTCCAAAATCGCGGAAAAGGGGGGGGGGGGTCAAAGTGACATTTATGTCCGCGATTTCCCCAAATTAGGGGTGTTTTTAAAGCTTTATGTCCGCGATTCCCAAAACTAAGGGGTCATTTTGGATGATATTTCCGCGATATCAAAAATAAAATAAGGGGTGTTTTTTTGGAGAGGCTATATGCCCGCGAAGAAATAAAATGAGTATTGTGTCATATCAAATTGTCCCGACAATAGGAAAAATTGTTATTTTGAACCAGATGTGTCCTCGTTTTTGCGCAAATAGGGGGGTTTTATATACAAAATGGCCTTGAAATGGTGAAAAGGGAGGCTAATTTCAGTCATGTCAGTCAAAATGCCCGCGTTTTTGTGCGAAAAAGGGGGTCAAAATAGCAAAATTGTTCGCGAAACGCCGTCAAAAGGGGGGTATTTCAAGATCCTGGAACGATCATGTGTTTACCCCTCTGAAGACTAAGAGAGCACACCGGGTACGTATAATGAAAATAAATTGTATTCACTGACAACTCAAACAAGAGAACAGATCTGTTAATATTGGGTCAGTCAACATTCTTAATGAGTCCTTTTATTATTTTTCAATTTAACTATCGATTGAGAATTCCGGAAAATTAATCTGTGGTTTTTAAATTTATTTAAACTAATTTCATATAATCAACTTGTTGGTTTATATTGGAAACTGTCTTACGGATACCTTTTTAATCAAATGATATATCATTTGCAGGAATTTTGTCTTTGCTGCTGTCTTTTCAAGTCTAAAAAAGAGACGATATTATGTCTATAATTTCAACAAAGTTCAACTGCCATTTTGATTATTTGGACATAGTTAAAGATGTTCATTGAACATGTTGAATGCAAATTACGTGCAAGGATAAGTTCTGTTTGTACGACATTTCAGAGAAATACCCTTCCTTTTCATTTTGGTGCCAGGTGTACTATTTTTAAAGTAAATAGCGTGCAATTAAAATCTGACAACTTGCAATACAGTATTTTAATTTTACAAAATCACGATATGCTATATTTTACGTTGGGCTTACATTCCGACACATTCAAGTAATCATAAAGTATCACGACGCATATAGAAGATATTTGCAGAACATGTGAATCCTATTTGATATCCTTTGATTAATGATGATGCAGCGTTGCCGAGCTAAAGGTTTGATTTTGCGGTGTTTAAGTAATGTCATACTTAGCATTTTTCATAATTTTCATTAGATTTTTACCTTGGACATTTTCATTCGATTTTTACCTTGGACATTTTCATATTTATTCTAAAATGGAGCGCGATAATGGTTTGTCGATTGAAAAATGTATTAGGCCCTATGTCAAATTGAGAACAGAAAATAACCTAACTTTACCATTTCTCAACAACGGATTTAACCTCAACTATTTTATTGACATGACATATATAACTAATTTTGTTAACATGTTTGGTTGCTATTATCTGTGTGTGATAAATTCCCATTGAAGTGCTCAGACAATAAGTGTTGAATATATGACAGATATTCATATACTTAAAATCTAGTTTTTTAATACGTTCTCTTATGCACAAAACACACACCTAATTAATATCAAATCAAATCAAATCAAATTTATTTGTATGTACATGTTATCAACACTGTAAAGATTTGCAGTTGCTTCCAAAAAATAAAATCGCCTCATCAACATGAAAATGTATTTTAAATTATACACTTTACTTGAACAATGTTGTATTATGAAACATTTATTTATTGTTGTTAAAAGGATAAACACAAAATAAAACAACACTGTAAACTAATAATAACTGTTTGTTTTAATATACCATATTGCCTTTAGCGAAGATAAAGCCTATACATTAGATAGGGCTATTTATTTTCATTTGAAACACACTGTATAATATCCAGTCTATCAGAACTATTACTGGCCAGGCCTAATCCGTATTGAATTGTATTGTGCTCTATTGAGGTAGTATTATCTTTATGAATAGCAAGGCTTGAATATAATTTGATGGCTGATGAACTATTGAGTGTCCCAGCAGAAAAAGGTCTGACTGAAACTTTCAAATATCGCATTTTGGGATTTTTCCCCTCACGGTTCCAACTTTAACCTATTATAAAAAGAGTTCCCCAATAGTACATTTTTGTGCATTTTTTTTGGTGATTATTGAATACTTCCTTAGTATTTTAAAACAAAAAACCAGCTTATACCTTCCATGTCTGGGTATCACCAAATCGACTGTAATCCCGACTGATCTACTGAGTTATCAAGGGAAACTAGTTATATCCGTGAGATTTGGGGTGGAGTGTGTGTATAAAATAATCTCTAATACCCTCCCCCCCCCCCCCCCCCCCCTCCTCCTGCCGCACAGAAATAAATTGATTTCTTATTCTGTTTGATTTATCCGCAGATCGGTGTCACAATCGTCGTTTGCTAGTGTTTGGACTGAAGGTCTCGCGAAGCTGCGAAAGACTTCAAATAAGACTCGCACAGTGGATGACAATAACTTGGGCGGACAACCGTTCACTGATAGCTTCACCGATAAACTTCATCCCAACACTTTAATAAAGCCACTTTCAGAACCCAAAGGAAAATGCTCGCGTCCAATCACCAAAATAGTATTTATCAAAACTCATAAAACCGGAAGTACAACAATGGCCGCCATGTTTGAACGATTTGGAGACCGCAATAACTTATTGTTTGCTCTTCCTAAAAAGCGTCATATATTTTCACAGGACCATTTCTCAAGCAATCTTGTTTTACCGATGCCGAAAGGTCTTGCCAAAAAGCATCGCAGTTTCGACATTCTTGATAATCACGCTGTGTACAATCGAAAGGAGATGGACGCGGTAATACCAAAGGCGAAGTACATCACTATTCTTCGCGATCCAGTTTATCAACTTGAATCTGCTTTCGGATTTTTTGAGATGGCCAAGGTCTTTGGGATATCGAATATTGCAAATCCATTTGCGAAATTTATGAAAGATCCTCTTTTCTATTACACACGGAACTCGAAATACAAACGGAAGATACGCATTAAAAATGGGCAACTGTATGATTTAGGGATATTTTCAAACTCGTATACAAATGCAAACAGCCTCCAGAAAAAAATCGACAAATTGGGCAAAGAATTTGACTTAGTTCTACTCACCGAATATTTCGACGAATCGCTTATATTATTAAAACAGTTGCTGTGTTGGACCTATGATGACATTTTCTACATACCGAAAACTGTCCGGAAGGGCAACCGTCGTTACGTCATTTCTGATAAAGCGAAAGGGCAAATTCGCCGCTGGAACGCCGGTGATGTTTTACTGTACGACCATTTTAACAGAACGTTTTGGAAACGGGTTGCGGCTTATGGTCGTAGTTTTGAATCCGATTTAGCTGAGTTTCGGCGGTTGAAACAAATCGCGACTGATAAATGTATGGCAGTGGGAAAACATGACAATAAACAAACGATAAAGTACTGCAACGACTTGAAGCGTTCGGATGTGCCTTACACCAAATTGATTAAACAGAAAATGATGGAGCTAGATGATAAGCATGTAACAAAACCAAAAGCAGTCAGATCCAAATCCCGAATGTCCATTAAGAAAAAGAAGCCGTAACACTTCAAAATCCAGTCTTCGTAGCAAAATCAACAGAAAGTAAACAACTGAGCACACTACTGGCAGTTCCATTCATTCCATCAACCTTTTGTATACCGGGTGGTTCAAAAAAAGGTTAACAAGTTTAAGGTAACTTTTCAACCACATTTATAATTTCAGAGATTTTGTTTCTACTTAGCCTTGATAAGCAGTAAGTTTTAAAATTATCCTCAAAAATTGGTACGTTTAGCTTGTTTGGTTTTCAGATATGATTCATTTTACAGAAAGCATGCACAAAACTGTCTTGTCCACGGGGGAGCGTCCTTAAAATGGAATGCACAAAACGGAATTGTCCGTGGGAGCTGTATCGTAAACGTAAATACACACAATTGTTCACAATGTACTGCTCCCCCGTGGACAAGTCAGTTTTGTGCATGCTTTCTGTTAACCATATCTGAAGAACTATCCAAGCTAAATGTGCCATTTTTCAGCGCCGTTGGGCGCTGTACTGAAATCATTTCTGAAGCCTGTACTGGTATATGTCCATTACGCTCGGTGTAGAGATCAACTTAATTTCTAGCAAGGTCACTGTATCTCTGATGTGAACTGCGCTATCCAAGTAAAGTGTGAGATTGAGCCAGCCAAACGTCCATATAAACTTGGTTTCGGTTGGTTCACCTTTTGTCAATGAACTCTTATAACACAACCCTGTCACCCAATCACATCAGTAGACATGGCTGATTTTGGTATATAATATATATGCACAGCTGGGACTTTTTACAGGCATCCGTAGACTGAACTAGGCCAAAGTACTCACTATGTATTAGTACCTTTATATCATCAAGTCCATCATCAATCATCAACTTTTAATTTTGGGATTGTATATCCGTGTATCGGATCAAAACTATACTGTCCTTATTCCTCCTTATCCTACAAGTAAAATGGATGGAACACTATTATCTATGATACTTAGTAGCCCACATTATTTAGCAGTTTGCATTAGAACTTTCTTTCTTTGCAGTCAATATGCTATACACATCTGAACAATACTCATACTCCCATGGATAATATCGAAAACAGTATACAATGTCTGTAGTGTACTGTCATGTAAACTGATGCATGGGTGAAGGATTTGAATGTAAAGGAATGTTATGGATGGGTAGAACATGGACAGATTAACCAAATCTTCTCGTGCTGTGTATTGGAAATGTGACTTTTGAAAATGGGATATTTTCCTTTAAATGGCACTAATCATGGTTTATCTTGGTTGTTCGGGGGCAAATTTGGTATCAAATTATGCCTAAAAGAGTCATCTAAATGCCTATCTAACCTGTTTGGTCAAAAACAATTTTAGAATTACTCAAAATGAAATAAACAAAGTGGTATACTTTCTTTTGTTGAACCCTTTATGATAAGAACTATTGGAGTTATCCAACTCAAACTGTGGCAATATTTTGAGTATTTGGGCCGATGGCCTCATGTATTTGGAAATAAAACTAAACTAAACTAGTCATGTATTATAGAAAACATCAAATTGAAAACCGGGCCAGATATCGGAACACCATTAACATACATGTTACAAGGTGTGACTGGTAACACCTTTCACTTCTCATAAAGGGGCACTAAGAGATGTGTTGGAGGCTGCGCCCTCAATTATGATAAAAACTGGGATTAGTATATTTTTATAATTGTATTACATGTATGAACTTACACTTATAAGGATTAAGAAAAATCAGCCCTCTTTGTACAAGAAAACGTCAAATCAAAAATGCTCGTAGAGCCGCAACAAGCATTTTACGTCCGACAGTATCCCCCTGCAGTAGGCGCGTGATACATAACGCGAACCATATTTACATACAGGGCGTTTTTCAATAAATAGCGATTATATTGTTTTTAATCATGTTTTGCTGTGTTTTTGTTAGTAGAAACAACAATAATGGCAATTTTTAATGTTCATCTTGAATTCTTAAGTAAATTTTTAAACATTTAAAATTTTCTTCATCCTTAAATGTACACCCCTTCTGAGCGCTGTTTGTCTTTTTTAAGACTCTTCTTGTTATAGTTAACTTTATTTAATATGATAACTCCTTGGTCAAACACACTACACAAAGTGAACTCCAACGCGGTTAATAGGTCAACTGGTATAGTGACAGACATGATACACGTTATGTATGGCTAGTCACCAGTGAACTACCGTATAGGGTGTGTACAAAATGCAATATAAAATGTATTTTCATGGAACCATTACATTCACAGTACAGAACTGCAGCAGGTTTTCCTGTTGTATAAATTCATGAAATGAATGTATTTATTCATATTAATTATAAATTAACTAAATAATAAATGTATTAATCATTAAGTTTATTAATTATTAAAATAGTTCTTGAATGAAATTAATTAATATTAATGTATGAATTAATTAATTCATAAATTCATGGACTGTATGTAAAATCATATTATTAATTAACTTAAAAAATTAAGTAATAAATAATAAATAGTTAATAAGTTAATAAGTTAATAAGCTAATAAGTTAATAAGCTAATTAGTTAATAAGTTAATAAGTTAATAAGTTAATAAATTAATAAGTTAATAAGTTAATAAGTGTATAAGTTAATAAATTAATATATTAATACATTAATACATTAATACATTAATACATTAATACATTAATACATTAAAACATTAATACATTAATACATTAATACATACATTAATTAATTTGAATTATTTCAATCAACTTCAGCAATATTTATAAGCAATTTCATTAAACTCATCAATTTAAGTAATTACTTTATTTAAAAGTAAGCCCGCCCCCCCCCCCCCCCAAACAAACAAACAAACAAACAAACAAACAAACATAAAAATAATAATTAATAATAATAACAATAAAAATCAACAACTACAATAGCATGAAAATGTTGAACATGTTGAAGAAGATTAGTGGACCTCTAATTTGGTCACCCGGGCATCTCAGCAGCATGGCAAAACAAATGAAGCAGTTCAGTGAAAAACGTTACATGACTTTGATGTAATAGGTCTGTTCTTAAAGGTGGATGTTCGGATCATCCTTTTTTACCCATCAATATCAGAAGAAACTCCATATTTTTCTCATTTCTCTGAAAATGTTTGAAATGTTTGATATGTTCCATTTATGCGTTATAGCCCAAAATGCAGTGAGTTATTGATAAAGGTGGTTAAAGGTAGACGTTCTGATTGCTTGCCCGATTTTCAACTTGATGTTTTCTATTTTACATGAAAGGTCAAGGTTACACCAAAAACAGTGGCCCGATTCAGTGAGAAACCAAAACCATCATGGTAACGGTCAGTTTGTGTACTCAATGGACATATTTCATGTCACCTGATGCTTCTATGATAAGAACTATTGGAGTTATCCAACTCAAACTGTGAATTACAAATATGTTAAGGATGACTCTTATAGTCATGTATTATAGAAAACATCAAATTGAAAACCGGGCCAGATATCGGAACACCATTAACATACATGTTGCAAGGTGTGACTGGTAACACCTTTCACTTCTCTTAAAGGGGCACTAAGAGATGTGTTGGAGGCTGCGCCCTCAATTATGATAAAAACTGGGATTAGTATATTTTTATAATTGTATTACATGTATGAACTTACACATATAAGGATTAAGAAAAATCAGCCCTCTTTGTACAAGATTCAAAAATGCTCGTAGAGCCGCAACGAGCATTTTACGTCCGACAGTATCCCCCTGCAGTACGCGTGATACATAACGCGAACCATATTTGCATAGAGGGCGTTTTTCAATAAATAGCGATGATATTGTTTTTAATCAAGTTTTGCTGTGTTTTTGTTAGTAGAAACAACAATAATGGCAATTTTTAATGTTCATCTTGAATTATGAAGTAAATTTTTAAACATTTAAAATTTTCAACACCACTTAATGTCCCTTTAAATCACATTTTCCTCTTCATCCTTAAATGTACCCACCCCTTCTGAGCGCTGTTTGTCTTTTTTAAGACTCTTCTTGTTAAGGATAATTTCAAAACTTACTGCTAATCAAGACTAAGTAAACACAAATTATCTGAAACTATAAATGTGGTTGAGAGTTTACCTTGAACTTGGGGCAACTTTTTTTGAGCCACCCGGTATTAGAGACTGAACAACTTAAATCACTGAAATATTCTTATGTTTTCCCTTAAGATAATGTCTAAAATATACCTAATATAATATACCAAATTCGTTTAAACAAACTTATATGAACTTTCATGATTTTTATAAAAAGCTAACACAGTAGTTCAATGGGTTCCCAGTGTTTTCTATCAGCTTGTAGCATGCAAATTGTCCTAATACTTTTGGTTGCTAAGTGTATATATGCATACTCTGGTCCTAAAGTATTAACATCTCCACATTATTAAATCTCATTAAACAGTTTGCATCAATCCATAAAGGTGATTGTCACTTTTAATACACGTTATTCATAATTGGCGCATTTACGTCAAAAAAAGAGGGCCGTGCTATCCAACTGAGAATGCTCGGAGCAATTAGTGCTGCGAAAACGAGGCCAGCGATGTACCCGAGACGAGAGTGAGTCATTTTATGAAATCTGATTAGTTCTGGCGGCCATTTTGGACGCCAACTTAAATAACCCTTTGCATACCAACACTATTTTTGGTAACATCCAGAATATGTTTTAGGACCATGAAAGGTAGTCAGAAAAGTTGGTTTCGGGGACTCCTGAGGTGCACGGTAACCCCTGTATAGCCTATAACCGACTATATCTATTTTCAAAAAAGGCAACAATTTTGTAAAATACGACATTTTGAGAAATAACCCCCATTTTAGATATTTATGCAAAAATAATATTTCAATACACGTGTGTTTCCACGGTTATTTGAACATGGTTACTGATTAATTCAATAATACTTTCCGAAATGTGTGGTAATCAACAACAATAGGTGCGAAAATATAGCAAAAATGGTAATTTTCGGAATATGCTAATTAGCATTTTTTCCCCCATTTTTGTCATTTTTGATACATTATTTGGAATGTGAAAAATATGTTTCAATTTGTTTTAGGTCAGAACTTAATTTTGCTATCCCAATTTGGCAAAATGACTATGTATTCTCTATGGGTGGGATTAAGGATAGTGGTGGGGTGTGAAGACCGTCTCCGAATTTTTTTGAAGTGCATTTTTGATCATGTGGGGTCAAGTGGAATATGGCCGATTTGAACAAAATACCTTCCTTATTTTCGCCCCGCCCTAATGTATACAATAGTCTCAATAGACTCACTTTGAGTTCATGATCTTACATCTAACGGCCCACAACGTTTAAGGTATGATTTGCAGAATTGGTCAAGAATAACATATATGCAGAACGGGCATCTTGTGTGTCTGTAAGGCGCGGTGATATTAATTGGATAACCGAGCATTATATACAATTTTGAGTCCAGATTACTGATAATGAATTCCAGCCAAACATCACTAATTGCATAAGTTATTATCGAGTTTGAGATATTCCTCGGCCCTTATCTCATTCAGTGATCTACATGTAAATAAGAAGTGTCTTAAAGGGATATTAAGTGGTGTTGAAAATTTTAAATGTTTAAAAATTCACTTCAGAATTCAAGATGAACATTAAAAATTGCCATTATTGTTGTTTCTACAAACAAAAACACAGCAAAACTTGATTAAAACAATATCATCGCTATTTATTGAAAAACGCCCTCTATGCAAATATGGTTCGCGTTATGTATCACGCGTACTGCAGGGGGATACTGTCGGACGTAAAATGTATTTTACATTTTTGAATCGACGTTTTCTTGTACAAAGAGAGCTGATTTTTCTTAATCCTTATAGGTGTAAGTTCATACATGTAATACAATTATAAAAATAAACTAATCTCAGTTTTTATCATAATTGAG
>CM069446.1:63723426-63788701 GCA_035610835.1 Ophiura sarsii | reverse complement strand
TAATTGTGTAAAATGTTTAAAATGGGTCATATTAACTCGCATTACATGTATTAGGCCTATAACAAGCCACATTTCACTTAAAGTATATCCCCATTCCCCAACCTAATTCTATCCAACAAGTACTGCTCCTGTTGGAATTCACCTGTACTATTCATGGTGCTATTCAACATATCGACAGCCTGCTTCGACGATAACTGCCTAACTCACTTTTCCTATTTTTGTTGTTTGCCCGGCAGTTTGCGCACGCATCCTGTTTTGTTTAGGACCCGTGCTTTTAAAACTCGCGCCAAAGCATTATAAAGGGCAATACGGCATAGCTGACAGTGTTGTGGTCATATGGTGTTCCCTCAAGCGTGTATCCCTTCGACCGTTGCGTTTGTTGATAAACATTGGATGTAAACAACGGTCACCTCATCTATAGATAGAAGATTAAACATTTGTAGTAGATGAGGCCAAAAGTTTGTTTGCCCAAACAAGGAAACAAATAGTGGGTCGGTCGGTCGATTACCTTTTTATGTTTGTTGTTGCTGTATAATATAGACACTTTCGAGTTCTTTTCTAAAGCTTACCCGTCAATTTTGTTTTCAATTACTTTAATGTTCTTAATACGTTTGTTTTTTAATAGCGCCTTGCCAAAACAATGTTAAAACTCCAAAATATCAATGAAGGCCTGTGCGTTGAATGCAAGGGTTTGCAGCCCGTAGTACAAACCCTCAGACCATGTTTGATACGGTATCATGTTTTTTGTTGAAATTGCACCTCATTTGGGCTACAATTTTCTAAATGCCCAACTCATGGAATTCACCCGTTGGGGTTGTAAGCAAACATGTAACATTGTGTAATAATTTGGTGTCCGAATAACATGTGAAACCCAACACATTGAACTAAAGAAGTTAATGCAAAAATATCAGTCTCATGTATAACAATAAACATCGTATTTAATTGAATTGGCCCTATGAGGATTTAATGGCGGTCGTCGTTTTCAGCCTCAGTAATTCCTCCTTGAAGAAGTCGTACTATTTGAATTAATTACGTAATATGCTACCAAAAGGGAGAGGACGTATTGTGTGTTTTTGACTGAAGCAATGCTTAATGACCTGTTTAATGATTAACTATCGCTACTGAATTGCTGAAAGCGCATATTGTTCAGATTGTGCTCAGTCAATCAGCAAAAACTCACGATTGAATCTCACAATCTGTGCATTGTTTAGATTTGGCCCATAACATAGCGCACTCTATAACAGTTACGACACGCGATTAAGCAATCATAGTTGATGCTGTTAGGGCATCACAGGAAAGGTTAGGTTCACATTCGTCTAAAAGCACCAAATTTGTTTTGTTACTGAGATATTGATCAAAACGTGAAATGGTCGTTGACCTTTGCTTTTGGGGGTCAACATTTGAACATACTCCCGATTTTGACAAACGATATCTCAAATTATTCGTCAGATCACAAGGGTTCAAGAAATGGTAGTTGTTACCACCTGGAGTCGTTTTTTTGTGCCTTATACAGGGTCGAAAGGTCACAATCCATATACGCCTACATACGCCCAAAAGCAAAGGTCAACGACCTTTTCACGTTTTGCTCAATATCTCAGTAACCACACATCGGAAGTGGGGTAAACTATACATTTTTAGAATCCCGGTGCTCAAACAAACAATTTGGTGTGCTTTTCAGCTAAATTGAAGCAATTTGAATTTTTTGATTCCCCAGTATGGCGGCCATATTGGAATTGGCCAATATGGCTGTCCCAGAAGACTACAATTTTGGCATCCATCAAAAATCAAAAAAAGAGTATGGTATGAGTAACATTATGGGTCCAATTTGATGCTTGTATAGAAGAATATGAACCAAATATACCCTTAGCCCCCAACTATTTGGAAATGATAGCGCGCCACCTAGACCAGTTGCGACAAACTATTAAGGTCAAGATAATCGGGGTTTTGTCTTGGGAGTTTCTTATCCCATAATTATTATAATCCCTGGGTCGTGTCTTTTCACCCCATGCTTTGCTTTCAAGCATGGGGTATTAGTTTGGTTTTCGCTCAGGGAGGTGGTCTGATAAGGAAGATAAGGGCATGTGAGTGAAGGTAGGAGGTCTGATAAGGAAGATAAGGGCATGTGAGTGAACACATATTTGTGTATGAAATAACATATCTTTTGTTGATTTCAGCAATTTAAGTGCAAAAAATGAAACGAAAGTGCCAAAGTTGGTTGAGTTTCATGTTTGAATGGAGGAATTCCATTCAGTATTACCAAAGTTATGATTTTTACTGAAAAAAATAACATATTATTCTCACTTCTAATAAAAGATAATTTAACATGCCTAGGGTATAGACCACTACACATGTGGTATCTATTGTGCCAAATTAGGCATCAGCTTTCAGGACAGGCTATTTACTCAGCATGGTCAGTTGTGTCAGCAGGGGAGCCATAGGCGTGCGCAGGATTTTTTTACCCGGGGGGCTTAAAAATAAATCTCATTGGTTCGCACCGCTATTCGGGAGTCTGAGGGGGATGTGCCCCCTTTGGAATTTTTTTGTTTGTTTTGAATTTTCGAACCCATTTGGTGCGATTTGGTGTGTAATTTTGACTAATATTTTATTGAAAAGTGTTAACTTCATTTCCATTCAATATTGGCTTATTATCAATATCATTCAAAATTGGATTTTTTCCCCCTTCAATTTTGAAAAAGCAAACAACACGGCGGAAGGGTTTGAAATTGCGATTAAATTAATAAGGATTTGCGCGTGGCGCGAAAATATTGGCTATTGTAAAAAGAAAGGTTTAACAAACCGTTCCTGAAGCCATGTTGGTAAGCTTGACTGATGTGAAACTAATTTGCGCGTAGCGCGCCACAAATGTATATTTTAACACTAAAAAGTTCCAGAAAACGTTTCAGAAGTCATCTTGTTCCAATTGAATAACAAAGTAGTATAAAAATAATAGGCATGGAGCGCGCAAAATTTGCTATTGTAAAAAACGTAGAAAAACGTTCTTGAAGCCATCTTGTTAAGCTTGAATAATAAATCAACAGTGAAACTAATGCGCACGTAGCGCGCAAAAAATGTATATTTTAACACTAAAAGGTTCAGAAAACGTTTATGAAGCCATCTTGTTGATATTGAATAATACAAAGTAAAAAATAATTTCCGCGGAGCGCGAAAAAATTGGCTATTGTAAAAATAAATGTTTAGAAAAACGTTCCTGAAGCTATCTTGTTAAGCTTGAATAATAAATTATCAGTGAAACTAATACGCGTTCAATGTTTGTTGAATAACAAAATATTAAAATGGCTATTGTAAAAAGAAAGGTTAAAAAAACGTTCCTGAAACCATCTTGTTAAGCTTGAATAACAAAATATTCCAACTAATTCGCGCGTAACGCGCAAAAATTTGTTATTTTTACACTGAAATGGTCCTGAAAACGTTCCTGAAGCAATCTTGTTAAGCTTGAATAATAAAACATTGAAAATAATTTGTGCAAAAACAGGTTATTTTAACACTAAAATGTTTCTAAAAAATGTTCATGAAGCCATTTTGTTTAAGCTTGAATAAAAAAAAATGAAACCAATTCGCTCGAAACCAATTCGCTCAATTCGCCCAAAAATGTCTAGTTTACTTAACTAAAATGGTCCAGAAAACGTTCCTGAAACATGTTGTTATAAAGCTTGAATAAACATTGAAACCAATTCGCGCGAAGCGCGAAAAAAATGGCTATGTTAACACTAAAAAGCTCTAGAAAACGTTCCTGAGCGTACAAACTGTCAGTTTTTTAAACTAAAATGGTCCAGAAAAACGTTCCTTAAGCCCTCTTTTTATAACTTGAATGAAACATCTAATCTAACTCGCGCGAAGCGCGGAATTTTTTTTCTAGTTTTGTCACTAAAATGGTCCAGAAAACGTTTCTGAAACCATGTTGTTAAGCTTAAATAGTTTTAACTATAGTTTTAACTATAGTTTTAAAAATAGTTTTAAATAGTTTAAAAACATTAAAACTAAATCGCGCAAAAAAATGGCTTCTTTTGAGGGGGGGGGGCATCGTCCCCACCCAATGGCGTATCCAGGACTGTTTTGATGGGGTGGGGGCAAAAAAACCTGAAGCCATCTTGTTGTTCTTAAATATTGAAAAGTTGAACCTTATACGCGCGAAGCTCGCAAAAATAGTGATTTTAACACTAAAAAGGTACCGTAGTATGACGTTTCTGACGCCCCCTACATAATATTCAGTAAAGAGAAATTGGTGTGGTTTGAAGGCCATTATAATATAAAAACATCTAGAAAACATGCGCGCGGATCACGCAATATTTGGAGTTTTTGAACTAAAAGGAAAAGGGTCATGAAAAACTGTCCTGAAGCCATCTTGTTAAAGTTAAATAATGAAATATTTAAACCAATACGCGCGCGGAGCGCTCAAAAAATTGCATATCTAACACAATAATGGTCCAGTATGATAATAAGTCCCCCACAAAATATTTACAATTTCTGGTGTGGAGGGATATAATAATATTAAAACCTGTAGAAAATATGCACGCGGCGCAAAAAGTTTTAACTAAAATGGTCATGGAAAACTGTCCTGAAAGCCATCTTGTTAAGCTTAAATAATAAAATATTAAAATTAATACGCGCGCGAAGCGCAGAAAAAATTGCATTTCTAACACTAATGGTCCAGTTTGATAAGAACTAAAATTGGTCATGAAAAACTGTCCTGAAGCCACCTTGTTAAGCTTAAATAATAAAATATTGAAATTAATACGCGCAAAGCGTGCAAAAGTTGGCATTTCTAACACTTAAATGGTCCAGTATGACGTTTTTAACGTCCAAACATAATATTTAGAATATTTGGTGTGTTTTGAGACCCATTATAATGTTGAAACCATGTTGAAAAAGTGAGCACGAATCGAGCAAAAAAAACCCCGGTTTTTGAACTAAAATGGTCCAGAAAAAACGTTCCCGAAGCCCTCTTGTTAAGCTTGAATATTAAAACACTCCTCCTCCTCTCCTCCTCCCCCTCCCTTCCTCCTTTCCCTTCCCCTCCCCCTCCTCTCCTCTCCTCTCCTCCCCTCTCTCCCCTCTTTTTTGTTTTTTACCCTCTGGGGACCCGGGGGGCTTGAGCCCCCAAAGCGCCCCCCCCCCCCCCCCCCCCCCCCCTGGGCACGCGCCTGGGAGCTGGGAGGGGTGTGCATGTGTGAGGTAATCATAAATACTGGAATTCATGGTCAAATACAGCCTTAAAGACAGCCCAGGTTTGGAAATGTGGATGTAAAATGTGAATCACTGCTCTGGTAAATTAGTGTATTATAAGTTCATATTCAAAGACAGTCTCTTTCACGGTCGATCTTTGATTAAATTGTGGCTTTGTATTATAATTTACGGAAGTCCATTATATGGTTTTATCATTGAGATTACAAGAAATGCCAAGCAAATTCTTGAACAGGTCCCTGTAGCGTTAGGTCTTTGCCACAAGAATGTCTTGTATGCTTTTTTTTAAATATTGTCACTCTTAAAGTTTTCATTGTATTTTGTAGTAGATAACCACCAGACTAGTCAAGCAAGAGTCAGGTATAGGAAACAATTTCTAAGAGACACTTAGGCCGTGTTCCCACATAAGTAGAAGTTGTCCCGGTCCGGAAGTCCGGACCGGGACCCACTTAAAAGTTGCGTTCACACATAAGTGGTCGTAACAACGATGACTCAGCAAAATAACAAAAAACACTTTGAGTCCGGACCGGGACCTACTTAAATCGCGTTCCCACTAGCGATTTAGTCCGGACTAGTCTAGACTACTCGGGATTTTGTTCTATGTGGGAACACGGCCTTAGAATTCTTTCAGTAAGAACTCTAAGTTCTGTATAAAGCAATACTTGTGGCATTGCTCCCCAAGAGAGACTGTTAACCCTGATACTTGCTAAATACCTTGACCTACCTTCTTCACCAAATAAGTAATGTCATTGAAAATATCCGAAGATTAAGATTTAAAGGGACACAATGTCCCCGACAATGTCATGTTGATTTTTTTAATTTTAATTAATTTGCTTTAGAATTCAAGATGAACATTAGAAATTGACATTATTGTTGTTTCTACTAAAAAAACACCAGCCAAACTTGATTAAAACAATGTTTTAAATATGTTGAAATACCACCCTTTACCATGTAAAATGCTGGTTGCGGCTCTACCGGCATTTATGAATCGACGTTTTGTTGAACAAAGAGGGCTGTTTTTTTTCTTAATCCTTATAGGTGTAAGTTTATACAGGGTGAGTCAAAAAAGTCCGGTCCCGTTTTCAAAAAATCAGGGAAAATACTTTTTGTACAACATTTGTAATTTTTGTCATTGTTTATAAGAGAAGACATACTTCTTCATACCTGGTGATGTTTTCACGACAATATCATATTCCACGCCAGATTTACAACATATTTACGAAAAGATGCGTAATCCAAAGTATTCCAAGTTTGGAGGTGGATGTTAATACTACTGTAATATTAGTTATTCATACAACACAACACACTGTATAACTGTTGCAATTTATACCAAAATATCATGTTTTTTTGTTGAATCTCTGATAAATTAAACGATATTGCATGCATAGTATATATTTAAATATGTTATAATATAACTCAGTATTGCACAAATATATTCATAAAAATGGACTATGCACTTTGCCTGGTAAGTTGCCAAAGCACAAACTGTTTAAAGACATAAGATCTGTTTTCTCTCAGACTTCTCTCATATCAGTTCGATTGAAATAACAAGTTTCAAAATACTTTGGTCAACATTTTGCTAAAAATCAATAATGTTTGTTAACGGCTATCTCTGATTGCACGAAAACTATTGAAAAAATAACCGCAAAGACAATAGAATATCTTTTGCTATTGTAATTGCTGTGGATACCAACACGCCTTTGATTGACTTATTCAAAAGGCGCGCGTTTAAAACGTTAACATCCATAGGGATCCCTTAGATAAGTTGGAACAGATTTTATTTCACAGAATTTAGAAAAATTATCATATCTCCCGTTTCGAATAACCAATTTGAATGAAATAAAATTTAGGTTATAGCTAGTAATGCCACTTCGCTCGGCAAGTCATTAAATATATTCATTTTTGTATTTTAAATGGATTAAAAAATCGGTGAAATCGGGACCGGACTTTTTTGACTCACCCTGTACAGTTAATACAATTGTAAAAATATAAAAATCCCAGTTTTTGTGTGGCGGAGCCCGCCACCCTATTAGCATAGAATTGCATATTGTTGCACATTTAGGTCTTTCTAGCATACATGGAGGCTGCCAATTTGTTTTTAGTATATTGGAAAATTGTCTAAATTATCTATATTAAACAAATAAATTCTACTTCAACCGTAGTTTTACTAAAGAATATTGGCCATATTAAATTGAATATAATTCTAATCGTAATTTAAAGAAATCGCAATGGAGCATGGTCATAGTATTGGCATTTTTTGATAGCGTCATTTTCATTGGTCCAAGTGTAAGTGCACAGTAACTGTATATTAATGAAGGGCAACAGTTGTAGAGCATGCATTGACTTATCAGACTGATAAGTCCATGTGTGTAAACAACAAATGTCTGGCCAGGGTTGGGGTCAAGGTTTATCTTGGACAATCAGTATTACCTATCTATGTACACAGCATGCTACACAGTACTGAGTAGATCTAGATTTAGATCCTCAGTTACATGCTACACAGTACTGAGTAGATCTAGATTTAGATCCTCAGTTACCCCAATCCAGTGTCCCTCCAGTGAGCGGAGCGATTGGACAACTCTAGGCTATCCAATGAATGGCTATACACAGTTAGTGGAATCGCTTAACGAAATTACGTTTACAGACCGGATACAAGCACCAAAGTTGTCACGAATCTTATATAGGTCAAACCAATTGATTTTGGAAGGGGTGCTCATTTGGCAGATGATTGGAACCTAAGATGTCGGCTAAAATTTAAAATGGCGTCCATATATTACAAATTAAATGTTTAAATGCATTGAACAATATTTGATTACTGTTAATAGTGTACTAGTATGATACAAATATAAAACGAATACACTATATTGATCAAAATTACAATATGGTCGGCAAAATTCAAAATGGCGGCCACTTGTATATATCAATGATACATTTGTTGTAAAGAGTAACTCTTGACAAAAGGAATGGTGTGGTCGATGTGTTATAATTGATAGAAGATATTTGAAGATGATAATTATCCAATATGGCCGCCAAAGAAGATATCATTGGTCGGTGATGTAAAAAGTTGCAATAAAAAACGCATTATTTTGTGCCGATATTTCTGGGATATTTGTGGTTCATCCACTTAATCATACGCCAAATAAATGCAAACAGTTATCAATTACCTGGCAGTCATCAGGTCTAAGAAATGTCTGCCTATTTTAGAACAATGACAGCATCCTTATTCTTTATTTTTCACTATTTGGCACATTTACATTTACAAATACCAGTGCATTCATGATTTATAAGACCTGCAGGTGCATATTGAACACTTCCATCCGCATACACATTTTGCACCCAAGGTGCATTTATTAATTCTCTGCATGTATCTGACACCTTGGGGATAGTTAACCAAACCGGACTCTAACACCATTTGTCTGTTTCCATCCAAAACTTCCTGGAGTAGGTACGTGTTGTCTCGTTCGGTTACTTGTAGCGCAAATCCATTTGATTTATGTCCCGCTTTGAATGTTGAAGAAGTAAGTGCATCCCGCAATAAAAATGAACTTTGTTGGTAACATCATATTGTCTGTTGTTTTCCTATGTTAAATGTTTCACAAAATATGGTAATAATAATTAACACAGTAATAGTTGGAGGTAGTCTCGCAATTGGACGTGGCTTCTTACAAGAAATGTGGCATCCCCTCGTCGTATGCTTCCCATAGCACATAAGTTTGCCCTTATAACCATTGGACCGACGAAGTCATATCACAATCCGTTAGGGAAGACATCAAAACTCGACCGCCCGTTGCCCGCCGGTTACGGTCGGTTCCGCCCGGTTCTTTCAGGTCAAATGTTTTACTGGTATATGAATATTCACGCATGCAACACTGAACAACCGCCGGTTGACTTAATGCTGTAACCAGACCAATTTACACTATCAATCTGTTACTTTGCGGTCATAATAGCTCTCTCTATAATCGTTCTATAAAAAAAACCATTCATATACTTTCGGTATTGATTTTAAAAAGTTAATTGAGCTATAAACAGATTGAAAAAGCCAACCCCAGCGAAAATCAATAGCTGTATTGCACTGGTTGTCAACTGAAACTTGAGAACCCATTACTTAAAGACTTTATTGCTCACGCGTGTGACGAGGCAGTATCAATCAGTCGTGTTCACCAGAGTGTAACTATTTGACCTCATTATGTGTGTATATTATAACAGACGACACGTTTTGTGAGAACCGGGCGGAACCGGCCGTAACCGGCTGTCAACGGGCGGTCGAGTTTTGACGTGATCCCTTAATGCGTGTGGAACATTCACAGGGCTTTGAACTTCGGTTCTCCTCTTTACCCATACCGAACACTATCCATATATTATGTTGTATCATGGAATGTGCTGTAAGAATAAGCTTTTAATACGTTGTGCGGGGTTTGTGCCTAAACTGTAATATATATCTGGGATTGCTTTAAGCATGTTAAGTGTTGACATAACCAGATTTTCAAGTAACAAATAAATGCATACATTGACTCAATGGGTTAGTAAAAAAGAGAGGCCCTATGTCCACCCAGATGAATCTTATGGATATCTCATTGTTCGCCATAAGTGCTGCAGTCCACGATGTTAGTTCACTGCCGTACTTCAATCAAAGCATCTGCCAAATTGTTTGGGTAAGATCCTGTCATTTGGCATTCTGCTACCGCACCAGACGGAACTGTAAGAACAATTGTACATATGCATAGTTGTCTGGTAGATTGAAATATGTGTCACTGGTATTCTGTGTGGATGTTCGAAATAGCTAAATTTAGTCTTTGTGGGAAATTAGAAAACCGTAAGGCATGACTGTGATTCCGTTAGGGTAAATTATTCCCAAGAAGCAGCTCGTCCAGATATGACTTTGAGCTAGCATGCAGGTAACGAATCATATTAATTATCATATTATAGGGTGAGAATAGAAAGTTTCACACTGTATTAATTTCAAAACATACTTCATCAAGCATTAGTGTTATTTATTGCAGCGGCCATTTTGGATATCGGCCATCTTTTAATATTGTGGTTGTATGTTACATAGCCTCATCTAGTATATACATTATAGACATAAAATAAACTAAAGACGTTATCATTTCGGGACTTTACGTATAAAATTGTTGTATTAATATACATAATTTCACAGTAGCCGCCATGTTGGATTCAAAAATTAACTTTTGATAACCAACAAAGCGTATCCATGTAAGATAATTCCACTGATATAATACATCCTTTCAGTATTTAGACTGTGATTAACAACAACATAATAATATTGCCTTTTGCAACGCGTCATTTTATGGGAGCGGCCATCTTGGATTATGATGACTTCTGACATGAGCACCCCTTCTAGAATCACGTGTCATAACCTAAAGAAGAATATATCATCATGGTTTGCTTGTATCCGACAAGTAAACGTAATGGCCAAAATTGCCCTTAAGCGATTCCACTAAGTGTGGTGTACTAACACTGTAACAGTTACAGTATGATCTGTGTCAATGTGTTGGATAAACGTAAGGTTGATCTGGGTTGGTGGTCAGGTGGATGTATTCTATACATCTAAAAGTACTGAGAAGCAGCACAATTGGTAGCATCAATTCCTACAGCCAGGGGTCTAATTATGAGTGTTAACAATAAAGAAAGATATAAAATTAGTTGAATATATATGACATATTTAAAACTTAAATTGAATGTAAAATGTATTCATTTCTATATTTCTATATTTATTTATTTACTTTTTATATTATTATTTATTTACATAATTACTCATTTATTTATTTAATCATTTTTATTTATTAATTTTTATTAAGTTTTCTCATGTTTATTTGTTTTAATTTCTTTTATTTTAAAAGTAATTTCTAATATTTCAATTTTTAATATGCACGAATTTATGTATTGATTCATTAGTTTATTTATTCATTTATTTTCGATTTATATTATAGTATATTAACAAAATTATTCAACTATTTATTTAAATGTATTTAAAAAAAATATTTTACTCATTTATTTATTTCTGTATTTATTTATTTATTGATCAAATAAATTGAATACATATGACATATATTTAAAACTTAAATTGAATGTTAAATTTATTCATTGGTTTATAAACGAGTATATTTCTATTATTTATTTATTTATTTATTTATTTATTTATTTATAATATTACTTATTTGCATAATTATTCATTTATTTATTTAATCATTTTTATTTATTTATCTATTTGCTTTGTTTATTTGATTCAGTATTTTGTTTATTATTTTTATTTATGCTGCCAAAACCGTGTTTATCACTAAACTATGGCTGTAATTTATATTGCTTTCCAGTAATGCCATGCAAGAATCTTGCACAATTATCATCAATGCGATTGCTTCTTCTGCCACATAACTTTAGCAACTAAAAGCCGTATTTACAAATGTTGCTATTTTTGCTCTTTCTATTTGCCTTATATCGCAATTTCCTTTTGACCGCCACCTTTCCATTTTAATGGAATTTTTATTATCATATATTTTTGTAATTGAGGACGCTGCCTCCACTACATCTCTTAATGCCCCTTTAAATGGTTATCTGGTCAAACTTGAACGATAGGTATACTGTCTTGGCTCATAACAAACCAAAATGAGCATCGATTGTGAAAAAGATTATTACTGTTTTTCCACATTGAACAGGGCAGCCGGTTTTCCAGAAAAGAAAAGAAAAGTCCAATCTACTATAAATGTGTAACTGAATTTAAAGATTTAATTATGGAGAGGCTGCTTTATGTCACTATTAATCAGCAAAGGTATTGAGAAAGTACACATTCACAGTATGGATTGTTATTATTTTGGTTCAATAATTTCAATGCAAAAAATGTTTCGCGCAAAATCAAAAGTTAAAAATTGACATCATGAAATAAGTTTTGTAAGAGCAATAAGAACATCAATTATCAGTAATGACAATTGTGTGTGCTTGGCATATGAAAAAGAGGTTTTTGTTGCATTTCAATTTTGGAATAGCTGGCAGTATGTAGTTTTTATTGCAATTAAAACTTCTTTTGACTTGTCTTTGACCAGGCATGCCAGGTATACACTTTGTCTCAGTTGTAGACAAGGAATCTAACATCCAAAGCAGGGTCTGAATTGGATTAATCTGGAAATCAAGCTAAATATAATGTAGGCCAATGCATCCTTTAGGCCTATAACCTTTTTTCGCACAGAGTAATGACACCGTGAAAATAAGTTATAGGTGTTTATCCTCCAACTTTGTCCAATCGAAAGAACAATTTCATCTTTAAAAAAATGAAATGATTAAAATCGGTATCTTCCATTTATTTAGTTTTTTCTCTTTATAAATGGAATCATCTTGGGCTTGGGTTATCCCTTTTAAAGGGAATTTTTATTCTTAAGCCTTTACATTTTTACCTAGTCGCAGTAAACATGTAACTCTTTGAATCAATGCATGTCAATGTCTTGGCATTGGGAATCAATGCATGGCAATGTCTTGGTAGACGTCCCGTAACTGATGTGCGCATGCTCATAACAAACAATTCAAATGTGTTGTAGTATACACGATGTATTCCGTACGGCGCGTGAGGCAAGATATAGCCCAATGCATTGCACATGGATTTCCGATTTAAAATCTAAACACTAAATGCTAACATAGATTTCAGCAATATTGTGTAGGCCTACTTTTTTGTTAAATTTGAAAGTGACTTAGACTAGGCATAGCACAAGTCGGGGTTCAAGCTAGCCACTTGTGCACAATTAACAAAACGGTCCATTTTAGGTAAACTCAAAAAAACTATATTTTAAATGATTATGATTTCTGGTATTGCCAGTTTATAAAGGCAATTACACAGTATTGCCACCTCCATACTATAGGGGTTAAGAACGTTTGTTTGTATGTCGCAACTTGCCGATGATTTAGCTCAGGGGTGGGCAACCTTTTTGAATGAATGGGCCAGATATAAGGAATGGAAAATTGACTGGGCTGCACCTAATCAAATTGTTTAGCAATTACCTGCTGTTGATTTCAATTATTTGATTCCAAAGACTTTCAAGCAATTAAAGGTTTGTGTTCTTAATAATCATCTTCACAAAAATGTAATCTCATGCAATACAGTACATATGACAATTAATGGGGAAAATAGACCTACGCACGTTGAGGAACATCATAATGCTATAAAGCAGCTAGCTCTTTTTTGAGGGATGATGTAAAATAGATTGATTTTTTCTTTTTCTTGAGACATCTCGCGGGCCACAAAAAACCCACTTGCGGGCCGCATGCGGCCCGCGGGCCGTAGGTTTCCCACCCCTGATTTAGCTGCTGCCTTGACGTTGCAGTGTTTAATGTATAATAAGGCCCAAACAAAACAATGTTGGATTTCCCTTTCCCGACCGACCGTAAAAATCGGGAAAAAACTCAGTCGCTTTTTTGTTGAAAAAACCAACAACAAGTTTTTATATTATTATTATTATTTACAATTACAAATTAGTCAACTTAATGACCTCAATTGACCCCTCATACCTAGATTCAGTAATTTATCAGTTTTTACATTTTCGGATTACAAATTTGTCACCCAAATGACCTCGATTGACCCCATACATTACCCCACATGTGACTGCATACCATGTCCACATAACCTCTATCTTGGTGTCTCAAATAATTAAGAAATATTTTCATTTACTCTAAACAACAGAGACATACATTTTGGAATGCTTTAACACTTTCCATGCGGCAGGCTTCAGCAGACGACACTCCAAAATGTCACCATTGTTTTCAAAAATGACAACATTATTGAATTTCATTACCATATTTGGAATTAAAATGAGAAATGCATTCATACAAGTACAAACATGCCTAGTATTGGTTCAGAAATTCTTCAGATATACCTTATAAGTTGGGGAAGGTTCCGGCCTGTTACATGGTATGAAACACTAGAATGATTTTAAAAAAATGAAATATATTTGAAAATTAATGTCGGAAAAAAATACTATTCTATTTTAGTTCACATGCAGGGGATCTGGCAAGAAAAATATGGTTAACCTGTACATGTGTTATTATAGCCGTCATGCATACATGAACCATCTTTTATTACGAAGTCACCTGCATTCAAACTGAAGCAGTAATTACTTACAAATTGAGGTGAAAGGGCAATCCAAACTTCTTTTTTTAGGCCTATAAGTTACGTAATTTGTAATGTTGTGACAATTCAGCCGGTTGGCTGCGATGATAATTAAAGTGTAATCCATTATTTGTTTTACCGTTGTAGCCCAATAAAAAAATCACCGCCCCCCCCCCCCCCCTCCCCCCAATCCAATACACACACATTCTACGTGAGTGTAAATCATGTGACATGGGTCCGTATACAGTTTCGCGGTACTTGTACGATTAAGTTGTCCAAGTGCGGTTTTGTGTTGCAACGTACACTAAGCATGCTAAGGTTTTGCGTAAACTAGTCAGGGTCACTATGTACTTTGCAGTAGATTCGTTGGATTTTTGTGGGGAGTTGCTAATTTTTGCATTTTCATGAAGGTAAAGGTCTACAGAAAGTGAAAATTAATGTTTACACATTTTTAAAATCCATTATAGCAGCCATTTTGGAATTTCGAAATGGCCGCCAATCTTCATCTCATAAAATGACATATAGCAATCAAAATGTATGGGGAAAACCGTGAAAGTATATTTTTAATAGTGGGATGTATGTATTAGACCACTATACACTCATATCCAGAACTTTTGATTTATTAACATACCGATACCAAAATGGCCGCCAAAATGGCCGCCAAAAATGGTAAAATTCCATAAATTGGCATATATGAACCAACATGTATGTTCAGAGTATAGCTTTAACAATGGGATGTATGAATTAGACCACTAGAAACTCATATCTAATATTCTTGTTTTGTTACTATACTTTAAAACCAAAATGGCCGCCAAATTAATGGCCAAAAATGTTAAAATATGATAACAATTCAAGAGAATAGCATAATATCAACTGAAATGTATGATGAAAATATGATTTTAACGATGGTATCTGCCAAAATGGGTCTCAAAATGGCTGCAAATGTTGTCAAATTCCATAAAATGAGATAATATCAACCAAAATGTATGATGAAAATATAGTTTTACTGTTAGGATGTATGTATTAGACCACTAGTAACTCATATCCGAGTGTTTGTGCTGTGTTAACATGTTTAAGAATCCAAAATGGCCCCCAAAATGGATCCCAAAATGACTGAACCAATTGTCGGAATTCTATAATATCAACCAAAATGTAAGATGAAAGTATAGTTTTAACATTGGGATGTACGTATTAGACCACTGGTAACTCATATCCAGGATATTTGAATTGTAATAACATACTTTAAATCCAAGATGGCCACCAAAATGGCCGCTGTAAATGTACAAATAGTCTACATGAGTGTACGATGATCCAGAATAGATATTGTAAGAATGTATATTACATCACATTCACCAAATAGTATGTTCTAAACTGTTAAGCTGTTGCTTTTAGATATAAGGCACACCTCTGTGACAATTTTGATTCTGTATCACTTTCCAAAATGGCTGCCATTATTGTTAAGTTGATGTTAAATGACCTAACAAAATTGTATTGATTGTAAATGACCATACTATGTAATACCAACACCCCCAAATCTAATGGGACAGCATTCACTATATTATTATGAAAAAGTCTATATAGATCTAGTTTGAGTCTTTTAAAATATCCAAGATGGCTGCAAACGGTTAAAATAACCGAAAAACTGTATTAGTGTATTGTTAGTGTTACACTAGATATGACCAAATTATTATATCTACAGCTTTTAATCCATCCAGTAAACGTATTGTATGTGACAGGTATGATTGAATGGTATAGACTCCATTTTGACAATGTAATGTTATTTCGATGGCCATTATAATGACCATTTCATTAAAAGTACCTCTAAATGGTCAATACAATTACTTCTAAATGGTCAAAACAATTACCACAGATGGTCACCCATTGATCAAAATATGGTCAGAGTGGAAAGAAATGGACTCTATACCATTATATCATACATTGTCACATACAAATATGTTTACTAGGTAGATTAAAACCTATAGATATAATAAATTGGTCATATCTATTGTAACACTAACAATAAACTAAAACTGCTTTTCAGTTATTTTAACCTTTTGCAGCCATCTTGGATATTCTAAATACTCAAACTAGATCTACAGCCCCTAGGCGTTATAATAGACATATAGTGAATGCTGTCCCATTATATTTGGGGTGTTGGCATTACATAATATGGTCATTTACAATACAAAATAAATTTGTTGGGTCATTTAACATCAACTTAACCATTCTGGCAGACATTTTGGAAAGTCATACAGAATCAAAACTGTCACAGAGGTGGGCCTTATATCTAAAAGCAATAGCTTAACAGTTTAGAACAAACTATTTGGTGCATGTAATATACACGCTTACAATATCTATTCTGGATTATCATACACTTATGTAGACTATTTTTACATTTACAGCGGCCATTTTGGTGGCCATTGTGGATTTAAAGTATGTTATTACAATGCAAATATACTGGATATGAGTTACTAGTGGTCTAATACATACATCTCAATGTTTAAACTATACTTTCATCATACATTTTGGTTGATATTATCCAATTTTATGAAATTCCGACAATTTGTTCAGTCATTTTGGGACCCATTTTGGGGGCCATTTTGGATTTTTAAGTATGTTAACACAGCAAAAATACTGGATATGAATTACTAGGGGTCTAATACATACATCTCATCATTAAAACCATATTTTCATTATACATTTTGGTTGATATTATCACATTTAATAGAATTTGACCATTTTTGCAGCCATTTTAGGACCCATTTTGGCAGCCATTTTGGATTTTTAACTATGTTAACAAAGCAAAAATATTTGATATGAGTTACTAGTGGTCTAACACATACATCCCATCGTTAAAATCATATTTTCATCGTAAATTTTGGTTGATATTATGCTATTTTATTAAATTTTGACCATATTTGACCATTTTGGCCATTCATTTGGCGGCCATTTTGGTTTTAAAGTATGTTAACAAAGAAAGAATACTAGATATGAGTTTCTAGTGGTCTAATACATACAACCCATTGTTAAAGCTGTACTCTGATCACACATGTTGATTCATTTATGCCAATTTATTGAATTGAACAATTTTTGGCGGCAATTTTGGTGGCCATCTTGGTATTAGGTGTGTTAACAAAGCAACAATTCTGCATATGAGTGTCTAGTGGTCTAATACATACATCCCACTATTAAAACTATACTTAAACCATACATTTTGTATGCTATGTCATTTAATGAGATTTGACCAGTTTGGGCGGCCATTTTGGACGCCATCTTGAATAACCCCTTAGTCATGGCCGCCATTTTGAAATTAAGATCAGGACTAGTTAGTCCTGCTTTAGTCCTGCTTTAGGAGCAACAGACATGACAATTCTACCAACAAATAAGCTTTAAAGTGACCACATAATAATAATAATAATAATAATAATCAGTATTTATATAGCGCCTTTTCCAAATGGCTCAAAGCGCTGTAATTTTGCTGCTGGTGAATCATCAGAATCACGTCGCATCAACTAGGGTGCTGCCAATTTCTAGCGCAAACCTATCCGCAGTTAGATTGTAACATCCACCATTTTTCAATGCAGCTCCCCAAATACCATTGGGTCATGGAAGTTTTTGATAACCGAAACACATGTAATTTGGTTGTGTGTTGGGGTGGAGTGTGTGTATAAAATAATCTCTAATACCCTCCCCCCCCCCCCCCCCCCCCCCCCCCCCCCCCCCCCCCCCCTCCTCCTGCCGCACAGAAATAAATTGATTTCTTATTCTGTTTGATTTATCCGCAGATCGGTGTCACAATCGTCGTTTGCTAGTGTTTGGACTGAAGGTCTCGCGAAGCTGCAAAAGACTTCAAATAAGACTCGCACAGTGGATGACAATAACTTGGGCGGACAACCGTTCACTGATAGCTTCACCGATAAACTTCATCCCAACACTTTAATAAAGCCACTTTCAGAACCCAAAGGAAAATGCTCGCGTCCAATCACCAAAATAGTATTTATCAAAACTCATAAAACCGGAAGTACAACAATGGCCGCCATGTTTGAACGATTTGGAGACCGCAATAACTTATTGTTTGCTCTTCCTAAAAAGCGTCATATATTTTCACAGGACCATTTCTCAAGCAATCTTGTTTTACCGATGCCGAAAGGTCTGGCCAAAAAGCATCGCAGTTTCGACATTCTTGATAATCACGCTGTGTACAAACAATCGAAAGGAGATGGACGCGGTAATACCAAAGGCGAAGTACATCACTATTCTTCGCGATCCAGTTTATCAACTTGAATCTGCTTTCGGATTTTTTGAGATGGCCAAGGTCTTTGGGATATCGAATATTGCAAATCCATTTGCGAAATTTATGAAAGATCCTCTTTTCTATTACACACGGAACTCGAAATACAAACGGAAGATACGCATTAAAAATGGGCAACTGTATGATTTAGGGATATTTTCAAACTCGTATACAAATGCAAACAGCCTCCAGAAAAAAATCGACAAATTGGGCAAAGAATTTGACTTAGTTCTACTCACCGAATATTTCGACGAATCGCTTATATTATTAAAACAGTTGCTGTGTTGGACCTATGATGACATTTTCTACATACCGAAAACTGTCCGGAAGGGCAACCGTCGTTACGTCATTTCTGATAAAGCGAAAGGGCAAATTCGCCGCTGGAACGCCGGTGATGTTTTACTGTACGACCATTTTAACAGAACGTTTTGGAAACGGGTTGCGGCTTATGGTCGTAGTTTTGAATCCGATTTAGCTGAGTTTCGGCGGTTGAAACAAATCGCGACTGATAAATGTATGGCAGTGGGAAAACATGACAATAAACAAACGATAAAGTACTGCAACGACTTGAAGCGTTCGGATGTGCCTTACACCAAATTGATTAAACAGAAAATGATGGAGCTAGATGATAAGCATGTAACAAAACCAAAAGCAGTCAGATCCAAATCCCGAATGTCCATTAAGAAAAAGAAGCCGTAACACTTCTAAATCCAGTCTTCGTAGCAAAATCAACAGAAAGTAAACAACTGAGCACACTACTGGCAGTTCCATTCATTCCATCAACCTTTTGTATACCGGGTGGTTCAAAAAAAGGTTAACAAGTTTAAGGTAACTTTTCAACCACATTTATAATTTCAGAGATTTTGTTTCTACTTAGCCTTGATAAGCAGTAAGTTTTAAAATTATCCTCAAAAATTGGTACGTTTAGCTTGTTTGGTTTTCAGATATGATTCATTTTACAGAAAGCATGCACAAAACTGTCTTGTCCACGGGGGAGCGTCCTTAAAATGGAATGCACAAAACGGAATTGTCCGTGGGAGCTGTATCGTAAACGTAAATACACACAATTGTTCACAATGTACTGCTCCCCCGTGGACAAGTCAGTTTTGTGCATGCTTTCTGTTAACCATATCTGAAGAACTATCCAAGCTAAATGTGCCATTTTTCAGCGCCGTTGGGCGCTGTACTGAAATCATTTCTGAAGCCTGTACTGGTATATGTCCATTACGCTCGGTGTAGAGATCAACTTAATTTCTAGCAAGGTCACTGTATCTCTGATGTGAACTGCGCTATCCAAGTAAAGTGTGAGATTGAGCCAGCCAAACGTCCATATAAACTTGGTTTCGGTTGGTTCACCTTTTGTCAATGAACTCTTATAACACAACCCTGTCACCCAATCACATCAGTAGACATGGCTGATTTTGGTATATAATATATATGCACAGCTGGGACTTTTTACAGGCATCCGTAGACTGAACTAGGCCAAAGTACTCACTATGTATTAGTACCTTTATATCATCAAGTCCATCATCAATCATCAACTTTTAATTTTGGGATTGTATATCCGTGTATCGGATTAAAACTATACTGTCCTTATTCCTCCTTATCCTACAAGTAAAATGGATGGAACACTATTATCTATGATACTTAGTAGCCCACATTATTTAGCAGTTTGCATTAGAACTTTCTTTCTTTGCAGTCAATATGCTATACACATCTGAACAATACTCATACTCCCATGGATAATATCGAAAACAGTATACAATGTCTATAGTGTACTGTCATGTAAACTGATGCATGGGTGAAGGATTTGAATGTAAAGGAATGTTATGGATGGGTAGAACATGGACAGATTAACCAAATCTTCTCGTGCTGTGTATTGGAAATGTGACTTTTGAAAATGGGATATTTTCCTTTAAATGGCGCTAATCATGGTTTATCTTGGTTGTTCGGGGGCAAATTTGGTATCAAATTATGCCTAAAAGAGTCATCTAAATGCCTATCTAACCTGTTTGGTCAAAAACAAATTGTAAATTACTCAAAATGAAATAAACAAAGTGGTATACTTTCTTTTGTTGAACCCTTTATGATAAGAACTGTGGCAATATTTTGAGTATTTGGGCCGATGGCCTCATGTATTTGGAAATAAAACTAAACTAAACTAGTCATGTATTATAGAAAACATCAAATTGAAAACCGGGCCAGATATCGGAACACCATTAACATACATGTTACAAGGTGTGACTGGTAACACCTTTCACTTCTCATAAAGGGGCACTAAGAGATGTGTTGGAGGCTGCGCCCTCAATTATGATAAAAACTGGGATTAGTATATTTTTATAATTGTATTACATGTATGAACTTACACTTATAAGGATTAAGAAAAATCAGCCCTCTTTGTACAAGAAAACGTCAAATCAAAAATGCTCGTAGAGCCGCAACAAGCATTTTACGTCCGACAGTATCCCCCTGCAGTAGGCGCGTGATACATAACGCGAACCATATTTACATACAGGGCGTTTTTCAATAAATAGCGATTATATTGTTTTTAATCATGTTTTGCTGTGTTTTTGTTAGTAGAAACAACAATAATGGCAATTTTTAATGTTCATCTTGAATTCTTAAGTAAATTTTTAAACATTTAAAATTTTCTTCATCCTTAAATGTACACCCCTTCTGAGCGCTGTTTGTCTTTTTTAAGACTCTTCTTGTTATAGTTAACTTTATTTAATATGATAACTCCTTGGTCAAACACACTACACAAAGTGAACTCCAACGCGGTTAATAGGTCAACTGGTATAGTGACAGACATGATACACGTTATGTATGGCTAGTCACCAGTGAACTACCGTATAGGGTGTGTACAAAATGCAATATAAAATGTATTTTCATGGAACCATTACATTCACAGTACAGAACTGCAGCAGGTTTTCCAGTTGTATAAATTCATGAAATGAATGTATTTATTCATATTAATTATAAATTAACTAAATAATAAATGTATTAATCATTAAGTTTATTAATTATTAAAATAGTTCTTGAATGAAATTAATTAATATTAATGTATGAATTAATTAATTCATAAATTCATGGACTGTATGTAAAATCATATTATTAATTAACTTAAAAAATTAAGTAATAAATAATAAATAGTTAATAAGTTAATAAGTTAATAAGCTAATAAGTTAATAAGCTAATTAGTTAATAAGTTAATAAGTTAATAAGTGAATAAATTAATAAGTTAATAAGTGTATAAGTTAATAAATTAATATATTAATACATTAATACATTAATACATTAATACATTAATACATTAATACATTAAAACATTAATACATTAATACATTAATACATACATTAATTAATTTGAATTATTTCAATCAACTTCAGCAATATTTATAAGCAATTTCATTAAACTCATCAATTTAAGTAATTACTTTATTTAAAAGTAAGCCCGCCCCCCCCCCCCCAAACAAACAAACAAACAAACAAACAAACAAACATAAAAATAATAATTAATAATAATAACAATAAAAATCAACAACTACAATAGCATGAAAATGTTGAACATGTTGAAGAAGATTAGTGGACCTCTAATTTGGTCACCCGGGCATCTCAGCAGCATGGCAAAACAAATGAAGCAGTTCAGTGAAAAACGTTACATGACTTTGATGTAATAGGTCTGTTCTTAAAGGTGGATGTTCGGATCATCCTTTTTTACCCATCAATATCAGAAGAAACTCCATATTTTTCTCATTTCTCTGAAAATGTTTGAAATGTTTGATATGTTCCATTTATGCGTTATAGCCCAAAATGCAGTGAGTTATTGATAAAGGTGGTTAAAGGTAGACGTTCTGATTGCTTGCCCGATTTTCAACTTGATGTTTTCTATTTTACATGAAAGGTCAAGGTTACACCAAAAACAGTGGCCCGATTCAGTGAGAAACCAAAACCATCATGGTAACGGTCAGTTTGTGTACTCAATGGACATATTTCATGTCACCTGATGCTTCTATGATAAGAACTATTGGAGTTATCCAACTCAAACTGTGAATTACAAATATGTTAAGGATGACTCTTATAGTCATGTATTATAGAAAACATCAAATTGAAAACCGGACCAGATATCGGAACACCATTAACATACATGTTGCAAGGTGTGACTGGTAACACCTTTCACTTCTCTTAAAGGGGCACTAAGAGATGTGTTGGAGGCTGCGCCCTCAATTATGATAAAAACTGGGATTAGTATATTTTTATAATTGTATTACATGTATGAACTTACACATATAAGGATTAAGAAAAATCAGCCCTCTTTGTACAAGATTCAAAAATGCTCGTAGAGCCGCAACGAGCATTTTACGTCCGACAGTATCCCCCTGCAGTACGCGTGATACAAAACGCGAACCATATTTGCATAGAGGGCGTTTTTCAATAAATAGCGATGATATTGTTTTTAATCAAGTTTTGCTGTGTTTTTGTTAGTAGAAACAACAATAATGGCAATTTTTAATGTTCATCTTGAATTATGAAGTAAATTTTTAAACATTTAAAATTTTCAACACCATTTAATGTCCCTTTAAATCACATTTTCCTCTTCATCCTTAAATGTACCCACCCCTTCTGAGCGCTGTTTGTCTTTTTTAAGACTCTTCTTGTTAAGGATAATTTCAAAACTTACTGCTAATCAAGACTAAGTAAACACAAATTATCTGAAACTATAAATGTGGTTGAGAGTTTACCTTGAACTTGGGGCAACTTTTTTTGAGCCACCCGGTATTAGAGACTGAACAACTTAAATCACTGAAATATTCTTATGTTTTCCCTTAAGATAATGTCTAAAATATACCTAATATAATATACCAAATTCGTTTAAACAAACTTATATGAACTTTCATGATTTTTATAAAAAGCTAACACAGTAGTTCAATGGGTTCCCAGTGTTTTCTATCAGCTTGTAGCATGCAAATTGTCCTAATACTTTTGGTTGCTAAGTGTATATATGCATACTCTGGTCCTAAAGTATTAACATCTCCACATTATTAAATCTCATTAAACAGTTTGCATCAATCCATAAAGGTGATTGTCACTTTTAATACACGTTATTCATAATTGGCGCATTTACGTCAAAAAAAGAGGGCCGTGCTATCCAACTGAGAATGCTCGGAGCAATTAGTGCTCCGAAAACGAGGCCAGCGATGTACCCGAGACGAGAGTGAGTCATTTTATGAAATCTGATTAGTTCTGGCGGCCATTTTGGACGCCAACTTAAATAACCCTTTGCATACCAACACTATTTTTGGTAACATCCAGAATATGTTTTAGGACCATGAAAGGTAGTCAGAAAAGTTGGTTTCGAGGACTCCTGAGGTGCACGGTAACCCCTGTATAGCCTATAACCGACTATATCTATTTTCAAAAAAGGCAACAATTTTGTAAAATACGACATTTTGAGAAATAACCCCCATTTTAGATATTTATGCAAAAATAATATTTCAATACACGTGTGTTTCCACGGTAATTTGAACATGGTTACTGATTAATTCAATAATACTTTCCGAAATGTGTGGTAATCAACAACAATAGGTGCGAAAATATAGCAAAAATGGTAATTTTCGGAATATGGTAATTAGCATTTTCCCCCCCATTTTTGTCATTTTTGATACATTATTTGGAATGTGAAAAATATGTTTCAATTTGTTTTAGGTCAGAACTTAATTTTGCTATCCCAATTTGGCAAAATTACTATGTATTCTCTATGGGTGGGATTAAGGATAGTGGTGGGGTGTGAAGACCGTCTCCGAATTTTTTTGAAGTGCATTTTTGATCATGTGGGGTCAAGTGGAATATGGCCGATTTGAACAAAATACCTTCCTTATTTTCGCCCCGCCCTAATGTATACAATAGTCTCAATAGACTCACTTTGAGTTCATGATCTTACATCTAACGGCCCACAACGTTTAAGGTATGATTTGCAGAATTGGTCAAGAATAACATATATGCAGAACGGGCATCTTGTGTGTCTGTAAGGCGCGGTGATATTAATTGGATAACCGAGCATTATATACAATTTTGAGTCCAGATTACTGATAATGAATTCCAGCCAAACATCACTAATTGCATAAGTTATTATCGAGTTTGAGATATTCCTCGGCCCTTATCTCATTCAGTGATCTACATGTAAATAAGAAGTGTCTTAAAGGGATATTAAGTGGTGTTGAAAATGTTAAATGTTTAAAAATTCACTTCAGAATTCAAGATGAACATTAAAAATTGCCATTATTGTTGTTTCTACAAACAAAAACACAGCAAAACTTGATTAAAACAATATCATCGCTATTTATTGAAAAACGCCCTCTATGCAAATATGGTTCGCGTTATGTATCACGCGTACTGCAGGGGGATACTGTCGGACGTAAAATGTATTTTACATTTTTGAATCGACGTTTTCTTGTACAAAGAGAGCTGATTTTTCTTAATCCTTATAGGTGTAAGTTCATACATGTAATACAATTATAAAAATAAACTAATCTCAGTTTTTATCATAATTGAGGGCGCTGCCTCCAACACATCTCTTAGTGTCCCTTTAAGTCTTCCACTGAATCATCATTACAAAGCATACATTTACCATCCTTATTATTTGAAGACCAATTGTGACCTGGCACCACAAAATGAGAGTAAAGTCGCAAAAATAAAAAATGAATTATTCACATTTTCAGAAAGTAGATGTCCTCGGGTTAAAAAAAGACACCAAAGTTGGAGAAAAAGGCCTTCAAAGTCAGTGAAGCTTATCGTCACTTGGTGTACAAAGGCCAATCACAGGTTTAGTTTTAGTTTAGTTTTATTTGGCATATCAAGACACAGAGATACAATTTGTATCTCTGTGTCTTGATATGCCAAATAAAACTAAATACAATACATCAGATCAAATAAACAAACCTTAAAAAAGTACAACAATTAACACAACATATTAATATAAGAAAACATATAATGCCAAGGATAGCCCAAGAAAGCTTTTTAAAAGCGCTTATTTCCATTGGGGTCCTTCAAATATTAAAACAGCACATTATAAAAACATCATATATATTTGCACACAAAATAATATTGCACTTTTTTTTTATGAAACAACTGCATATAAAAAAGTGGATGAAAAATCAAGATAGAAAGTGACTCTTTTACTGCCTTTTTGAACTGCCCGTGGGTTTTGAATGTTTTAACCTGGGTTGGTAGCAAGTTCCATTCCCGAATACCAGTAAAGAAAAATGTATTGCACTGCTGACCTTTAGCTTTGGGAACCAGTAAATGTGTTGCACTGCCCCTAGTATTGTATCTGTGGGTGTTGGACAATTAGGTAAAATGAGAATTCAGGTACTCAGGTGCTATTTCATTATAGATTTTAAAAACATGATTGAGTTTAAGTTGTTTAACTCTGTCTTCAACTTTCAGCATTCCCAAGGTCTTAATCGAAAGATTGTTTATGCCAAAGACCTCGTTTTAAACGGCCTCTCATTGGTTCATTTGGGAGTATACAGGGTTCAAACTAATACTAATAGCTTCGGAAAGCCCTGACCTTTAAGACCATACCAAATTTGTCATAAGGGATACTATTTTAAACCCTTGGAAATGACGATGTAAACATGATAATTTCAAGACATTTCAAAACATTTGTCCTCTCTTTGCGTTCATTTCTTGAGATGTAAGAATAAAATGCCCTCTCTAAAATGAGTTAAAAACATATTTATTTTCTTAATACTTCGGAATGTGATACATAAATAGTTTATCTTTCCGAAAATGAAAATACCTCACTTTCGACCTCCCCTTTTCAAATCGACCATTTCAGGCCTAAACTCAAAATCAGCCCCCAGCGACTTTGCGCTCATTTTGTTGTGCCAGGTCACAATTGCGTATATGTTACCAATGTAAGACTGTTTGATCGCGCTTTGAATTTTCGACTACAACCAAAGAAATCAGTTTTGTCTAAAAGATAGTCTTCCAATTGAATGGGGGTTTTTTAACTGCGAATAGTCTTTAGAGACGCTTTTTCCTTAACAGTGTTACTTCTCCATCAGGGAGGAGAGAGGACACTCCTCACACAAAATGTCGCCTACTAAAACCAAATTCACGGGTGAAGGTTTTGTAGGGGGCGCACTATCATGGTCGTAGCAAACCAGACGACCTAAGACGTGGTTGATTTTATCGGCTCAAAACATGACTTGTGGCACAAAAATAGTACATCAATGGTAAAAAAAGCTGATTGTGATTTAGAGTAAAACTGATTTGCTTTGATGATGGCAGAATTTAGTTCTTATATGACACGAAACATTCAGAATTGGTTATTTGAAATTAATTTACGTAGAACAAAATACGAATTTTAAATTGTGGATGGCGTCGTCTGACAGTGACAGAGGAGGGGCGTGGCGTTATTTGCATTTCATGAATATTGTAATCAGATCAGTTAGGAAGGACGCCGGATCGCGACGATCACATGGTGTGAGGTCATGAATAGTCATGACTGAATATTCATTTACAACGAATGATTGACAGTTTACGCTGTAACTGCCGGGAGAAGGTTTTATAGAGTGCGCTATAATGAACCACTAGGCAGATATGAGACTCATAGGCCTGTACTCCATACATACAGACAATCGTATTAATGCGCATAAATGTGTTAACCCAGCGTGGACCTGTGGGGGCGTCATTCCATGTCTCGGACGACCCAATACTGGCAACGGGAATGCACCATTTTTTTTAAATCATCGCCCGGTTAACGATGAAAATAATTTAAAAATAGCGTTTACAATGGAGTTGGTTAGCCAACTCCAACGGTTTTGGATTGGAAAACAAATATCTTCTAATTATGATGAATTTTTCAAAATGATAAGATTAACATTCGCGATTACGTGTTATTCCAATACGAATTCAAAATTTAGGTTTCGCGTGGCCACCGTCGTCTGCCATGTCGCACCTTTTAAACGTATCTCTAATCGACGACAACCGTTTGTACCTGATATGGTCCATGTCGCAGTTTCATTAGAGCGTTTAACATAAGTTTTGGCCAACGGTGCATCTCTAGATTAGATTAGAGAGTCGTGCAAGATACTTAATTATATGAACATGAGAGTTACGGGGTGCAGACGGGTGCCTTCAAGATATATCTCGCCATTTGTAGCTGCAAGTTCTCTACTTTGTTAAAGGGGCATTGAGAGATGGGAGTGCACCTTCAATTATCCTGGAAATCAGTTTTTTTGCATCAAAGTAATACTTAGGCATATACTAACTACCATCTGAAACAGTTTACCAACATTCGCCGTTTATCATATAAAATTTCATGATTTTGTTAGTTTCGATATGATCATATCGAAACTTAGGTGCTGAATTCGGAAGTTATGCATCGTTTTACTCACAGACTTTTGCGGCAAATCTCAACCCGGAAGTGCCGTTATTTGCTTATTTTGACATGAAGGCGATGTCGGATGACATTTTGGATTTGGGCTATGTTGATGATTATCTTTACGTTATCTGCTCATTTAGTATATCGATACATCTCTCAATGCCCCTTTAATATCAGCCTTGCTACCACAGATCCATACTGAGCATGCATAATTAATAGAGGGTTTATTGACCTGTTTATTGATTAACTATGGCCACTGAATTGCTGAGTCAATCAGCAAAACTCGCATGGCCTAAGCTACACTCACTATTGTGTTTAAATATGATCAACAATAATATAATGTCGACGGAAAAAGCCAAAAGCATAACTTTGCGGAACAAATTCATAATGTGTTGGGTTATTTCCTTGGTGATATTTTTCGGAACGTTTGAATATGACTCGCGAATATCCAACGGCAATACACGGATTATCGGTGTAAAAGATCCATCGCCAGTATCTCGTCCAATACAGAGGTAGGTCGTGTCTTTTTCTTAAGCCTTTAAAGGGTTACTTTTACCTAGTCGCAGTAACAAAAAGCCCGACAAAAAGTCGCATTGGAATTGTTTATGTACGACTAGCAAGGAAAACGGAGGTAAACACAAAATCACCTTCGTCGGCCATCTTGAAGAAGAAAAAAACACATGGTCAATTTGGTAATTTTGTTTTTCTGTGTAAAGGCTACCGGATTGAATTTCATCCAAATAATAAATGCATATTGGTCAAGAACCAAGTGAACATTACATTTTAAGTTAATCCTGTCCGTTATGTCAGTGAAAACAGAATTTAGACATTATTATTAGTGTTAATTAGTCACATGATAGCCTCGTCTTTTTGGTATGGTTCCCCTTACACACTTGCCTGAACAAGTACCCAAATCATATTATTTGGGAACTGCAAGGACTAGGACGGAGCTAGGTTTCTCCTTCGGGTTAGTCGCCACAAGACCGGCCTTAATATGATAATGGTTTTATTTATAGGCTGTTTACCTGTAGTTTTAGTGGGCACATAGGGAAGGCGTTTTAGCCTGTAACGACCAATCGCCCATCCAATTACATCATTACTTGACTGCAATAGAGTAATATGTTAGTTGTTAATTGTACATGTCACTTGTTCGAGAGTAGAAGACCTCATGTAGTCAGTAAACATTATAAATAGCCGAGTATCACACCATCCCGGGAAAATAACGACCGAGCATAAGCTAAGGTCATTATTTTCCCAGAATGGTGTGAATTCGAGGCAATTATCCGACTTTTAAAATGCACACTTGTTCAGACCGAGCAAAGTTGTTTCAATAGTACCAATTATGGAGATTATAAGTTGCTAGATTATCATCAGACCAAAACTATAAACAACCACACAATTTATACACTGTAAAAAGAAGCGTTTATATTTCTGATAACACTTAATAAACACTACAACACGTTTATTTTTATGTTTTACGTGTAAAGGTATAGGAGGCATTGCATACGATAAACGTTTGCATAAACACTACAACACGTTTATGGAGGTAATTTTGTAATATTTATTAACACACCAACATGTTTATATCAGCAATAAGAAACATGTTGGGGTGTTAATAATCGTACAGCAAATACCTCTATAAACGTGTTGTAGTGTTTATGCAAACGTTTATCGTATGCAATGCCTCCTATACCTTTACACGTAAAACATAAAAATAAACGTGTTAAAGTGTTTATTAAGTGTTATCAGAAATATAAACGCTTCTTTTTACAGTGTATTGATTGTGTCACATAAAGTGTATCACATTAAGATAACTGACTTAGAATCAATACGTCATTCATTTGATAATCAGAGTTTGACCAGGAAGGATCTAGACATGCAGTAGGCCTGAGTTTCCTCTAATCAAATATGAAATCAATTTCTACGCCTAGAAATAGCATAGCATTAGCATTGTATGGAATATTATGTCCTTGGATCTGTATGTCATTTATATTCAAGGATAATGGATAATCTTAAATTGCCAAAAATTGAAATAATATAATTTGAAGTCAAGCACCAACACTTATTCATCGACGATTGAAGCTGCCAACCTTTTGTTATCTTCTGAAGATAGCATGAGTTCCACAGTCGATGGGTGATAATGATTCTGTCTAAGTGTGACGTGTGTGGGGTGTGTGCACAGCATCCTTGCTGGGTAGGGTGTTTTTCAATACAGTAAAAGTGTTATCTTCTGAAGATAGCATGAGTTCCACAGTCGATGGGTGATAATGATTCTGTCTATAAGTGTGTGGGGTGTGTGCACAGCATCCTTGATGGGTAGGGTGTTTTTCAATACAGTAAAAGTGTTATCTTCTGAAGATAGCATGAGTTCCACAGTCGATGGGTGATAATGATTCTTTCTAAGTGTGACGTGTGTGGGGTGTGTGCACAGCATCCTTGCTGGGTAGGGTGCTTTTCAATACAGTAAAAGTGTTATCTTCTGAAGATAGCATGAGTTCCACAGTCGATGGGTGATAATGACTCTGTCTATAAGTGTGTGGGGTGTGTGCACAGCATCCTTGATGGGTAGGGTGTTTTTCAATACAGTAAAAGTGTTATCTTCTGAAGATAGCATGAGTTCCACAGTCGATGGGTGATAATGATTCTTTCTAAGTGTGACGTGTGTGGGGTGTGTGCACAGCATCCTTGCTGGGTAGGGTGCTTTTCAATACAGTAAAAGTGTTATCTTCTGAAGATAGCATGAGTTCCACAGTCGATGGGTGATAATGATTCTTTCTAAGTGTGACGTGTGTAGGGTGTGTGCACAGCATCCTTGCTGGGTAGGGTGATTTTCAATACAGTAAAAGTGTTATCTTCTGAAGATAGCATGAGTTCCACAGTCGATGGGTGATCATGATTCTTTCTAAGTGTGACGTGTGTAGGGTGTGTGCACAGCATCCTTGCTGGGTAGGGTGTTTTTCAATACAGTAAAGGTGTTATCTTCTGAAGATAGCATGAGTTCCACAGTCGATGGGTGATAATGATTATTTCTAAGTGTGACGTGTGTGGTGTGTGTGCACAGCATCCTTGCTGGGTAGGGTGTTTTTCAATACAGTAAAAGTGTTATCTTCTGAAGATAGCATGAGTTCCACAGTCGATGGGTGATAATGATTCTTTCTAAGTGTGACGTGTGTGGGGTGTGTGCACAGCATCCTTGCTGGGTAGGGTGTTTTTCAATACAGTAAAAGTGTTATCTTCTGAAGATAGCATGAGTTCCACAGTCGATGGGTGATAATTTTTCTTTCTAAGTGTGACGTGTGTAGGGTGTGTGCACAGCATCCTTGCTGGGTAGGGTGTTTTTCAATACAGTAAAAGTGTTATCTTCTGAAGATAGCATGAGTTCCACAGTCGATGGGTGATAATGATTCTTTCTAAGTGTGACGTGTGTGGGGTGTGTGCACAGCATCCTTGCTGGGTAGGGTGCTTTTCAATACAGTAAAAGTGTTATCTTCTGAAGATAGCATGAGTTCCACAGTCGATGGGTGATAATGATTCTTTCTAAGTGTGACGTGTGTAGGGTGTATGCACAGCAAGTGTTTTTCAATACAGTAAAAGTGTTATCTTCTGAAGATAGCATGAGTTCCACAGTCGATGGGTGATAATGATTCTTTCTAAGTGTGACGTGTGTAGGGTGTGTGCACAGCATCCTTGCTGGGTAGGGTGTTTTTCAATACAGTAAAAGTGTTATCTTCTGAACATAGCATGAGTTCCACAGTCGATGGGTGATAATGATTCTTTCTAAGTGTGACGTGTGTGGTGTGTGTGCACAGCATCCTTGCTGGGTAGGGTGTTTTTCAATACAGTAAAAGTGTTATCTTCTGAAGATAGCATGAGTTCCACAGTCGATGGTTGATAATCACATCATTGCTGAGTCTTTTTTTTTGGGGGGGGGGGGGATGTTATTGTTTTTCCATTAGGCCTACAGTAAAAATTGTTATCTTCTGAATTTAGCATGAGCATGCTTACATTTTAGTGGAACATATTCTTTAATAGCCCCCCCCCCCCCCCCCCCCCCCCCCCACACCCAACAATGCTGTGTACTGCACACAACACACGCTCATGCTATCTTCAGAAGATAAAACATTGCAGGGGAAAAATACACAAAACCTACTCAACAATGCTGTGCACACAACACACTCTCATGCTATCTTCAGAAGATAAAACATAGAAGGGGGAAAAACAAAAAACCTATCCAACAATGCTGTGCATACGACACACTCTCATGCTATAGTCAGAAGATATAACATCGAATGGGTGAAATACAAAAAACCTATCCAACAAATGCTGTGCACACGACACACTCTCATGCTATCTTCAGAAGATAAAACATTGAAGGGGGAAAATCCAAAGTTCCTACCCAGCAATGCTGTGCACAAACTTGGGTGATTATCATTTTTTCTAAATGTGTCCACAGCTTTTTGCTGGGAAGGTTTAATTTCTTCCATTAAAGGAAAAAGTGTTATCTTTTGAAGAGAGCATGAGTTCCACAGTCGATGGGTGACAATTATTCTTTCTAAGTGTGACGTGTGTGCAGTGTGTGCACAGCATCCTTGCTTTCAATACAGTAAAAGTGTTATCTTTTGAAGATAGCATCAGTTCCACAGTCGATGGTGATAATCATTCTTTCTAAGTGTGAGCACAACATTGGTGAGTCGTTTTTTGGGGATGTGTTTTTTTAGGAGGAATGTTGTTGTTTTTTCCATTAGACCTACGGTAAAAAATTGTTATCTTTTGAATTTAGCATGAGCATGCTTAAATTTGAGTGGAACCTATTCATTTATAGCCCCCCCCCCCCCCCCCCCCCCACCCAACAATGCCGTGCTCACAACACACGCTCATGCTATCTTCAGAAGATAAAACATTGAAGGGGGGAAAATACACAAAACCTACCCAACAATCTGTGCACACAACACACTCTCATGCTATCTACAGAAGATAAAACATTGAAGGGGGAAATACAAACAACCTACCCATCAATGCTGTGCACACAACAAACTCTCATGATATTTTCAGAAGATAAAACATAGAAGGGGGATAATACAAAAAAACACCTACCCAACAATGTTGTGCACACGACACATGCTATCTTCAGAAGATAAAACATTGAAGGGGGGAAATCCAAAGTTCCTACCCAGCAATGCTGTGCACAAACTTCGGTGATTATTGTGCACAGCATTTTGCTGGGAAGGTTTAATTTTTTTCATTAAAGGAAAAAGTGTTATCTTTTGAAGATAGCATGAGTGCTACAGTCGATGGGTGATAATTATTTTGTTTAAATGTAGGGTGTGTGCACATCATCCTTGCTAGGTAGGGGTTTTTCAATACAGGGAAAAGTGTTATCTTCTGAAGATAGCATGAGTCCACAGTCGATGGGTGATACTGATAATCATTCTTTCTAAGAGTGACGTGTGTGCAGTGTGCACAGCATTGCTTGTTGGGTATGGGGTTTTCAGTCCAGGAAGAAGATGCGTTCCACAGGCGATGGGTGATAATCATTCTCTCCAAGTGTGAGCACATCATTGCTGCTGGGTCATTTTTCTTGGGGATATTCTTTTTCTTTTTTCATTAGGCCTACAGGAAAAAAATTATCTTCTGAATATAGCACAGATATAAATAGATTTCTTATTCTGATTGGTTTATCCGCAGATCGGTGTCACACCCGTCGTCTGCTACTGTTTGGAGTGAAGGTCTCGTGACAAGGCCATCACAACTAACGGAGCTGCAAAAGACTTCAAATAAGACTAGCACAGTGGATGACAATAACTTGGGCGGACAACCATTCACTGATAGCTTCACCGATAGTCTTCATCCCAACACTTTTAAGAAGCCACTTTCAGAACCCAAAGGAAAATGCTCGCGTCCAATCACCAAAATAGTATTCATCAAAACTCATAAAACCGGAAGTACAACAATGGCCGCCTTGTTTGAACGATTTGGAGACCGCAATAACTTATTGTTTGCTCTTCCTAAAAAGGGTCATATATTTTCACAGGATCATTTCTCAAGAAATCTTGTTTTACCGATGCCGAAAGGTCTGGCCAAAAAGCATCGCAGTTTCGACATTCTTGATAATCACGCTGTGTACAATCGAAAAGAGATGGACGCGGTAATACCAAAGGCGAAGTACGTCACTATTCTTCGCGATCCAGTTTATCAACTTGAATCTGCTTTCGGATTTTTTAAGATGGCCGAGGTCTTTGGGATATCGAATAAGGCAAATCCATTTGCGAAATTTATGAAAGATCCTCTATTCTATTACACACGGAAATCGCAATTTAAACGGAAGATCCGCATTGAAAACGGGCAATTGTATGATTTAGGGATATTTCCAAACTCGTATACGAATGCAACCAACCTCCAGATCAAAATCAACAAATTGGGCAACGAATTGGACTTGGTTCTACTCACCGAATACTTCGACGAATCGCTGATATTATTAAAACAGTTACTGTGTTGGACCTATGATGACATTTTCTACATACCAAAAACTGTCCGGAAGGACAACCGTCGTTACGTCATTTCTGATAAGGCGAAAGAGCAAATTCGCCACTGGAACGCCGGTGATGTTTTACTGTACGACCATTTTAACAGAACGTTTTGGAAACGGGTTGCGGCTTATGGGCGTAGTTTTGAATCCGACTTAGCTGAGTTTCGGCGGTTGAAACAAATCGCGACTAATAAATGTATGGCAGTGGGAAAATATGACAATAAACAAACGATAAAGTACTGCAACGACTTGAAGCGTTCGGATGTGCCTTACACCAAATTGATCAAACAGCGGCGGCGGGGGTAAAAAGGGGGGGGTAAAGCCCCCTAGAGAAGGATGGGGGAAAAAAGAAGGGAAGAATAAAAAAGATGAAAAGGAATGAAATGAGGACAGGAAAAGAAAACAGAGGAGCCCATAACATTTGAACATGAAGATGATGAGTTGATGATGTAATAAATAAATGATCAATGACCAAGCAATGTGAGTAATCGAAGAAGCCTACTTCCCGACATAGCCCAACATAAAAAGCGATAACAATTGAGCCACCCCCCCCCCCCCCCCAAAAAAATAATAATAATAATAATAATAATAATAATAAATAAATAAATAAAGAAGAAGAAAACACCCCTCAATAGACGGGACACGAATGGCCGTAAATGTTGAATCTCCGTTGTGTCAATGTAAAAATGGATTTTTATGTTGGCACTTATTCCTCCTAAAACCGCTTGAGGTGGATAACCAAATGGAGTTGAATAACCAACTCCAGTGTCAGTATCATTTTTCGAATGCTTTTTTTTTAATAATTAATTCGTCGTTAACCGTTTGTTTGTCTCTTTCGCTTGATCACGTGACCTCGTAAACGAGCCCATGTCCGGCATCGTCTGAAAAAAACGAGCAGCATAATCGCCCCACCTCACTGTGGTTGCAATTTTGTTTACCAATAGCATACCGTCCATTCGTCCGGCGTCCGCGGGTATGATACAAAAATCATATTTTAGCAAGCTGCGCACGCATTGTGTCCATGAATAATATCACTAAATTATGGCACGATTCATGTAAATAGTTTTTAAAAATCACATGTCATTCGGTAGATAAAAGACCTAGTTGCACCCCCACTTGCATGACTTGGGAAATCAGTTGCGTGTCCAAATGGAGGAGAGGTGCTGGCTGATATAATCCAAAAGCTTGGAGAGGACACCCCTGAACATCAGAGATTGACAGATATATGGACATGACATGAGCAGTGGCGTGTCCAAAGGAGCTCGCACCCTTGACTGTCATTCGGTGAAATACACCCATTCGGGGGACTTAAAGAGATTTATTATATACTTTATTCTATCCAATTTCAAGGCTTCAGTCGAGGGAATCGAAACCAAATAATATGTATACAAATAGTATGAAAAAAGTATGCACATTTATTTTCGAGCGCTACGCGCGCATATATGTCCAGAAATATCATTCCAAAAGCCCATTTCAAACCAAAAGTATACATTAATTACAGCCATAACTGAATAATATAGAAGAAAAAAATTCGCGCGCTACACGCGCATGTTTTCAGGAGCAGGTAACCCAGCATTACAGTTGGGTGAGAGTGGGGGATTACACCTATTACTATTAGGTGGAATTAAAGGGTTTTTGTAGACTTTATTCTATCCCAGATTTCAAGGCGTCACTCTAGGGTATCGAAACCAAATTTGTATACAAATAGTATGAAAAAAGTATGAACAATTTATTTTTCCGCGCTATAGCCAGAACTGAGTATAATAGAGAAAGTATGTTTGAATGAATCAGATAAAAGTAATTCAGGTCGGAGTGGGGATTACGTTCATTCGGGGAATTAAAAGGTTATTGTACTTTATTGTATCCAATTTCAAGTCGTCAGTCGGGGGATCGAAACCTATTCGTAGTATGACAAATCATGATGGGGAAAATAAATAAATAACGAACAAACAAGCAAGCGTTAAAATGCTGCATAAAATAGCATCATTTGGCATGCTACGTGATAACAATTTATTTTTAAAAGCTTCCATTCGCCGTTACTCCACGAAACAGTTTTTAACATAACACCCATACTTACTTTAAAAAAATGTCATCAGTATAATGCACAACTTCTTTCTCGCATAATGACGAAATAGCTGTCTAACTTTGATAAAAAGCCAATATTGATTGGAAATGAAGTGATGGGTTTTCAATAAAATATCAGTCTGAAGGAAAAAACAAACAAATCGCGCCAAATGGGTTAGAAAATTGAAGAAGAAAACACCGATTATGAGGGGCCCACATCCCCCTCAGCCCCCCCCCTCCCCCCCCCCCCCCCCCCCCCCCCCCCCCCCCCCCTGTCCGCGTTACCGCGGAGAGCGATGCTTTGCACCGCTTTGTTAGGAAGGGATGTGAGTTCGTAGATAGCTCAATCTCTCCATACAAGTTTGTTGCAAAATCAGCGTTTATGGGATATTAGCGGAGAAATGGACTCTGTGTTCCATCACCAATTTTCCTGAATTATAAAACGCTGCACAGAACAAAGAAGATTTTAAAGACACCACCACAATGCATTGCGTTTTTGCAAAATACCCTAATTCTTGTCTCCAATTTGTCTCGGTTCCCATAGACATGCACACAATCATGGCTTCATAGCGTGTTCATCGATCGTTGATTAGCTCTTAGGTTCTAGTTTACATCAATGAATAAATTATAGTTTGTCGGTGTTCCTTTTTTCTTATTTCTAAAACTTAAGAGCTCGACAAATGCATCGTGTGAAAAAAGCTTTTGTTGAATGGAGTTCACGCAATGCATTGTGGGAAGACCTTAAAATCTATCTTCTTTGCCCTTTAGGTATGGTTGTCTCAGGGATATAATGTACATAAGTGCTCGTTAATCTGGTGCCCATGTAGACAAGTATGTATCCTCCAAGACTGTTAAACTCCACAACGAAGACAAGCCATGGATCACGAGCAGAAAGTTTTTCATAAAGAACTTAGATCCAGTAAGTGGAAACGGCTTCGCAATAAAGTTCAGTACGCTATAACTAAAGCAAAAAAAGACTACTACCGAGATCGGATTCAGCGTCACAAACTGGCAAACCCTGCTGAATGGTACAAGCAGATCAAAGTCATGACTAACCTGACTAAATCTTGAGGCGTTGATCCAACCACAGCCTCACGTTGATGCTACTGATTTTAAAGCTGTTGCTGACAACATTAACAACCACTTTGTATCCATCTCCAGTGAGCTCCATCCACTTAGCATGAAGGATCTGCCAGCATACAGACCTGACCCAAACCCCTCTCCTTGTGTTCACGAATATGAGGTGTATAGCGTGCTGAGAAAGACAAAGACAGGTAAAGCAGGTGGCCCTGATGGTGTTTCATCGCGTCTGATAAAGGAGTTTGCGTACGAACTCTGTAAGCCGCTGACAAACATTCTCAATCAGTCTTACCTTGAAGGGGTGGTTCCACCTCAGTGGAAAAGAGCAGTAGTGGTACCCATTCCAAAGGAGAAACCTGCAACATGAGACAAGTTAAGACCAGTATCCCTTACAGACCACTTTGCTAAAGTTGCTGAAGGATTCATGGCCAAGTGGCTTTTGGAAGACATTGACACCAGCATTGACCCCAATCAGTACGGTAACCGCAAAGGTGTAGCTACCACTCACTATCTACCAGTGGCGTAACAGCCGGGGGCAGGGGGGGCACAGTGCCCCCCCCCCCCCCTGAAGGTGCTCAGCAGGAAATTCAAACCTACCCACCAGGAAAAATAGGGGGAAGGGAAAAGAGGAAAAGAAGGGGGAAAGGGAAAGGGAAAAGGGAGGAAAAAGGAAAAGTAGAAAAAAGGGGAAAGAAAGAAAAGAAGAAAGGGAAAGAAAGAAAATTTCGCAGTACAAAAAGCACAACAGTCAACAAATTGTTGACTGTTGTGCTTTTTGAACTGCGAAATGTTGTTACCGTGCGAAATGTTGTGACCGTGCGAAAATGTTGTGACCGTGCGAATTTTTTTGACCCTACCCCCCCCCCCCCCCCCCGAAATGTTGTGACCGTACGGAATTATTCTAATCAGGATTTTTTTGGCTGTGCCCCCCCCCTGACAACCAACCTCTGTTACGCCCTGCTATCTACTCAAACTTCTTGATACACTCCATAGGAATGCTGATAAACCACGTCGTTTGAGTACAGTGGTTATCACAGATTTTAGCAAAGCGTTCGACCTAGTTGACCACAATATCCTTATGCACAAGATAATTTCCATGGGTGTAAAACCATCAGTGATAACTTGGATTGTCAGTTTCTTGGACTGTATAGAGAACAACGTGTTCGTTATCGCGGTTGCACAAGTGAATGGAGAACGCTTAACGGAGGTGTGCCACAAGGAACAAAACTTGGCCCCCTTGGTTTTGTTGTTATTGTCAATGATACTACCATTAATACACCCTTTGTTACTTTAAAATATGTAGATGATCTCACAATGGTTGAGAATAGAACACCATCTCAACCCTCTGTTATGCAACAGCACCTCAATCAATTTGAAAATTGGGCAGTACAAAATGATATGAAGCTCAATCCCAAAAAGTGTGCAACCATGAGGGGGAGGGGTGGTGCCCGGTGTGTGTCTAATATGAGTTCAAAGAGGGTGGGGGTGTACTGATTTTGTGTGAAGGTTGTGTTTCGTTAAGTGAGTATTGAAGTTTGAGTGGCGTAATGCGTGACTGTTTGATGTGTGCGGGCTCAGGGTTTTCAATTTTTGTTGTATTAATTCTATGTGCAATATTTGATCAGACTTGTATAATAATATTTTATAATTCATGCTGCTTTTAATAGTCTCACAGTGGTCATATGGTGCAATTTTCCAGGGGGGGGGGGGGGGGGGGGGGGGGGGTTGCCCGGTGTGTGTCTATGAGTACATAGTGGGTGTAAGTGTACTGATTTTGTTGTTGAGAGGGTTGTGTTTCGTTAAGTGTAGTATTGAAGTTTGAGTGGAGTATGCGTGACTGTTTGATTATGTGTGCGGGCTCTGGGTTTTCAATTTTTGATGTATTAATTCTATGTGCAATATTTTATAATCTAATGGTCTTATACTATAACTATAATGTATTTTTATTGTGTGTATTTCTTTGTTAATTTGATGCAATTCAGTGTTTGTACTGCTATATCAATTTTAATAAACCAGTTATGAATGAATGAATGAATGAAACACAGCCTCTGTGGTCTAGTGGGTAATCCCTTCCACCGCGGTTTATACTGAATGACGACGACCGGGTTCGAAACCGCGTATTTTAAAGGTCGTTGTTAACCTAATTCATGGCAATTTGTACGAGTCTATAAACACAGTTCAACAAAAATAAACTCCCCTTTAGACTATGCCTGATATTTTTAATATGAGTTACTCCATCGAAACGATTTTTGGCACACATTAATGTACGTGTGCACAACAACACTAGAACGGGGCTATAACTACGCAGGTGTTGTAATGCTTGAATGAGGACACATTGAATGGAGAAATACCTCAATTCAAAAGTTGCTAAATTACGTATTGAAGGAGGATGGTTAAGCAGCTTGAACCAGGGTCTTTGCTTGAAAACAGCACAGTTGTTGTGCTGCTTAGATGAGCACACATTGACTGGAGGAATACCTCATTTCAAAAGGTAAAAAAATGCGGTGTTCAATCAAAGACCCTGATTCAAGACCCTGGTTCAAGCTGCTTTAAATCATCCTTCTTCAATACATCATTTAGCAACTTTTGAATTGAGGTATTCCTTCATTCAATGTGTGCTCATTCAAGCACTTGCAACATATCTGTTCAAGGACTCCTTCATGAATACTGGATAGACAATGTTCTTTCTGAAATCCAGCTGAAACTTTCCACAGAAGATAGCTACAACTCATCAATTTGTACACAGCCGACAACATCTACCCCACAAGTTCAACGTCACTCATCAACTATGCCATGTTTTGATCTCAATGTGTCAGAGAGTTTTATTTTCCCTTCTCCATGTACCAGAGACATTGAAACTCAAACAGATAGTCCTACTAGTACTACTACTGCTATTGCTACTCAAACAGAGGATACTCCTTTATACATCTGTGTAGAAACACAAACTGCAACCCACCAGCATGTAACTTCTCCCAGTGAAAAGCCTATCGCTTACAAACCTGCTCCTAAACCAGCACCCCGAGCCTCACTTCTCCCTCCAAGAGCATCTATCCCTACAAGTAATCGGTTCAGCGTACTTGACATTGAGGACTGTAACTTGCCTGACGATGACATCCAAACTGCAACAACATCAAGGTGCCGACCAGTGCCAAAACCCAGGACATTTAAAGCAAAGTGCACTTCATCTCTGTCAGCACCAGCAGAACCTAAGCCAAAGCCAACATCTCCTTTTTCATCTCAACGGCCTACACGCACTGAAAATCCAACTCAACAGCATGATGCACGTTCATCTCATACCCAGAAGAAGAGAATTTTAATAATCGGCGACTCTATTCCAAAATTTCTTGTTGGTCGCAAGATGACATCTCGCTGTATTATTTTAAATCGCTGCATCCCTGGATCTAGACTCAGTTTATGGACAAAACTTGCTCCAATTATGATTGATGAAGAACAGCCCAGTATGGTCATCATTCACTGTGCCACAAATGATGTACCAAAGTGCTTTGTTAATTAAACTCTTTATTTATATAACTACTTAGTGTCTGTCATCTCAGAAAAGGATCCATCTATAAAGATAGCTGCATCTGCACTTACCACGCAAAGGCACAAAGGACACTGTCATTGGATTAAGGAATTTAATACGCGACTCCGTGACTTATGCATCGCAAAAGACTTGTTTTATGTGAATAATGACAATATTGAGAAGTCTCATCTTGCACAGGATGGTCTTCATTTGTTTAAGACAGGGACATCACTTCTTGCTCAGAACTTTTTAACTTGTATTCAGTATGTCTTTAAACAGGATTTTCATGTGATAACACCTCAATGGAGGAAGAGATAAAGAAGGTATATGGTGGTGAATTTTCAAATAGAACTCATAAAAGAACTCTAAATTCACAGAATATAAAAAATGTAAAAACATGTAGCAAGTTAACTTGCAGCAACTTTTGTGCTAAATGTGTAAGAAAAATAGTAAAAAAAGATTTGTATGCAACTTGTAATCATTGTACTCTTGATTATCATGTAAAATGTATTGATATTTCAGATGTAGAAAAATGTAACATTTGGTATTGCAATAGTTGTTTCCATAAGGTTGCTAATTTTGAACTTCCTTTTAGTGAGGACTTTATTGACTTCCAATGTAAGATTCAAAAGGGATTAAAAATAGCTCATTTAAATATCCAGGGCCTAATTTACAAAATTGATCAAGTTAATCTTCTTTTGAATGACAATTGTATTGATGTATTGTGTATTAATGAAACCTGGTTAAAAAGTGATGTTGGTGACTCAGAATTGAATATTGATGGCTATAGTGTTTACAGACTTGATAGACAAAATGGCAAAATTCGTGGTGGTGTTTTATGTTACGTTAAAGATAATATTCCTTCAAAGCAGAATGTTGATTTATATGAAACTGACATGGAAGCTATTTTTATTGAAGTTAACTTGCCAAAAACTAAGCCTATTCTTATTAGTAGTATTTATCGTCCACCAGACTGTACTGTAGACTTCTTAGATAAACTTGATGATATGTTCCAAAAGTGTAATAACTTGTATGAAGATGTGTATATTTTAGGAGATTTCAACTTAGATCAAGCAAAAACATGTAATTTAAGGAAAGTAACACATTTGGCTAATAATTCGCACATGAAACAAATCATTAAAGATTATACAAGGATAGCAGAAACTAGTAAAACTAAAATAGATTTAATCTTTGTATCTAAGCCTGAACTTGTAATATCGAGTGGTGTACACAGTTTGGGACTCAGTGACCACTCATTAACATATGTTGTAAGAAAATGTAATCAACTTAAACTTCCTCCAAAGATTGTAAAATCTAGATGTTTTAAAAACTTCAATGAGCTTGACTTTATTGATACTATAAATAATATTGATTGGGATAAAATTTGCTCTATTGATAATGTTAATGACGCACTTCATCAATGGCAAATTCTATTCACTGAAGCATGTGATAAGCATGCACCTTTTAAAGAGAAACAAATTAAAGGTTGTCTACCTGAATGGATGAATGGGGACTTCATAAGACTAAGTAAAGATAGGGACTATTATTTTGCTAAGGCACATAAGACAAATAATCAAGAAGATTGGAATAAAGCTAAATCACTCAGAAATAAAGTAAACAATATGAGGTTTTACCTGAAAAAGAACTATTGTAATGAAGCTATAGTTAATAATATGCATGATAGTAAAAATCTTTGGAAAACAATTAAGAAAATTGTACCTAGCAAAACTGTAAGTGTACCAACATCAATTTCCAACAAAGATGGCAAATGTTCAGAAAATAGTAAAGTTATGGCAGATGAATTTAATAAGTACTTTACATCTATTGGTAATAAACTTGGTAGTAAATTTAATGAACATAATCATGTTGTATGTCCTTGTAATAGTGTATGCTCTAGTCACAACTGTATTATAGAAAATAAGTTTAATTTTAGTACAATATCAGCTGAGTTTGTTTTAAAACAAATATGTAACATGAATAATAGTAAATCACCAGGATTAGATCAATTCAATGTCAGGTTGTTGAAATTGGCTGGACCCATCATTTCAAATTGCCTTTCTCATATCTGCAACCTGTCCCTGAATGAATCTACTTTCCCTGATGAATGGAAGAAAGCTAAGGTAACACCAATATTTAAATCTGGTGATAAAACAGATGTAGGTAATTATAGACCCATCTCAGTGTTGCCAATTATCTCTAAAATTATTGAAAGGGCTGTTCATGATCAACTATATGTTTATTTAACTAACGCAGGCTTATTATCTAATGCTCAATCTGGTTTTCGACCCAACCATTCCACTTCAACAACTTTACTTGATGTTCAAGATTATATTTTGAAAAATATGGATAATGGGTATGTTACTGGTGTTATATTTATTGACTTAAAAAAAGCCTTTGACACTGTAAACCATGACATTCTTCTTAGGAAACTTAAAAATTATGGTATTGATAGTAGCGAACTTTTATGGTTTAAGTCATATCTAAGCAACAGGTTCCAGACTGTCAATGTAAATTCAACCTTGTCTGATTTTCAACCTATCAACATAGGAATTCCTCAAGGTTCTATATTAGGACCTTTACTTTTCATCATGTTTGTAAATTGTTTACCAAATGCTGTAGATAAATGTAAGACAGTAATGTATGCTGATGATACTTCATTAATGTGTAAAGCTAAAAATATTGTTGATCTCCAAAATCAATTAGAATCATGTTTAAGCACAGTAGCTAATTGGTTCAAAGCAAACAAGCTTACCCTGAATGTTGATAAGACTAAATTCATGATATTTGGTAGTAATAAGATGCGTGAGAGGTTTCAAGATGTACAATTAACCTACAATAATAACATCATTGAAAAGGTAGATGAATTTAAATACTTGGGCGTAAAATTAGATAGCAATTTGTCTTGGTCAGCTCATGTTGATTATATGTGTAAGAATGTCTCTAAAAGAACAGGTATTATCAAACGTATGAAACATTTTCTTCCAAATCAAACTATTGTAATGTTATCAAATGCTCTTGTTATTCCTCACTTTGATTATGGAAGCACAGTTTGGTCAAACTTTTCTGCCGAATGTCATAGAAAATTACAGGTTCTTCATAATAATTTAGCCAGGATAATACTTTCAGCTGATATAAGAACACCAACAAATGATTTGATGGATGCACTTCAATGGGTTAAACTTGATAAAAGATGGCATAATCACCTTTTACTAATTGTGTATAAATGTTTAAGAAATGTATGTCCATCATATTTATCGATGCAGTTTGAATTTGTTCATAATAACCATTGTCATGTAACAAGAAATCACACAAGTAATACTTTGGTTGTACCGAAATTTAAGTCGAACTCAGGTATGCGAACGTTTCATGTTAGGGCAGCATATGCCTGGAACAACTTGCCATCAACAATCAGAACCGAGCTTGAGAATATGTCAGTGCAACAATTTAAAACAAAGATCCATGGAATTTAAATTTTGTGTTCTAAAGTATATTACAATTCTGCATTTCCTTGCTGAATTTATCTGATGGTTCTGTATATATATATTTATGTAATAATTGTTATATTCCATGTATATATATTGTAAATAATTATGTATTTTTCTCTGTGAAATGAGGGCCTGCTTGGAAAGCAGTGCTTGACACTGAAGCTGTTTACCCTCAATAAAGAAAGATTAAATAATAATAATAAAAGCATTACAACACCTGCGTAGTTATAGCCCCGTTCTAGTGTTGCTGTGCACACGTACATTAATGTGTGCCAAAAATCGTTTCGATGGAGTAAATCATTAAAAAAATATCAGACATAATCTAAAGGGAAACTTTTTGTTGTTGAACTGTGTATTATTTAATAGTTGTGCGATAGACCGTAACTATTTGATATACACATAATATCTGGGACTAATATATATTTTGTCTCAGATAATATACAGCTAAACTGTGCACCGGTTACAAAAGGGAAAACAAAGTAGCCCAAAAACGCAATAAAAAAATATATCCGCATTTAGCTTAGCTTTTTCCACAAATTTATGTGAGATAGACCTTCTTTTTTTAGTCAAAGAAATTAAATAAAATGTTATTAGAACCAATTGTGCTCAGTTGTTTTCCATCTGTTGATTTGGCTACGAAGGCTGGATTTTTTTTAATGGACATTCGGGATTTGGATAGGACTGACTTTGACTTTGTTGCATGCTTGTCATCTAGCTCCATCATTTTCTGTTTGATCAATTTGGTGTAAGGCACATCCGAACGCTTCAAGTCGTCGCAGTACTTTATCGTTTGTTTATTATCATATTTTCCCACTGCCATACATTTATCAGTCGCGATTTGTTGCAACCGCCGAAACTCAGCTAAGTCGGATTCAAAACTACGACCATAAGCCGCAACCCGTTTCCAAAACGTTCTGTTAAAATGGTCGTACAGTAGAACATCACCGGCGTTCCAGCGGCGAATTCGCCTTTTCGCCTTATCAGAAATGACGTAACGACGGTCGTCTTTCCGGACAGTTTTTGGTATGTAGAAAATGTCATCATTAGTCCAACACAGCAACTGTTTTAATAATATCAGCGATTCGTCGAAATATTCGGTGAGTAGAACTAAGTCAAATTCTTTGCCCAATTTGTCGATTTTTTTCTGGAGGCTGTTTGCATTTGTATACGAGTTTGAAAATATCCCTAAATCATACAGTTGCCCGTTTTTAATGCGTATCTTCAGTTTGTAATTCGAGGTCCGTGTGTAATAGAATAGAGGATCTTTCATAAATTTGGCAAATGGATGTGCATGATTCGATATCCCAAAGACCTCGGCCATCTTGAAAAATCCGAAAGCAGATTCAAGTTGATAAACTGGATCGCGCAAAATAGTGACGTACTTCGCGTTTGGTATTACCGCGTCCATCTCCTTTCGATTGTACACAGCGTGATTATCAAGAATGTCGAAACTGTGATGCTTTTTGGCCAGACTTTTCGGCATCGGTAAAACAAATTTTCTTGAGAAAAGACCCTGTGAAAATATATGAGACGTATCAGGAAGAGCAAACAATAAGTTATTGCGGTCTCCAAATCGTTCAAACATGGCGGCCATTGTTGTACTTCCGGTTTTATGAGTTTTGATGAATACTATTTTGGTGATCGGACGTGCGCATTTTCCTTTGGGTTCTGAAAGTGGCTTATTTAAAGCGGTGTTGGGATAAAGACTATCGGTGAACGGTTGTCTGCCAAAGTTATTGTCATCCACGGTGCTAGTCTTATTTGAAGTCTTTTGCAGCTCCGTTAGTTGTGATGCTGCCACTGAATCATCTAAGATCGTCCTTGACACCAACCTGCGGATAAACCAAACAGAATAATAAATCTATGTATTTTTGTCCCGATTTGTGTGCGTGGGTGGGAGGAGATTAAAGATTGTTTTATACACGCCCCCCCCCCCCCCCCCCCACCCCCAATACACAACCATATATATAGGTTCCCCCTAAAATTTAACAACGTTCTCATGCTAATTTTCCCTGTATTTTTATGAAAGACAAATGTGACTACCCAGCAATGATGTGCTCACACTTAGAAGAATGATTATCACCATCGACTGTGGAACTCATGCTATCTTCAGAAGATAACACTTTTTACTGTATTGAAAAAAACAGGGAGCAATGCAATGCACACTGCACACACATCACACCTAGAAAGAATGATTATCACCCATCGACTGTGGAACTCATACTATTTTCAAAAGATAACACTTTCCTGTAATGGAACAAATTAAACCTACCCAGCAATGGTGTGCACACACTCAGAAATAACAATTCCTTTATAAACGAAAGGGGCGATCAAATGAATAATAACAGTTGTCTATAAGGCAACAAACAAAAAAGTTATGTTGCCCTCAGCGACCGACCCTAAAATCGTAAAAACTAGGGTCGCATTTTTTTTCAAATTTTTTTTCAAATTTTTTTTTAGATTTTTTTTTTTAGATTTTTTTTTTTTAGATTTTAATTTGATTAAAAGTGTCTAAATGTTACTATTTCTTGCTGGAAATGAATAAATAAGCATAAATAAATGTTTTTTAGACTATTGTCACACTAGAAACATTAGTTAAATTGAAATATGGGCATATACCAATTTTGTCTTGACATAAACCATATATTTTTCAGCCAAAAAAAACAAAAAAAATTGAGGGCAACACAACATTTTATTTTGTTTGGCCTAATGGGGTATATGGCTGGTGTTTTTGTAGCAGATGAGTAGTTATTAAGAAATAGAAGGATGTTGGACTGTGGGAAGTGTTTGGTATACGAATTATAAAGTAGAAGTACATACCAAGTTATGGCAATGTTGGTATAATGAGACACGTGGAAGGAAAGCCAGGCAAGACAAGACGCATGCAGGTAGAAATGGTGTCAGCATGTATGATACTCATTAGTAAAGTAAAAATGTAAGGTGTATTAATAGCCAATAATAAGCACAATAATAAGCACAATAATAAGCACAATAATAAGCACAATAAAAAGCACATTTAAAGAAAGTGTCCGGCAAGCACAACGTTGTGCATTATATGTTAGTAAAAGAATTATCGAGCCCAAATCGCGTAGTTATATAGAACAAAGCATCATACCTATCATAAAAAAGAATAAAAACTGCACCATCTCTCAACATGCATGCCATTTTTAAAATTCGCAGTGATCGAATGTCCCGGGATCAATGACGTCGTGATTATTGGTGCTCAAATTTACGCAAGTGCATTGTATAACTATGACTTCATTGATGCCGGGACTTTCGATTGCCGCGAATTTTAAAAATTGCATGTTGTGAGATGGCGCAGTTTTTATTAATTTTTATGATAAGTATGATGTTTTTTTCTATATAACTACGTAATTTGGGCTCGATAATTCTTTTTCTAACATATAATGCACAATGTTGTGCTTGCCGGACACCTCCTTTAAATAGTCACTTGATGTATCCACACATGGCTACATTCATAGCCAGATGGGTTTTAAAGTGGGTCGTTTTTTGTTTTTAAAAATAACGATTTTCAACTTTCCAACTCGGTTACACGTGGGCCCGGCCTTTAAAATTAATATCGCTTTTAGTTTTCAACAAAATTCCGTTTTATATACCTTATTTTAAAAGATATTTAAATAATAAGCACACTTAGATGATGTATCCAAACATGGCTGTACATAAAGCCAGATGGGTTAAAAGTGTGTCTATTTTGGTAAAATTGCACGATTTACATCTCTGTCACACGTGGGCATCCTTAGAAATGAAAAATCCGGTTTCAGTTTTCAACTAAATTTCGTATATGGTCTTATATACTAGTATTTCAAAGATATAAAACACGAACAGCTTTTTACTCGTGAGTGTGAGTCAAGCCTACCCGGGCATAGCCTACTACTACAAAAGAGTGAATTTAGAGTGAATTTAGAATGAAAATAAACTGTCCTGGAGACAATCTATTTTCAAGCTCTTTAAACCATGATTTGGAATCGTATCGCTCTGTAACTCAGAATGTATTAATGATTTATGATCAGAAATGTAAATCTGCAAGACAATCTGCTTTCAAAAGAAAATTAAGGAGAGAGGGCGTCTCATGGAAAAGATCGCATAATAATGCCTTTATAAGTAAACCTTTAAAGGCTTAAGAAAAAGACACGACCTACCTCTGTATTTTACGCGATACTGGCGATGGATCTTTTACACCGATCATCCGTGTATTGCCGTTGGATATTCGTGATTCAAACACATTGAACAATATCACCAAAGCAATAACCCAACAAATCATGAATTTGTTCCGCAAAGTTACGCTTTTGGCTCTTTCCGTTGACATTTTACGTTATTGTTGATCCATCAACCATTATTCTACAACATAGTTTAGGCCGCCATGCGAGGTTGGTTTTTGTGCAGATTTGTCTGAGCACAATCTAACTCTGAGCAATCTGAGCTTCCAGCAGCATTATTAAAACAGGTCATTGAGCAAACAGCACTGTGACAACCCTTGCTTTAGTCAATAAACCAAACAATACAGTACTTATAACATTATAACATGTTTAATCAGGGAGTTTATTAGTTCAGTCTATTAATATTATTAACGACGAATTTGAGGCTGCACACTTTTACTGGGATTCAAAACATGCTAATATCCCTACCAAGTCTTTCAGACACAAACCAGGGGTATGCCACTGAGTTTGCCGATCGGGTCCACTTTTAAATTGAAGTTAGTCAGCATAGAATTGATGGCGCTATACTGATAAGGCCGTGATTGTAACAGACGATGGTAGACACGAACGGTCGTTAATTTTGAATTTCCATTACTTTCAATGTAACAATGGATTTTGCCCGGGATTTTGATTATATGACCCCATAAAATTCATCACACGTTGGAACTAAATTATTTCATCCAAAAACCGCTGGAGTTGGATAACCAACTCCAGTGTCAGTATTTTTTTGACAGCAAGCTGTGTGTAAATCTACCGCGTGCACAGCGCCACCAATTCTATGCTGACTAACACGCCGGTCACCGACGCATTCCAGACGATTATCATAATTTATTCAAATATTCAGAAGGACCGTTTTCGCTACGTACGTTAGTATACGACTTTCCTATCCCAAAATTAATAGTATCCCTGCACAAACTCTATGACTGAGCTCTCTAAGTACAGGTATGTTTGGAAATCGAAAGACCTTGTGAGCAGTGGTGAGTGTCTGATATTCAGCAATCTGATTCAGTCAGACCCGTTTGGAGAATGTTATCAATATTTCTTTGTGATTGAGTTTATATGACTGTACTTGATTTACGTAAACATCAACACCCAACAAAACTCGTAATAGTATAAAACAAAGTTATATTCCTCAAGTTGTCTCATCTTCCCACTGTATACGCGTTTTTACCTACAAACACTCATGACTTGAGTACTTGGCGATAAACTCCACGTACGTTAATATACACGAAGGGGTTCAACTATCTTAATAAGCATACATAGACTATTTTGATTCTGTCATCTTTATCTCGACTCTAACACCACATTCTGTTGCAGACACGTACCAAGCTCTTTAGAGAGCGGGTACACCTCCTCTCTCCTCTACTACTCCAGTTCGTCTTCGACTAGCTAGCTGACTAGCTAGCCTCATCGGCCACGTAGGCAGTGTGGATGAGGGATGTGATTGGTCCTTGGTATGTGACATCACTTTGGTGTGCTAATACCAATGACCAAACACTGCCCTCATCCAGACTACTCACCTGGCTGCTTATAGTACCTTACACCACGTCTACTGTCGCACGGATTTCAGTACCCCAGCTTGCCACCCGTAGACTGTGTAAAATGGGCTTAAGCAACTGGTTGCTTCAACTTTACATTTTTGATGAAGAGCATGGTCATGGCTTTCCTTTAAACAACAACAATTAGGTTCAAGGCACTGTTCGAGATATGCGCCGTCGAATATATGAATGTTTTTAGAACGCCCAGACCTAGGTCTAAGCGATTCTAATCAATTATTGAAGTCTCTAAAATGACTATAAACTCATAAAAAATGGTCAAAAGAAGAAAATGTGCGCTGATGATATTGTATGATAATCTTCATTTAAAAACAATCCAATCAAAATTTTAGCCAACAACACTACTTTTGTAGCATTTTTACGTATATTTCACTTAGAATGTTAGAGGAGGGTCATCCCACCAATGACCCAATTCAACAGGCCTTTCGCGGACTGTTCCATTATTTGTTTAGTGGTGTGAATCCTACTCAACAATTCTCCCCACTCTGGCAGCCGTTATACACAGAGTAAGGACGGCGTAGCGGCGTTTGGAGTGGCGATCGCGTATTAACGATGGAGTTTTCAAGCTACGAAACCCCTATACTTCCACCTTCTGCTTGGATCTTACGTAGCTCGTAGAAGGCCTTGGGTTTGAGTTCGAATTCTTTCATCAGCTTCTTCTCATAGTTTGCTTTAATGGGCGTGTCTTGTCTAACCAACTTCTTCAGTGTTACTCTGTTTCTTGTATACTTCACACTTTCCAAGCGGGTATTGGTTTTCCCAACTTTCAAGCTCGATCCAAAGGATAACTGAATCAATACTAGGCATGTTTATACTTATTTCAATGCTAATAACACGGTGATTCCAATTATGGTAATGAAATTCAATAATTTTGACATTTTTGAAACATTTGTGAAATTTTGGAATGTCGTCTGCAGATGCCTGCCGCGTGGAAAGTGTTAAGATAGTCTTCGTATAGGATATGGAATCAAACCGGCTAACAACCTATACTAATTTATTTCCATCAAACCTCAAGTATAAGTGTACTAAGTGTTTGTCTTTCTATACCTTTGGAATAACTTGTGTTTCTTTTTGAATGACTTCTTGACCGTAGATTTTAGCCACGGGTGGTTTTTTCTTCTTCTTTTGTTTGACTAAAGTGGAATATATGATTCTGCTGCATGGTTGTAGTCCCTCTTAAATTACTTCCAAGCGTCGTCACAGTTTAAAGGGGCACTAAGAGATCTGTTGGAGGATGCGCCCTCAATTATGATAAAAACTGGGATTAGTAGATTTTTATAATTGTATTACATGTATGAACTTACACCTATAAGGATTAAGAAAAATCAGCCCTCTATGTACTAGAAAACGTCGATTCAAAAAATGCTCGTCCCGCGGGACGAGCATTTTACGTCCGACAGTATCCCCCTGCAGTACGCGTGATACATAACGCGAACCATATTTGCATAGAGGGCGTTTTTCAATAAATAGCGATGATATTGTTTTAATCAAGTTTTGCTGTGTTTTTGCTAGTAGAAACAACAGTAATGGCCATTTTTAATGTTCATCTTGAATTCTGAAGTAAATTTTTGAACATTTAAAATTTTCAACACCACTTAATGTGCCTTTAAGCTTTTTAAGAATTATGTTCCAAATGATCTCCCTGAAATGATTTCTAATTTTGTCGTAGTCTCCTTTAGTCTGCTGCGCTAGACCATTTTCCGGCATAATTCTGTTATACCCTTCACACCAACATCGGTTAGTATGCGTCGTTCTTAAAAATCATGCACTATGAATACCCCTGTGAAGGGTATAACAGAATTACTCCCATTTTCCTTTTCCTTGTCACTCTTTGAACATGACACTCTCTGGCCTGCGATGGACGCTGTGGTGTATGTACCGATAGAGGGCTCACTCACTGTGACTGCTCAGTGCTCCCCATCCTCTAATCTTGCCCCGGGACACTTAAGGGTCTACTTAACTTGGATTTGACCTTTCGACATCCAAAAACTGGGATGAGAGCGTATGAGCAAATTGTTCGTGTGGGGTTTTGCTAAATATTTATATACCGTCTTCCTCGAATTTTGAGATAATTCAAAATGACTATTTCTAGCACTTGACATTGGTCCTCGCCCAAAATATTTTCCTCAGATATATATATACTTTTCCGCATATGTGACTATTTCCATGCTATCCTATCTTTCAATATCGTGTAGTAAAAAGCCTTTATACGTCCGAACAGGGACAGATAATTTGATCGTTTTTTACGATAAACTATAAAGTCTTACACAGCCACAGAAATATCGCCTTCACGTGTTTCTAAATGTACAGGCGGCAAATTCAATATTAGCGCGTTATGAAGGGGTGTGATACTTTCGTGACGTGAATTATGCATAAAAAGCATCGTCCCTAGTGTGCTTTAAAGCGCAGTTCTTTGGTAGATCCAAAGTCAGTAGTACCATGTTTGGCCAGTTTGGGGCGGTTCTCGGATGTCGGATGGGAGCGGTTTTTGGCATGGCGAAGTATCAGAGGGTGTTGTTCGATTGTGTGACAGTGAAATTACACATGGTCATACAAAGTCGACTAAGTCTCCTTTGGCATAATTCTGGGACTTGCCACTGGTATAGGATGTCCATAATCCCGACTGTGAATGTGATATGTATTATATGCCAGACCGTCGTGGTCGCTACTTCCCAGTGACGCCGAGTGTTTGATCTCTTCTATCATATTCATCAGTTGAGAATGCCAGGTCAAGGGTTGATGGGTTTTTGGTTGCCTCTTCTCCTGGTGGGTTTCTCGACATGATGTATCAGGAATTCATCGCGTGTTGTGTCAAAGAACATTGTGTGTTTCTTAATGTTGGCTTCCCTTTGTCTGTATTTGAGTTCCAATTCCGATTTCAGGAAAGTTAAAATCTCTCATAATCATAATAGGCCTATGGCATATGTTTTCCATTTCGTTGGTTTAACTTTGGTCTCTTAATTTCTTGTTATTTTGATCCTCGCTGTTCGGGCTTCTGTAACCATGGTAACAAAGTCCTACTAGTATCTTGGAGTTGGATTGTTGGATTGTTACCCATACTGAGCTTTCGAAATTCATGTCCAGTAGCGAAACTAAGGGGTTTGTGTGCGAGGGAGTTGTAACCCAAATAGTCGGCAAATGTATGCAGCAGTGGGCTAAATAAAGGAAAATGTTATAGAGAAAACTGATGAAAACCCGGAGAATTGGCCATTAGTTGCATGAAATTCACGTGGTGACTGACATTTTTGGGGGGCAAACTTTTACGAAAATTTCAGAAATCTTGCCCCCTGAAAAAAATCTAGATACGCCACTGTCCATCCCAGACAACATGCATATATTGGCACAATATTGGCCCAACATTGGCAATATTGGCATTGGCATTATCTTGTTGACCAATATTGGGCCAATATTGGGTTCCCATTGGCAATATTAGCATTGGCACTCTCTTGGTCACGAATATTGGACCAATATTTGTTTTACATTTGCGCTCTTCAAATGGCATCATCTTGAACCAATATTGGTTTTACATTGGCGCTCTTCAATTAGCATCATGTTGGCAATCAATAGTTGTCCAATAATGGGCACAATATACCAGGGGCGGGAAATGACACCATTGATTTGATATACAAATTATGACGTGGTCTAAAAAATGCGGCCGCTGTTCCCGGCCTTTTGGCTAGGATCTTGAGCCTTGTCCTGGCCCTTGAAGATTTATTCCCTTGTCCTAGGCTTGCCCTTGGCCAAAGTTGGTCCTGGCCACGGGTTGGCCCGGGTCCGCTCACTCCTCGTTGGGGGAAATAAAACAATATAAAGATAGAATTCTTCCTACCTAACATTTCTCCAAGATCGCCCAATATTGGCCCAAGCTTGGCCCACATTGTCGAGCGCCAATATTGACCCAAGCTTGGGCCCATGAGCAAATAATATTGCGCCAATATTGTAAGCCAATATTGGGAAAATATTGTAATGTTATGTCGCCCATCTTACTCCTCCTCCTGTACCAGTAGGTGTTGTTGTCCTTCCTATACATGTTATACCTCTATGGGGGAACAGTTGGGATGGGCGTGGGGGAGCACTCCACAGTGGTGGGATTGGCGGGAAGTACCATCTCGCGAGTGGGGGATGGGCGGACGATCTCCACAGTTGGGGATGGGCGAGATGTACCACTTTCGGGATGGATGAAGGGGGATGACTGATGGATGACTGATGGATGGGGTGAGAGGAATGGATAGGGAGGACTGGGGTGGATGGATGGAGGATAGGGGGATGGATGGGGAATGATGGATGGGGTGGGGAGGGTTAGATAGGGAGGATAGAGGGGTGGGGATGGGTGGAGGGGATGGACGGATGATTGATGGAGGGGGATGGATGAGGATGATGGAGGGGGAATGGAGGATATAGGCGAGGACGACGGGCAGGTCCTTCCCTACCCCCATCCCTCCCCCATTTCCAGCACCATTTTGTGGCCATTTAGGATTTCATTGTAGTTGTAGTAACTCAAAATACTATGTGATTGTTCTAATGGACCCTGGGTGTAGCCCCTTAAATCACAACTCTAAGTACATTATAGGCTAATATGTGGTCAAAATAAGTCTGAAATAAATAGCGGCCATTATACCAAGATGGGCGAGGAAAAAAATCGCAAACACATATTTTTAAACGTTTTATGAGAATAAACATGGTTTGCAAGAATCTACCCAATATTTTCACTCAGGTACATAAGGGCATGTATTTGATAAGGAAACAAAACAAATTAGGGTGGCCAAATTGTGTTTTACAATGTTAAAACTTGAGAACAAAATGCGCGCAAATGATTTCAGTATTTTAACTAAAATTTTACTTTGACCCCACCCCATCTATTACAATGGTATTAATATGACCCTTCCCCTGGCTATTTGAGACCCCCCCCCCCCCCCCCCCCCCCCCCATCTCCCTTGAGCCTGTCCGCATTCTGTTATTTGCCACATTGAGATTATGTTAATTGATTCAGAGTAACCGCTGTCGTGGCTAACAACCCGCTCTAAAGGTAACAGCGCCATCTGTTGATTGCCGTGTTTCTGTTGATTATTGGACAAAGAGGGCTGGATTGTAACTGAATGAAAGAACAGTCTGTGAAAGAACAGACGATGGCGGCCACGCTTCTCAGACGACCCAATAATATGGCAACGGGATGGAGTGCACCATTTTGAAATATTTTTAACAGTCATTGCCCGGTTAACGATGAAAATAATTTTTAAAATAGCATTTACAATGGAGTTGGTTAGCCAACTCCAACGGTTTTGGATTGGAAAAAAATCTTCTAACCTATGATGAATTTTTCAAAATGATAAGATTAACATTCGCGAATAGGCCTACGTGTTATTCCAATACGAATTCAAAATGTAGGTTTCGCGTGGTCATATCGTCATCTGTGAAAGATCGGAGAACAGACCAGATGATGGCGGTCACCATTTATAGAGGAAAAAGATTTCTCAAACTAGGTAAAAGATTTCTCAAACTAGAAAGTATGATTTCAAATACTGTAAAACAATTAATTTCGCGAGAGGCTCAAACAATTCCGTATCCCTCGTCATGTAATGGAATTGTGAATTCCATTTAAATGTTATCGATTTAAACGAGATTGAAAGAAAATACTTGTTCAATAGTAAAGAAATAATAGGTCCGAGACTGATTTAAAAGGAAAAATAGCTCAAAAAACAGCTTAAAACCATGTTTCATCTTTCAGCTGTCCAGAGCCAGGAATAGAATTATGCCGGGAATTATGGTTCTATGTTTCAAATATTTTAAAATTTAGAATACTGTAAAAACAAGAGAAAACTGAAAATAATTTGTAAATATTTCAAATACATGTATAAAAGTTTTAGATCATAAACACCTTTTGGTGTCAATAACATAACACCTTTTGAGGTGTTCCATTAATTAGAGTATGTATACTTTTAAAGGTTTAATTTAAGTAAAAGTAACCACAGCTAATAAAACAAGGTAGGCCTATTATAAAAACTTTGACGAAGCGGAATTAAAATTTGTTACATGAAATGGGTTTAGGATGCAAATAGGCCAGGGGTTCTCAACCTGGGGGTCGTGACCCCATGGGGGTCGTTTGGGGTTTTCCAGGGGTCATGAAGAGGTCATAAATATAGATTTTGGGGAACCATTTTAATATTTTGCTCTAAAAAAGGCTTAAAAACTCAAAGGAAACTTTCAAATATGCTAAATGTCCTGCTCGCTACGCTCGCATATAGGCCTAACCAAGCAGTTTCAGTTTGAATAAATCGGGGTGTTTTTTTTCATTGTTTTTTTTTTTAGAGGGGGGGGGGGCTGTGGTCACGGTACTGACCAAGAATGTCAATTGGCCAAAAAGGTTGAGAACCACTGAAATATGCAATAAAGCAATACGACCCCATTGATAAAAAATGGGGGAGGCACGAACAATGAATACCGACCCATCAGATAGGAAAACAGCAGACACATTTTGCGATAATTGATAAGGCCACGATTTTTTTTTATTTTAAAAACCTGTTTGTTTGTTGTTGTTTTTTAAATCAAATCAAAAAGTTAAACAACAAAACTCAACAAGAGAATGGGGTAGGGACATGTACATAGAATGCAAATTAAAGCTGATGCCGTTTTACTTTAGGACCATGGAGATGTTATCATCTCCCATGTTCGGAAATTACTCGCTTCCTTTCGTTCCATCAAGTTGAGTATAAATGATTTAAAAAATCATTAAAAACCCTGCATATCACGAGTATGCGAAAATAAAATTGCTTTGTTTTCATTTTTGATAGCCTAAGTAGATCAGATTTTGTATATTACTTGTCTAGCCGATGATTTGATTGTATAACATAATACTCCTCTAGCCGATGATTTGATTTTTGTATAATATCGTCTAGCATGGCTTACGGCCTATATGATAAGTAGATAATTCTAGGAAAATGTATAATTTTAAAAGGGATATCGTATGTATTAATATTGGACAACTGTATAACATTCCATTGTGCAATTTGCAATTGTTTTGTCATGGTTGGGGAGTTTAAATAAATGTAAAATTCACAAATCCATCCATAACTTCACTCTTTAAACCATGATTTTCAGGTTATTAGGAATCGTATCGCTCTGTAACTTGGAATATATTTATGATTTATGATCAGAAAAGTAAATCTGCAAGAAAATCTGCTTCCAATTTTTTTTTGAGGATTGAGGGCGTCCCATGGAAAAGATCACATACCTTTAATATGACCAAGTAGAAATCGCACCTGTACTGCAAAAGGAGTTTCAATGTTTAATTATTCCTGCATACAAGATGGCTTTAAGAACGTTTTTATGGACCATTTTACTTTTAGTTTAAAACTGGAACATTGTACATACGCACATTGTTTCGATGTTTTACTATTCAAGCAAAACAAGATGGCTTCAGAAACGTTTTCTAGGCCATTTTAGTTTAAAAACTGGACATTGTTGGCCTGTGTGCCTATGTCTGATCCAGTAGCGTACCCAGGGGAAAATATCCCCGTCGGTAAACTTGAGCTTCCGTCGGTAGATTCGCGATTTCTATGCGATTTTTTCAGCCGTTTTTGAGGACAACGTCATCTTAAGGGCCCAGAACCACACGCCGCAAAACGGGTCGCTCGCTCTGCTCGCGACGCATACCTGATGGTATCATAGCCATGGTACCCCGGGTCAACCCCATCATGTACACGCCTAATATGGGGGGGGGGGGGGGGGGAGATAGGGCACGGGGGGGGGGGTAAATTGATTAAGCTGTGTCTACTGAATAGGTCAACCTCACAGAATGTCCTTGTAATTTCAATACTTCCATGCAAAATGTTTTACAACAAGTGATTAGCATAGTGCCGTATGCCTTTTTGACGAGGATCATGGTAACCAAATCTACTTTTCTACTGACGTAGCCAATATGGCGCACAATGTCTTTCACTGTTTTTTACAACTTTGAAGTCGTATATTTGATCAAAAATCATAACTACGCATTGCCCACAGACACATCGAGGAAAAGCAAGGTACGACAAGAGGTGTGCTATTGCCTCCGAAAGCAAACGAGAGGAAGAACATTTTATTCATTTGAACAATCAAACTTTTCCAAAAATAATAGAACACATTAGTGTTACACACATTTTTCAGAATCAACTCTTAAGATAACCAATTGTTGGAAATGAATTTGGAGAAGGCTAGACGACGAACTCCTACCCCTGGGCTAGACACGGCCACACTAGGGATCAAATTCCGATATAAGAAATTGGTGGAAATGAAATTGGAGGAGGCTAGACGACGAACTCCTACCCCTGGGCTAGACACGGCCACACTAGGGATCAAATTCCGATATAAGATTTCTGAATTTTACAACACAACTGATTGATATCAATTCTAAATAATTCAATTTATCAATATCAGATTTCTGAATTTTACAAAAAACAATGGTTGGTGATATAAGGACAAGCTTATCGACAATGCCCCTTGGACCTTGCGCTAGGCGGCGACAGGAGAATCACCTCTCAATAATTCAATTTATCAATAGAAAATTTCTGACATTTACAATAACAATTGTTTGATATCAATTCAAAATAATTCAATTTATCAATATAAGATTTCTGAATTTTACAAAAAACAATGGTTGGTGATATAAGGACAAGCTTATCGACAATGCCCCTTGGACCTTGCGCTAGGCGGCGACAGGAGAATCACCTCTCAATAAATCAATTTATCCATATGATTGGTAGGGCTAATTACATGGAATGATGTGACATGATTTATATATAAAATTATTATAGGATTTGTGAGCCCAAAACACATGGAAGCTATGCATTATTCACTAGTTTGTCAAAAGAAAAAAGAAACTATGCCAAACAAGTTTGACACGAAAGGGCGCCGAAAGGGGGAAACTTGCCAAACCCCCCCCCCCCCCCTTTTTTTTTTTTTTTTTTTTTTTTTTTTTTGTGGTTGTTGTCACATACAATCAAGGAGCAAGAATAACAATTTAGCTAGACGACCATTAGCTATATATATGGTTGCATTGAAATAGATGTCCGGTAGGCCCTATCTATAAATATTGTTGCGTTGGGTAAATCGCGGTTTCCCAAGTTAATCGTCGGAACTATTCAATGATGATAAGTTTTGTTAATATGTGAAGCATATATCGACGTATGTTAAATATGTAATCGTTACTTTTTCACAATCTACTCACACGCACGACGACGAAAGTTCTGGTATCCAAATACCGACTAGTGTCAATTCGTAAAATCCGATACGTTCGATCTAGACGTCCCGGCTAGACGTCCAACGGAGCCACATAGGGCGTTATAATTCCCGCATGACTTTCACCAGTTATTCCAGACCTTATTCACGAATGATTGAGCTACAGTGAAAAACTACGACTTCTTCGGTAGTAAGAATGACGTAATAACCGTCAGAAAAACGTAATTTGCAATTATTTTGCAAGTCGCTGAACGACCAAATAAGATGGAACTTGCAGTACGGCCATTTCACATAGCCACCGCAATGGATACGGATTTTGTACTTATGGCCTGGTGTTGACCCTCTTATTCGTGATACTGATGGTTCTATCCCGAAAGCGAGAGAACATTCTTTCCCCGCCAAAACGGGACAGGAAGTGTTGTACATAGACTCTGATAGTTTTCATAGTCTTGCGTTCCTTTTCAGTGTTCCGGGCTATCATACGTTTCGTTATGTAACGTTGATCATTTGTCTGATGAATTGATGTCACCACGTCTTTTGTATACATTTGGTAATCAGCTGGGCTGGACATAATTGTAATAATACAACTAATTCGCGGACCATCCAATTCACGCACTAATCCTGTCTCGCATTGATGTACCCATCCACATACGCAACCCTGTGCACACACGCTACCGGTTATATCTGAAATAAATAATGCGAGAAACGGATCAGATCATCTATTTACAATCAATCAATCAATCAATCAATCAATCAATCAATCAATCAATCAATCAATCAATCAATCAATCAAACTACAATCAACCATTCAACAATCAATCAAAATTAACTAATCAATCAATCAAACTACAATCAACCAATCATCAATCAAATCAACTGACTACAACCAATCAATCAATCGACAAATCAACCAATCGACAATTCAATCAATCGACCATCAAACAATCAACCAATCAATCGATCAACCAACCAATTAATTAATTTATTTATCCATTTATTTAATAATATATTTATTTATTTGACTTTATTTATTTACTTACTTATTAATCGTTATTTATAAGGACGGTACCATATTAACAGTAACAACGCAAGAGCGCGTAAACTTATGATGTAACGAGGCGTAATATTATTAGGCCTTAATCGATATTGATATCAAGTGCAGAGACTCAATCCATTTAAAACCAAAAAATAAACAAACAATAAATGTATGGAGAGCAGATAACATTTAATAGCGCGACAGACGGCGGCATGCGAGACCACCATCTAGAACCATGTGATCTCCCAGCCATGACCAAAAGATCGAACGTGTATCAATAAAACACGGTATCACGTGACCTTTATGTTATTAAAGAGGGTGTGATGTAATTAATTGAAAGACGCCAAACTGAGAATAATCGGGTGCCTATTGTATCTACAAGTTGTAGAACATCACGCAAATTTGAATATTAAAAACTCCCATTTTAAACCGCTTGAAGTTGTGAACAACACTATTTACAGCCCTGCCACATAGGCGTATAATAGATAGATAGGTCAACCAGAATATACACTCCCTCCTATTATATACCGTGAATTATAATTAATGGCGAACAACCAAGTGAAAGAGATTGTCTAATTCAATGAGCAAATTATCGATGAATGAGCAAGTTTATTCGCACGAGTGTCAAGCCTTATAAAACTGGGCTATGGATGGATACCCAAAGATGAATATAATAACAACGTGAAACCCGAGGATACTAGACACAAACAGCCATGATGCAAAATGCGTGGGCTGTTACAGTAGTCCGAAAAGCCCCTAAAATGTAAGTAACCGACATGAATGATATTTATATTTTTATAATTAATGTATTAATATTATATTTCACGCGTTTAAGGCATGTAGGCGTATAAACATGTGAAGAAGAAAAAAGTGAGGGGTACCGATGATTAGAAAAGACGACTACCGCCATTGACTGTATAATTAAACAAAACTACATAAATTAACGGACAAAATGAAAATTTCTCACCGAATTTGTAGTACCATTTACAGAAGCTAAGGATTATTTCCTAGCAATCATGTGAATCCGACCAACGCAGCTCAGAAGAATACCGCAGGTCGTGTAGAAATAGAAATAATAAAAAATTAATTTATGTCCAAGAAAGAACGTCCAATTCGGATGCCGACAACGGAGGTTATGACTCAGTAAGGAAAACTGATTGCTGCTCGCAAGGCACGCAGGGAGGGACGCACACAAAAGGAATGGCCATCTATTGTTACTGTGGAATCAGGCGAGGAAAACGCGCGAAACAGAGACACAAGTTGATAGAGGTACGGGACTCTGCGCCGTGAGCAAAAGCGATTTATACAGATTTCATCTGAATAAATCGTCATTATGTAAAGTGCAAAAGATTAAGAAAATGAGGCAATAATGAAAAAGTGTCCCCTATAGGTTTCCACACCACTAAATAACGTCTGGCCCTACCCCCTTTGAGGCAATAGTCCAAAACCGGCCCGTTTCTATGCCGAAACGGGAGACCTATTGTAAATTACAGTTTAAAATTAGGGTATTTACTATACATGTTATGGCGAAATTAATATAGTGTGAATTTTGACAGACACATCAGCGTTCTTTAGGTCCAAAAAAATTGATGCAATGATGATGTTTTAATATATTTTTTTGAAAAGGCTCTAGCTCAAAAATATGCCGGTTACCCCCCATATATGAGTTGTTGAGTTAGTAGTCATGGCTTTCATGTTCAAGTTGAAACCAAATTTCAAGATACCAGTTTCTTATAACGTCGAGAAATATCCATTTTAAAATTGTGCATTTCACGTGTAAGCCTATGGGAGATGTATTTGGTGGTGTGCAACCCTATGGTGTCTGAGGGTATATAGCTATTTGACTGTGTGCCTGTATGATCAAGTGGCGTACTCAGGGAGGGAAATCATCCCCGTCGGCCGTCGGTAAACTTTAGCTTCTGTCGGTAGAGTTGCGATTTCTACCATGCGATTTTTTTTTTCAGCCGTTTTTGAGGACAACGTCATCTTTAGGCCTATCATGTATGTTAGGCTTTTTATTAGTGTCTCTTGTTTTTTGTGTCTCTGAACATCAGGGCCGTCAGACACTTTTGCCCAAGGGGGGTGCGTTTTCACGATTTTTACCGGAAGCAGTGGCGTAGCTAGGGGTTTTTTTCTCGTAAAAGGTTGCCCCCAAAAAAATTCAAGTCAGTCACCTCGTGAATTTCACGTAAGTGGGGGGTGGGGGTGGGGGGGGGGGTGAAGTCAAAAAATGTTGCACGTCAACAAATTTCGCAGTCCCAAAAGCACGGTAGTCAATGTTTTATGAGTAGTTTTACTATCATTGAAATTTGAAACTAAGAAAAACGCAATTTTTACCTTAAAAAAAACGCACCCCCCCCCCCCCCCCCCCCCCATCTGACGGCCCTGAACATGCTGAACCAAGTCAAAGTTTATTATAAATGTAAATATTCAAAGCAAGGAGGGCTTTTCCAGGCCTACAAACATGCTAAACCCAACAGCATTCAGGGGGCTCCGCACCAATAAACCCCACCAGGGACGGGACCCTCTGGACCCCTCGCCATATTGACTAAGACTGACAAATGTACAGCACTCCGATCCAAAACATACTTCCAACGGGCTTGTAACTTCCAAGAGGTCAATAACTTTTCGAAATCCTTGTGTAACAAGAAAAATGTGTTGGAATTAAGTTTTAAACACAAATTGTGTATAGCTTAGATACCCATATCCCCCACCCCTAAATGAATGTGCCAATAATGTGCATAATATTGATGGGTTGGGTTCCTGAGACAAATTCCATGATTTTGTAACACTAACCTGTCTATTAATTCCAAAATGTATATTATGTGATCTTTCAAAGGAACGCCCTCAACATCGGAAAAAAATTGAAAGCAGATTTTCTTGCAGATTTACATTTCAGATCATAAATCGAACATACATTCCAAGTTACAGGACGATACGATTCTTTTAATTACTTCAAAATCATGGTTTTAGAGTGAAAATAAACTGTCGGGATAACACGACAGTTTATATTTTCACTCTAAATTCACTCTAAAACCATGATTTTGAGGTAATTAGGAATCGTATCGCTCTATAACTTGGAATGTATGTACGATTTATGATCAGAAATGTAAAATGGTAAATATGCAAGAAAATCTACTTTCTAAAAAAAGCATGAATAGATGGCGCTCTCTGGAAATAATATGCCTTTAACACGTTTGAAGACGACACTGCCAAAATGTGACGCAAATGTTTTAAAAATGTCAACAATTGTTGAATTTCATTACCGTATTTGAAATCACTATGAGAAATGCATTACAAAAAAAAAATAGTAGGCCTATTGGTTCAGTAAATATTCTTGAGTCGGACTTTGATAATTGGGTAAAGTTTCTGAAAAATATGCCTTGTAGGTTTTATGGTAAATCTAACAGCCGCATGGAAAGTGTTAGTTTCATGTACACAGTTCAGTTCAACAAAAATAAGTTCCCCTTTAGATTATGCCTGATGTTTTTTAAGGGGGGGGGGGGGGGACTCAAGGAAGTTACTTTTTTAATTTTGTGAGTGCTGTTATTATTGAACTATTAATCAAATGTATATAAAAGTGTACATTTTTGAAAAGGAAATAGGTCAGAGAATCCACATTCTGCGTCAATTTTGACCGAAAATGTTTTAGACCTAAACAAGTTCAACAAAGCTAACAAAAATAATTTTGAGTAAAAAATTCCTAAATTGCTAGATTATGATGTAAAGACATGCACTAATTTGTGGCACTTTTTGGTAACTTTTCTCAAACATTGCGTTTATTGAGTGTGAGCGAGGCTATGAAGGGACTTTACCAGGCTGTGTACCCAATCCCAAACATGTGCCCCCCCCCCCCCCCCCCGCCCCCTAATTGGTACAAAAATGTCTAGACATGATAGTTGTTTATTAGGGTTCAGGAGATCTCTAAATAATATGTTAAAATAATATTCGTAACCATGGCAACGTGATCTATAATTCCAGTTTTGTATGCTTACGGGATGTCTAGACTAGCCTATAATTGATTTATAAAGAAACACTTTATGTTTACTCGATGATGTCTTAGTCTAAGTAAAAATCCGAGCCATTCAGGTATTCCCACACTGGGAATTTCACATTCATTTTGTTCACAACTAACCAAATACTAATGTAGTATCAGGCCCTGTGTAGTATATTCACCCTGTATTCACTGACCATTATGTACCCCCTCTACTGCTCAACTCCACTTAAACCAATATATCCCCACAGGCTGACCATGGAGTTTTGGCGGCTGGCACACCGGATTGGGGTAGTCAGAGATTGGGGTAGTCAGAGATTGGGGTAGTCAGAGATTGGGGTAGTAAGAGATTGGGGTAGTCAGAGATTGGGGTAGTCAGAGATTGGGTAGTAAGAGATTGGGGTAGTAAGAGATTGGGGTAGTCAGAGATTGGGGTAGTCAGAGATTGGGGTAGTCAGAGATTGGGGTAGTAAGAGATTGGGGTAGTAAGAGATTGGGGTAGTCAGAGATTGGGGTAGTCAGAGATTGGGGTAGTCAGAGATTGGGGTAGTCGGAGATTGGGGTAGTCGGAGATTGGGGTAGTCGGAGATTGGG